>JARQOC010000003.1:547691645-548054394 GCA_033576535.1 Allobates femoralis
TACCAGTAATTCGGAACCCCTATACTTTTGTAAACAGAGAATGGACCTGAGTGGAGACTTGTTTTTTTTGTGGATTGAGTAGAAGCTTTTAGTAGTAGCATTTTGGGGTCAGAAAATTTTGGATCAGTTCACATTTACCCTGAGTTCTACACTGATCACTTACGGAGTTATCGGAGTTTCGATCTAAATCTACAAAATACATGATTTAGATGACAGATCCAATATCTAATGAGGCAGCTGAGATACTGTTAACTCTATGAGGCTTCTGTTCATCGGTATCTTGATTTTAGGATGTGCACAAAAGAGGTGGTCAACTGCAGTTATATGCTCGCTTAAAAAAAAATACAGGCACAGCCGGGTTATAGGTCGAAAGAGTCCAAAGTGTTTTCATCTGCCTCATTATAGGGAGTCTTCTGCCTGGAGTTCCATCTGAATGATGTATTTCAGAAATTTAAATGGAAACCCCTATGTAAATGCTCAGCGTAGAGTGCAAGATAAATGTGAGACAAACATTACTGTGAGCTTTGGGAGGCAGAATAAACAATTATTTTTTACACTGGGCGGTATAATAAGCGATTAGATCCTTTAGATCAGTGTGATTATAGCATCAGATTTATATTTGTTTTCTCTGTTTGGCTATTGTCATAGAGCTATAATTTTTCTATATTTTTGTCAAAAGAGTCATGTGAGGGCTTGTTTTTTATGGGATGAGTTGATGTTTTTATTGGTACCATTTTTGGGTACATAATATTTTTGGATCGACTTTCTATTCAGATTTTTGGGACGCAGAATGGATAAAAAACAGCAATTCAGTTATTTCAGTTTTTTTCAGTGGGGGGTATATCATTGACTGTGTGGAGGCCACAAAAATTCAACAATATAAAATATAAACTTTGTTTTATACATTAAAAACATACAAAAGCAAGGTGAAAGAATGTGAAAATAAAGCTAAAGATAGGCATAGCAGGAAAAAATAATAGTAAAAAAGCTACAAATTATATCCAAATTAATCTACTGTATATATAGACAAGAGGTATTAATAATAGTAATAAATAGTGACTTACATATACATTAATCTAATTAAAAATGTCCCGATTACAGATAAAATATCAGTCATGGAATTCATATGTATGAATGGAACCAAAAATACATTTCTGTACCATTTGATTTCTATTAGTCGTCCAGTTATCCTGTGGTTTACATTCACTGTATAGTAAAAGTGTTAGGACAGCTTTATTTTTCAGGTCAGTATGATTACAGATACTACATTTACATACGTGGACGAAAGTGTTGGCGCCCTTGAAGTTGTTCCAGAAAATGAAGTATTTTTCCAAAAAATTATTGCAAATATACATGTTTTGACATACATGTTCATTGCCTTTACAAAATTGTAGGTAAACAACATTGTTTCAAGCATGTGATGCTACTTCAAACTCACCTGTGACAAATATCAAATGTGGGCAATATGAAAATCACACCTGAAACCAGATGAAAGAGGGAGAAGTTGACTCAATCTTTGCTTTGTGTGTCTGCTTGTGCCACACTAAGCATGGGGAACAGAAAGAGGAGAAGAAACTGTCTGAGGACTCGAGAACCAAAATTGTTGAAAATATCAACAATCTCAAGGTTACAAGTCCATCACCAGAGATCTTAATGTTCCTTTCTCCTCGGTGTGCACATAATCAAGAAGTTTACATCCCAATGCATTGTAGCTAATTTCCCTGGATAATCGTAATTGGCAGAGAAAATTGATGAAAGTTTGCAATGCAGAATAGTCCAGTTACTGGATAAGCAGCCTAAATCAAAAGAAATTCAAGCTGTTTTGCAGGCTCAAGGTGCAGCAGTGTCAGTGCGAATGATCCATCGACATTCGAATAAAATTAACGCTATGGCAGGAGACTCAGGAGGACTATAACTGCTGACACAAAGACATAATAAACTAGACTGCAGTTTGCCACAATGTACATAAATAAGCCAAAAGCCTTTTGGGAAAGCTTCTTGTGGACAGATGAGGCCAAGGTTGATCTTTTTGGTAAAGTACCTTCATTCTACTTTTAACTGAAAATGAATTAGGCCTATAAAGAAAAGAACACATTACCTCCCTTTCAAGTATGGTGGAGGCTCAAAGATGTTTTGCATTCGCTCTCATACTGGGTACCTTGACTGTGTACAAGGCATCGTAAAATCTGAAGATTAACAAATGATTTTAGGTCACAATGTAATGCCTAGCCTTAAAAAGCTGGGTTTACATCCCAAACATTTACTGTACTTCAAGAAGCACCTAGACATGAATGGAAACAAAGTGCTATAGAGTTCTTAAGTGGCCAACAAGGAGTCTAGGATCTAAATACCATTGAAAATCTATGTAGAGATCTTGGAGCTGTTGGGAAAGGCACCCTTCAAATATGAGAGACCTGGAGCAGTTTTCAAAAGAAGAGTGGACCAAAATTCCAGCTGAGAGGTATAAGAAGCTTGTTGATGGTTATAGAAGGGATTGTTTGCAGTTATTTATTCCAAATGGTGTGCAAACAGATATTGGGTTGAGGAGTCCAACAATTTTGTTCAAGTCAGTTTTGAAGGTGTGTGTGAAATTGTGTCCAATTTGCTTTGTTTCCATCTGTTTTTTTGTGTTGTTCAAATACACACAAATGAAATGAACATGTATAACAAAATGTGTAATTTCAATAATTTTCTGGGAGAAATACTTCATTTCCCGAACATTTTCAAAGGTGCCAACACTTTCGGCCATGACTATATACATTTTATCTTTCGACACTTTTACACAATAAAAATAATTTTAAAGAAAAAGTATTGTTTTTGCATAGCTTTATTCTCAGAGCTAAAGTTTTTTTTTCTATTTTTCCACTGATGGAACTGTATGGCGGATTGTTATTTACGAGACAAGATGTTTTCAACGATACCACTTTTCTTTACATTCGTCTTTTTGATTGCATTTTATTCCACTTTTATTTTGGAGTCATTATAAAAAAGTATAGTTTTTTGTCATGTTTTAAATTTTTTTTATGTTGTTTACTGTAAGGGTTTAATAGTGTGACTGTTTTATAGATTACGTTGTTCTAGAGATCGAAATACAGAATATGTACTTCATGAGTTTATTTTTACAGATGTATTTTTATTTATTGGTGTAATTTTTTTTGGTTCTTTATTTTGTGGAGGGATTATTTTATTGTTTAAATATAATTTTTGCAAGTTTTTTCTTAATTTTTTTGTACGTAGTCCTGCTATGGGACTTCAACTTTTAGTCTTCTAATCACTAAAATTATGCATTGCAATACATGAGACCTGTCAGATTACACTGACAGAATGCCTGTTAGACCCTGTCTTTGACTGGGTTCAAGCAGGCGACCATATCTGGCACACCGGGTCATTATTTGACTCCTGGGTGCCATGAATATCATTGGCTCCCTGTGATTTTGTGCCTGGTTGGCTGATGGGGGTGATAGAGGCCACATCCCTCTCACATCATGATGCAGAATCTTGAAGGCTAATCAGCCAAGGGTGCTGCTAGCACTGACCCTGGCTGTTACTGCAAGAGCTCAGCTGTCAGCTAAGCAGAGTTCCAGTGGTGAATATGCGGGAAAGTGCTGGTATTTCAGCACTTCCTGTCAATCACATGCTGTGATGGGTCAGTATGGCTAGTTCCACACTAGCATTTTTTTAAATCTGCGGGGATGTCGGTAAAGTCTGCATCCCCCCGGATTGGCCCGCAATGATGCAACTGTATGCTCTCACACCGTTATTATTACTGATCCGGGCTCAAGGATCAGTGATAATACCAGTGTGGGAGCAGACAGTTGCTTCCAGCTGTGTACTTGTTTCAACCGGATCCGGGGACAAATGACATGCTCCCTAGGGTGCATCCAGTTTCAGCCAGATTCACATGAATGGCAAAAGAGCCAGTGTGAAACCAGCCTAAGATTGACTTACCAATCACAGCAATCAGAGAGCAGGGACCGCTGTAATTGGTCCCCGCAGATCTTGCTGTGTCAGTTAGCTGCCAGTGATTGCTGCCAGCATGCCACTGTCCTTGTGTTTTCACATAGTGACAGTTTAAATGAACGATGAACATAGCATGTCATGAGCTGGTGTTAATTTTAGCATCATGACTTGTTAAGCCCCTTTCTCATCAGCATTTTCGCTGAATTGCGGCAGATCCTGCAGATTTACCGCATCTGCAGTGATACGTCTGACACTGCCGCTCTCTTTTTTTTCTTTTCCACTGCTGACATCTTAATAAAAATACTTCTCATGTATGCCATGTGGATACCACTTCATCTGTTGGTGGAGTTATTGTCATTTATGTCAAAGAAGTCTTTTAATTTGGTCTCTATTAATTCAATGTTTTGATGGTTGGTCAGTAAATAATAATTTAAACGCCATCTATTAGCTTTGACCGAAGAGTCCCTATCAGATATGGTGAGTGAGACAGGAGCATGGTCAGACCACGAGATCACACCTATCGTTGCCTCAAGCGCACAACTTAGAATTCTATCAGCCACAAAAATATAGTCCATCCTGCTATAGGAGTTAAATCTATGGGAGAAATGGGAGTAATCTCTCTCAGGGATGTGGAGATATCTCCAGATGTCATGCAAGTTATATTCTGAAACCAGTGATTTCATCTCTCCCCTAGTGGTATGTCTGTTTGAGCAATCTAACACGGCCGATATGGGGAGTTGAAATCTCCACAAACAATTTTAAACCCTTTGGAGAACACCTGAATTCTCTTAAGTGTTTGTCTGATAAATGAAAACTGGTGCGTATTTGGGCCATATAGAGATACAATTGTATACCTAGTGTTGTTTAAAGAACAATCAAGTAAAATAAAATGCCCCTCCAGATCACTAGTAGTGTCATACAATTTAAAGGAAAGCGAGTCTCTTATAAAAATAGCCACTCCAGCTCTTTTAGTCTTGTTGTTTGCAAAAAAATGATTTGGATATCGAGGGTTCTTTAGCCGAGCATTGTCCTGCACCAACAAGTGCGCTTCGTGAACACAAATTAATCAGCAGTTTCTATGCAAATATTCTTCCAGAAGATGGATCTTTTACCTAGCGAGTTCAAACCACAGGTATTTTTTTAGATATAATCTTAATATGCATTGTTAATACTATATACTGCAGCAGCCATGCTGAATTCAGTGGTGCTTTCAGTTTGGAAAGCACCGGGGGGTGACAGATCCTCTTTAAACTGGCCCTGCTGGTAGCTCTCACATCAGCTAGATGGATTAGCGATGTACAGACACTTTCGATCAATCCTCCGCATACCCAAATACTTCTGAATAGGGTAGTATTAAGACCTGACCCTTCCTACTTACCTAAAGTGGTTAAATATTTTCATAGATCTCAGGAAATTACTTTACCATCCCTTTGTGATCCCCTATCCAATTAGGAAGAGCCGCAACTTCATGCCTTAGATGTGAGACGGTCCCTATTTCACTCCCTGGCGAGAAACAAAGACTGGAGAAAATGACGTTCATTTCCTTTTAGGGTTCCACTAAGGGCTATAGTATATTTAAAAGTACTTTAGCTAGATGGGTCTGAGATGCAATCTCTCTGCCTACTCCTATACTGGTACTGTGGTACCATCAGAACTTAGAGCCCAGTTAACTAGATCTATCTCTACTTCATGGGAAGAGAAGGGTGACGTCCCTTAAGAACAAATCTGTAAACCTGCTACATGGTGGTCCCCTTCTATGTTCTTACGGCACTATAGACTCGATCTTTCCTCCACAATTGATCTATCCTTTGGTAGAAGGGTTTTACAAGCAGTGATCCCTCCCTAGGTACTGGTTTCTCTATTTTAGTATCTCATGTGGTGCTGTCATGGGTAATAGGGAAAAATCCAAGTTACTTTCTTGTAATGGCATTTTCATGAGCCCATGACAACACCCATAGATCCCCCTCTTTACTTATTCATAGTTGTGGTCACATTTTCGGGTTAGTGTTAACGTTATTGGTGTTTGGTGAAGGTGCATTAAGTAATTGTCTCCTGGTCCTCTCTGGCTCTGTAAACCTACTGATGCAGAGAAGTACTGGCCTTATATTTTAGTGGAACTCCTGTCCTGCAGGGGCGGATTCTCTCTTATATCTTATATGGGGCTTTCATGGGTTCATGAAAATCCCGTTACCGGTAAGTAACTTGGATTGTTATCTATGTGGTGATAAAAAAAATTCAGAAGGTTTTAAAGAAAAAGAATTGTGCTTGTGTGCCATTTTCTATGACCAAAAGCGTTCTAATTTTCCAGATCTGTGGCTGTGTGATGGCTTATTTTTTGCAACTTGAGTTGAAGTTTCTTATACCATTTTTGGGTAAATGCGATGTTTTGATCGCATTTCATTGCAATGCTGCGGTAACCAAAAAAGTGTAATTTTGGCGTTTGGACTTTTTTTTCTGTTTTGCAGTCTACAGATCTGATAAATTGATTTTATAGTGTGTAAAATTAGACAATTTTTTTTTTTGAGCAGGTAGATTTTATTAAACATTTTCAGAATCCAAATAGGCATATATTCAAATACATCATATTCTGTGAACAGCATAACATAGATAAAACTCTTAAGGTAACAAATCCTACAAGAACTCTTCCCGAATCCCACCTCCCATCCCCACCCAACAGAATTCTCCCTTTCCCTTGATGTATTCGGCTCTGAAACAGCTACACACAGTTGTAGATTGGACATTTCTGAATATCGTGATACCAAATGTGTGTATTTTTTTTTACTTAATAGTTTTATTTTTAATGGGGCAAAAAGGGGGATTTGAACTTTAGTGGAGGTTTATTTTCAAAGTTTTAAAAATTAATATTTTTTCTTTTTTCTTTATTTTACTTGGCCCCTAGGGGGCCTCAGGGCTGCATAGTCTGATCTCTCTCGCTCTGTACTTATGTACTGTTGTCCTTCTGTATAGAGGAAAAATCATCTCTTTTTGCTGGGACATCACTGGCAGGAAGGAATTGCAGACAGCTTCCTGTGTCATCCCCGGGACCCCGGGCGGTCGATGTAACAGAGGAGAGGATCGCAAGACTACGGCTCCGAAAATCACTGCTGAGCTCAATGAACACCTACAGAACCCAGTTTCCACGAAAACTGTTCGTCGGGAGCTGCACAGATCTAGATTTTACGGAAGGACTGCAATTAGAAAACCGCTGCTCTCAATGACAAATGTTTCAAAGTGTTTAGAGTGGTGTACAAACCTCCAGAATTGGTCCCTCGAGCAGTGGAAACGTGATATTCTCAGACGAATCATCGTTTACCCCATTTTCCGACCTACAGCCGAGTGTACGTTTGGAGACAGCTGAAAGAAGCCATCCATCCAGACTTCTCCCAACCGTAAAACATGGCGGAGGTTCTGTGATGATCTGGGGTGCTATTTCGTGGAGATCCGGCGGGCCAATAATATCACCTTGCATGAATCCATACCTCGGAGAATTGAGGCTGTAATCACCGCAAAAGTTGGACCTACACCATATGAAACTAACTTTTGTTGATTTTTCCAGGTGTTTCCATTATTTTGTCCAACTCCTCCCTGTTTATATTTATATATATATATATATTATAATATATATTATATATATATAATCTTTACAGTCATAGAAGCAATCGCAGCACTCCAAGGGTAATCTTTATGTGCTCTTTATCCCCAGCTTTTAAGCATTTGTGGCGACGTTTCGGACGCACACGTCCTTACTCTAGTCTATGAATTTATTCTAAGAAATAGAATCGCCTCCATCAGACCCTCCTTCATCTGACCTAATTGTAAGGCTGGAGAACAACCTCTCTACACTAACTTGGGTTGGAGGCAAAGCCGTAACCACATGGGCAACTTCTCTAAGAATCTGCGGGTATAAGGGTACCTTTACACGCGGCTACATTTCTAGGGTGGCTACAGGTAACTTACTGGTTGCAGTGAAATCATGGAGAGATTATTCCATTTGTACACAGCAACAAGATAGAACCTTGTCTCCATGATTTCACTGCAACCAGTAAGTTACCTGTAGCCACCCTAGAAATGTAGCCGCGTGTAACGGTACCCTAAAGGAATTGCCTAATGCATAGTCAGTTTTGATGAACGGTTGAATTTTTCTATTTCTTTGACAGCAAGTGAAAAATTTTGCTGAAATATAGTCAATCTGCTTGCTATAGGAGACAGAGTGAAATCATTTTTATTGCGGCAGTGCTTTGCCAGCTCCATGTCATCCAAACACTTGTCAAAGTTAAACTCCTCATCTGATGAAAATGAAGATATGGCAGCAGTAGCACTGTCAGGACCCTAGTCCTCTTGCGCCTGGCAGTCCTGTAGGCCACTCATCCTAACTGCTACCTCAGTCAGAGCTTCTTTTCCTTTACTAAGCTGTTGATCATCAAGCACTATACAATGACTTGCGTTCACATAAACAGCTGCCAGGAGAATTTTATTTTCCAATAGCTGTTTCTCTCTCTGTTTCATTGAAGCAGAAATGCCATCTGTGACTAAACCTCCTCTTTGGGACAGGCAAAATAGCAAGTTCTTCCACTCCCTTGAAAATGCCAGGAGAGAAATCCTCAGCTTGTAATTTTTTAGTCACGGTAAATGGGTGATTAAGCAATTCCTTTAATTCAGCCAACACCTGTGTCCATTGACTTTCATTTAGGGTTACCTGAGTGTTCGCCATATCTATAATGGTACCTTTACACGCCGCTACCGAAGGTTAGAAACCACCGGGTGTCGGAGACAATTGTAACTTTTACCTTCAAAACACCGCGAGGTAGCGGCGTGTAATTCAGGTTGTTGCCACCGGTCTCTTTGGACACCTGTCTTTCAGCCTTGCTCAAAAACAAGCAGGTATAAACCCTATGGTAGCGGCGTGTAATCAGGGCACAGGTACGGTTTTTGAGTTACCTGGGGCGTGCTACAGCGTCATGTATACCACGCCCCATCAGCTATCATTGGTGGGGAGTACTGTGTACCCATTGGCTGTCCCTGTACAGGGCGGCATATTTAACGAGATGACCAGTCACTACACATTTGCTATAGCGTCATGTATTAGCCAGCCTCCCTGCGCTGGCTGCCCAATCATGATGTTATTGCTTTGTCCAATCACTGTATGAGCGTCTCGTAATCCACAACTCTGGCACGCCTATGTGTTGTGCCTGCTGCCCCAGGTCCGCCCATATTCCCTTGTGGTAGCGGCGTGTAAATCAGGGAAGGTGCTCTACAGAAGGTAACCTGCGGCAACCGTCGGTGCTTCAAGGGATCGAAAAAAACTACTGTGGAGCACCTTGTAGCGGCGTGTAATTGCGGTATCAGGTACCGTTAGGAACCGCTGAAACGCGCGCGTGCACGTGCGACACCTGGTGGTTTCTAACCTTCGGTAGCAGCGTGTAAAGGTACCGTAAGAAACAATTTTAGTTCAAGCAAACGCTCATTCATTAAATAAGTGCAGCCCCACCGAGTGGCTTGATCGACAATTGCCCCTTTCCCAGCACATCTCTTCAAAATTGAATCAATTTTAGGGTTTCTGGCGGCAATAACCAATTTCCTCATTTTTCCAATCAGATTTCAATTTCCAGTCTTGCAGACTATCTCTTACTGCCAGCTGCAGCGTGTGCACAACACAGCGCATGTGATGAATATGAAAGGGTTTTGAAGCAGCTTCTTCTGTAGTAATATCTGTTTGTTCCTCAGTTACATGAACAGCACTGTGGCCTTCCATCTCAAACATACTGAATCCTAAATTTTCTTCTAGCTGTTGTTCATCTTCATTACTCTCATTCATCAGTTTAATTGTACTTATGTTTGAAGCATTGTCCGTTACAATAGAAAGAACCTGTTCTTTTTTGAGTTCACAACCTTGCAGAACTTCTTTTACTAAGTAAGGCCTGGAGAAATTGGCTGGTGTGATGAGCTTTAGTATCTTTTACTGCCAGTGTCTTAGTAACAATTTCTTTGTTGTTACAAACATATCGAACATTGAGGGCAAAATAGTTCACTCTGTGACATCTGCAGGCATCCATTTCAAGAAATATGAAGCGTCTTTGAGAGTCTTTTTAAGATCTCCCTTTTGTTTAAAGGTTTCTTCAATCACTAATTTTCTAATACTTTCTCTTTCCAGAGAAACACCAAGTTTGCGGGAAATTTCTCCATTAACAGCTGTAAATGCTGGATGTGCAAATAATAATGGTACACCGTCCTTCACAACAAGCTGTATGAGCTGTCTTTTAAACATATCTGTTGTCATTGTGACAGTAACTTTGTCACTTACAAAATATCTTGTTAATGATGTTTGAGATGCTCTTTCCTCCTCCTTTGCCTGGCAGCAGGAAGTGTTGGGCACTGGTTTCTTGATGCTGCTGATATCTTTCTCAGACACAGCTTTGAAAACGTCTGGGTGGAAGCGTTGTAAATGTCTTTTTAGATTGGAAGCTCTTGTAGGAGCATTTTTATCACTGCCTGAGTATGCACTGATTTTGGCATCACAGCATATGTTTTTATCTGGGTCACTTGTCATACACTGACACAAAATATTTTTCATCTTGAGTCACTGTGAAATGCTCAAATGCAGCTGACTTCATAGGAAGCTTCTTAGACATTTTGTAATCATATAAATTCACTCTCAAAATAATTTTGTCCTATAAAAAAATAATGTATATTATAATTCCAGCAAGAACAGGGAACTATGTACAGTGGGAAAAATAAGTATTTGATACACTGACAATTTTGCACGTTTTCCCACCTACAAAGAATGGAGAGGTCTGTAATAGTTATTGTAGGTGCATTTCACCTATGAGAGACAGAATCTAAAAAAAAAAAATTCAGAAAATCACATTGTATGATTTAAATAATTTGCATGAAATAAATATTTGATACAGTAGAAAAACAGAACTTAATATTTGGTACAGAAAACTTTGTTTGCAATTACAGAGGTCAGACGTTTCCTGTAAATTCTGTTTCTCACAATTGAATTGTACCTATGATAAAGATATACAGACCTCTCCATTCTTTGTATGTGGGAAAACATGCAGAATTCACAGTGTATCAAATACTTATTTTCCACACTGTATAATTTTAGAGAGAAATAAAACAAACTTTGCATACATCAATAGTACAGATGACAAATAAAAGGTTTGTAAAATATGTTATTAGATAGCTTTACTTTCAATTTCCAATCTCAGGCTTTTATTAGGGTACAGCTCACTAAATGTTTCACATCAGATTGCTTCACAGTCTATGAAGAGGAGAGGAGGAAGTAAGTTTGTTGTGTATCATACTCCAGGAACAAAGAAACTGATAACTGAGCTAATAACTTGATGTTTTGGCTTCTATACCTATACAAGTCCTTATCAATCTTTTTGCTGTATTTTACCTGTATATTGTATTTATACTGTATAGAAGCTAGCCTCCCAAAAGTACATGAGTAGTGATGAGCGAGTATGCTTGTGACTACTCGGTACTCGCACGAGTATCACTGTACTCGGGCTACTCGGCGAGTACCTAGTAATCTCGCGATACTCGTGCTGTACTCGGGGGTCCTCATCCCTGCATGTTGGCGTTCTTTAGAGAGCCAGCCCACATGCAGGGATTGGCTGGCAGTCACTGCAATGCCACAGCCCTGTTAGTTGTGGCATTGCAGTGATTGGCCGACCCGCACAGCGTGACCGAGCCTTTATAAGACCCGGCCACGATGTGCTCTGCACACAGCCATCCAGACAGTGAGTGTAGGGATAGTGTCTGCTGCTGCTTAGGGACAGATTTGCGGCCCTCATAGGTAGATCCGGAGCAGGGCTGCAAACTGCTGCTGACCACAACAGTCCTTCTCAGGACTAATCTAGGAGGATATAGGCAGGGTGATCCAGATCGGAGTCCAAGCTTTACAGTGACCAGAACAGTCCTCAGGAGACTGTTGGAGCTGACTAGCTGTATACAGGCAGGGTCTAATATCCATCTTTCCTGTGACCAGAACAGTCAGGAGACTGTTGTAGCTGACTAGCTGTATACAGGCAGGGTCTAAAATCCTGCTTTCCTGTGACCAGAACAGTCAGGAGACTGTTGCAGCTGACTAGCTGTATACAGGCAGGGTCTAAAATCCAGCTTTCCTGTGACCAGAACAGTCAGGAGACTGTTGTAGCTGACTAGCTGTATACAGGCAGGGTCTAAAATCCAGCTTTCCTGTGACCAGAACAGTCACAGACTGTTGTAGCTGACTAGCTGTATACAGGCAGGGTCTAAAATCCAGCTTTCCTGTGACCAGAACAGTCACCAGACTGTTGTAGCTGACTAGCTGTATACAGTCAGGGTCTAAAATCCAGCTTTCCTGTGACCAGAACAGTCACCAGACTGTTGTAGCTGACTAGCTGTATACAGGCAGGGTCTAAAATCCAGCTTTCCTGTGACCAGAACAGTCAACAGACTGTTGTAATTGACTAGCTCTAAAGAGGCAGGGTCTAATATCCAGCTTTCCTGTGACCAGAACAGTCACCAGACTGTTGTAATTGACTAGCTCTAAAGAGGCGGGGTCTAATATCCAGCTTTCCTGTGACCAGAACAGTCACCAGACTGTTGTAATTGACTAGCTCTAAAGAGGCAGGGTCTAATATCCAGCTTTCCTGTGAGCAGAACAGTCACCAGACAGTTGTAGCTGTATACAGGAAAAATGCGCAAGGGCGTTGGCAAGGGACAAGGAAGTGGACGTGATGGTGGTGCAGACAGAGGCCGAGGTCGTGTGCAAGCACTAATTTCGCAACAACAAAGTGGCACATCTACTCGCTCGCACGTCCTGTCCCAAATTCTTGGGGCCCGCAGCAGTACACCGCTCTTGAACCAAGACCAGTGTCAACAGGTTGTTACTTGGATAGCAGATAATGCTTCAAGTCAGATTGGCACCTCCACAAACACCCTGTCTTCCACATGGTCAAGTGTCAGTAGCCGTGATACTGCACCGCACATTTCCCAACCTGATCCTACTTCCTACCACCAGGCCGAGTACACGTCCACGGACATTACTGATCCCACACTAGGACACTCGGAAGAGCTGTTCACGTATCCATTCGCAGAATCTGGCCTCTCGCCAGCTACTGTTGAAGTGGGTGATGAGATGTTATGTCCAGATGCCCAAATATTCGAGCAGCCACGTTCTCACGAAGGGAACGTTGGCAACGTGTCTCAAGAAGGGGTGGACGATGATGAGACACAATTGCCAGGAAGTCAGGAGGAGGACCAGGGTGCGGAAGAGGAAGACGACATGGTGGATGATCCAGTAGCTGACCCAACCTGGCAGGAGGATATACAGAGCGAGGACAGCAGTGCACAGGGAGAGGGAGGCGTAGCTTCCCAACAGGCAGTACGAAGCAGGGTCGTGTCCGCAGGCAGAAGGCAGGCAACCGTTCCCCGGAACAACAACACGACACAAGGTGCCTGTGCAAATGTTAGGTCTTCCCGAGTCTGGCAGTTTTTTAAGTTGGCTCCAGATGACTCTAAAAAGGCCATTTGCAACACCTGCCATGCCAGCATCAGCAGGGGTACGAAAACTAGCAGCCTGACCACCACCAGCATGATCAGGCACATGTCAGCCAAGCACCAGAATTTGTGGGAAGTACAACAGAGTCGAGGAGCGGTGCTTGCTGATGTCACTGCTATGTCTTCGCGTGTTGTGCGTGCGAGCCTATCCCCTGTCCATGCTGGCCGCAAACAAGCCTCCGGCCCTGCACCTGACGTTTTCCACGCACAAATAACACCACCATCAAGCACGTCCTTGTCCCAGCGCAGCGTTCAATTATCTATTCAGCAAACCTTTGAACGCAGGCGCAAATACGCTGCCAACGCCCCACATGCCACTGTCCTAAATTATCACATTTCGCGACTGCTTGCGCTAGAAATGTTACCTTTCCGGCTGGTGGAGACGGAAGCATTCCGCGACCTGATGGTGGCTGCTGTCCCACGTTACTCGGTCCCCAGCCACCACTATTTCTCCAGATGTGCCGTCCCCGCATTGCATAACCACGTGTCCCAAAGCATCACACGTGCCCTGAACAACGCTGTTTCAGCCAAAGTCCACCTAACCACAGACACGTGGACAAGTGCTTGTGGGCAAGGCCGCTACATCTCCTTGACGGCACACTGGGTTAATATTATGGAAGCTGGGACCCAGTCTGAGCGAGAGACGGAACACGTCCTTCCCACACCAAGGATTGCAGGCCCTACCTCAGTCAGGGTTTCACCCACACTCTACAGCTCCGGAAGGTCATGCTCCTCAGCCTCCTGCGCATCCTCATCGACTTTACCCTCCACACCAGTCCCAAGCTGGAAGCACTGCAGCACTGCCTCTGCTAAGCGGCAACAGGCTGTGCTGAAGCTAATATGCATAGGTGACAAACTCCACAATGCAGAAGAGGTGTGGACAGCTCTGAAACAGCAGTCAGATCACTGGCTCACACTCTGAACCTAAAGCCAGGAAAGGTCGTGTGTGACAATGGCCAGAACCTGGTGGCAGCTTTGAGACGAGGCCAGCTGATGCATGTTCCATGCGTGGCCCATGTGCTCAACCTGGTGGTTCAGCGGTTTCTAAAGTCATACCCAGAGCTGTCTGATCTGCTGGTAAAAGTTTACCGCCTGTCTGCACATTTTCGCAAGTCACCTGCTGCTTCAGCCGGCCTTGACGGCTTTCAGCGCCGTTTGCGTCTTCCGGCCCACAGACTGATGTGTGATGTCCCCACGCGTTGGAATTCAACTCTGCACATGTTGTTTAGGATATGTGAGCAGAAGAGGGCAGTTGTTGACTACCTACATCACCTAAGCTGTCGGGAAATGGGTCAAACTCCACACCTAACACCTGAAGAGTGGAGATGGATGTCCGACCTATGTACCGTCCTCCAAAACTTTGAGGACTCCACCAAGATGGTGAGCGGCGATGACGCCATTATTAGCGTCACCATACCGCTAAATCTGCCTTCTAAAACGGTCTCTGCTGAAAAACAAAGAGGATGCTTTGCAGGCGGAGCACGATGACTTGGAGCAAGAAACATTAGTTGGTGTGGGTGATAACACACAGCCCAGCCTCATCTCATCACAACGTGCATGGAGGACTATGACGAGGAGGAGGAGGAGATGAAGACATGGAGCAACGCTCTGGCCAAATTGAGGATATGACATGCACACCAGTCATACCCTCGCTTCAGCGTGGCTGGCCAGAGGAAAGGGGAGATGAGGAGAAGGAGGAGGAGGACAGCATGTTCAGTCATCGTGTTGGTCAGGTTACTGAACTGATGGCTGTTAAGAGTCTGGCGCACATGGCTGACTTTATGGTAAGCTGCCTGGCTCGTGACCCTCGCATTCAGAACATCTTGGCCGACAATCAGTACTGGTTGGCAACACTCTTAGACCCACGGTACAAGGAGAACTTTATGTCTCTCATTCCTGAGGCGGAGAGGTCAGCCAAAATGCAGCAGTTTCAGAAGGCCATAGTCATGGAAGTAGGCAAAGCATTCCCCTGACAAAACGCTAGCAGCATAGGTCAGGAATCGGTGGACAACCAAGGCGTACGGCCGAGAGGGGCACAAGTCCAATCCGCCAGAGGTAGGGGAACAGTCTTTACGATGTGGGACAGTTTTCTCAGCCCCTCACGTACCACAGCCCCTGAGGTGCGGGGTAGTGCCACAAGAAATGCTAAGTTTGACCAGATGCTGAAGGAGTACCTTGCAGATCAAACAACTGTACTGTGAGATTCCTCTGTGCCTTACAATTATTGGGTCTCCAAGCTGGACACGTGGCATGAATTGGCTCTCTACGCCTTGGAAGTCCTGGCCTGCCCTGCCACTAGCGTTTTGTCAGAGCGTGTTTTCAGTGCAGCAGGTGGAATCATTACTGATAAACGCACCGCCTGTCAACTCAAAATGCTGACAAGCTGACTCTGATCAAGATGAACAAGGGTTGGATTGGGCCAAACTTCACCACACCACCAACAAATGACAGCGGAATTTAAATTTTGTTATGGGAATTTGCCATGTACCTCCACTCACCCATGGGTACACACTTCTGGACTTTGGCTAATCGCTTGGACTGCTCCTCCTTCTCCTCATGTGCCCCATGATGACCGTTACAAATGTTAGGGCTGTTGTTTCAGGTATAATTAGTGGTAAATTTTTTCGCCCAACTTTTAGAATGGCATTACAACGACAGGAGACCACTCCTTTTCAATGGGAAAAAATTTTTGAGGCCCTCAAGCACGTCTCTATCCAGGGACAATTTTGGAGCCTCCCAATTTTTGGCTGCCCTGCAAAAGGGCTATACTACAATACACCCACTTCAGGTTTACAGGCCCTCCTGCACGTCTGTATCCAGGGGCATTGTTGAACCTCCCAATTTTGGACTGCCCTGGCAAAGGAAAATACTACAATAGACCCACTTCCTCAAAATGGGCACATTATGTCAAGACAGGGCTTCATGTACGTCGCTTCTCAGGGACATCGGAGTGCTGCACAATGTTTTCACGTGAAATCTTTCATGTCATCACAAAAAGTTACATACATCAGCTGTATCTCACTATTGGGTATGTGCCTTAACATTTCCACCCTGAATATTCATTTTGGTGTCATTTTGGAAGGTTTTCTGGTAACTCCGTAAAATTGGCGTGAAACCGGAAAAGCATTGTTCACAGCTGTGACTTTTGAGTGAGAAATGCTTAGAGGGGTCTTCCCCATGGGGTTGCCATGTCATTTGAGCACTCTTCTGAGACTTTTGTGACATTTTTAGGGTTTCTACATGCTGCCGGCAGTCATTTCATAAAAATACTCAGGTCTCCCATAGGATAACATTGGGCTCGGTTGCCTGGGCCGAGTACACGAGTATCTTGGGATGCCACGGCCCGAGCTTCGAGCACCCGAGCATTTTAGTACTCGCTCATCACTATACATGAGCTCAGAGAAAAAAAACAAAGCAGCATCAAGCATAGGCTGGTTTCAGACTGGCGTTCCCCTCCGCAGCGTTCTGCGGAGGGGAATCGCCATGTGTGCGCAGCCTCCGCAAACCCCTATGTTTAGAATGGGGATGCACGGTGCTGCGCTTGACTGCACATGACCGTGCGCACCCATTCACTGCCATATGTGATTTGTACGCAGGGGATGCCTGCGCACAAATCACACACTCTCGTCTGCACCAGGAATGCAACATGTCGCGTCCCTGGTGACGGACGAGAGTGTGTGATCTGTGCGCATGCCTCCGCATGCGCACAGATCACTCATGGTGGGCAATGGGAGCGCACGCCGGTCTGCAAGCATCTGCAGACACCGTGCGGCCCATTATAAAGGATAGGGCTGCCGTCTGCATGCAGACACTTGCAGATGTCCTCTGCAGAACGCTGCGGAGGCATCTGCAAGTGTGAACCCAGCCATAAAGAGAGGAAACTATAGTATACAGTATACTGACTGGACTATTGATTTATGCACAGTTTACTGAAAATTTAAATATGCTTTAATAAGTAATTACCTTATCTTGTTATCCTGTTCACTCTAGCAATTCTGAGATAAGTGCAGGCCTTCCTTCTTTCTTAGGCTGCCTTCACAGTTGTGTTTGTGTCTGCATGCTGATGGCATGCAGACACAAACGCAGTCAAAAGCATGTCATTTTGATGTGTCCGCAGCGGAGAATGTCCGCCTGCGGACACATCACTGTGGAGCCCGGGCAGCCAATCGGCGGTGTCCGGGGGCGGGCCGGAGGCGGAGATCAGGCCGGAGATCTCCTCCTCCTCGCCGCCGGTGAGTTCCGGGACATGTCGGCAGGGAGAAACAGCTGATTTGACAGTGTCTCGGTGTCGGCACGGGAGATTCAAACAGCTGTCAAATCAGCTGTTTCTCCCCCGCTAGCAGATTACCGGCGGCGGGGAGGAGGAGATCATGAAGGCTCAGCTGATCTCCGGTGGCCATCGGTGATCTCCTGTGACATCACCGGCGGCCACCGGGAGAGACTTCAATGGATCCGCAGCGTTCTCCTACGCAGAAACAATGCGGACCCATTGACGCCAATGCATTCTTTGTGCGCTTGGGGAAGCTTGCTGATTTTCCAAGGTCCCCGAGCGCCAAAAAATGCAACATGCTGCGTCCCGGGTGCGGACGGGAGACCCTGGAGGGGGCAGATATCTTCCGCATCCGCACCCGAACGCAGCAAACGCAGGCACTATGCGTTCCTATGTTAAACATAGGAAACGCAGTGCGCATGCGCTTGACTGCATATGGGAACGCATACGCTGCCTTCCCATACGCAAATGTGAAGGCACCCTTAGTGTGTTTACTTTTTACCCTTGCCTGTAGAGGAGGAGCTTCACTGGTGCAGTACAGACTTATCTCAGCTAAGACAAAGCCTAGATCCTTAGGCTACATTCACACAGCGTTTTTGCTGCATTTTTTGCGGATCCGTTGTTTTGCAGTGAAATACAGTGACTCTGGGCATCCCAGCAAAGTCAATGGGTTTCAAGATATGACATTCAGACACAACGTTTTGTGAGGATCCGTATTTGGGCTCAAAAACAGATCCTCACAAAGAACAAGCAAGTCAGTTTGTGTGGCATTTTTCTAATCTGCTTTTGCTATTGAAACCATTATCTATGAGCTTAAAAATGCAGCAAAAGCACATCACCTTTCAGGAGATTTTTTTTTTTTTTTTTTAAAAAGATTATCTGCTTTTGCAGCTGAAAAGAATATCCTAAAAAAATGCTTTGTGTGAATGTAGCCTTAGATCAGGAATAGAACAGCCATTTATAGGACATTTCATAACTTTCCCAAATTCCTATGAAAAAATATTCAGGACATTCTGCATTGAGCTACTGTACCCAATTTATTATATTTTAGGAGTCGGAGTCGGTCCATTTTATATCTATTCTGACTTCACCAAAATGGACACCGACTCAGACTCCATGACTCCGCAGCACTGGCCCCTGGGTCCTGAAGAGAATGGTGACACCACTGCCAGCTTATCACTATTCATCAGCTGCGGACAGTCAGGATTCTATGCTCATAGCATAGCTCCGGGGGGCAGAGAGCTCACGGGGAGACAGCAACAGTGGTGATGTACACAGGGCACAGGAATAGACAGGCACAGGGATGATGAACACAGGAATTGGGGTGATGACAAAGGGCACGGGGAGGGAAGGGGGGAGGAGACAAGCACAGGGGTGATGGACACAGGAATAGCGGTCACGGACACGGGAGAGACAGGCACGTGGGTGATGGACACAGGGGTGATGGACACAGTGTATAGGGAGACAAGCACAGGGTTGATGGACACAGGGCACAGTGGAAAACAGGAACATGGGAAAGACATGAATAGGAGTGATGGACACAGGGCATCTAGGAGACAGGCACAGGCGTTCTGAACACATTGCACAGGGGGAGACAGGCACAGGGGTAATAGGTAGTGCACAGGGCCTAGACGGGCATAGGGGTAATTGACACAGCGCACAGGGGAAACAGGCACAGGGGTGATAAGACTGAGCACACATATTATTCAGATTGAGAGCCGGGGGTGCCTGCTCTTCCAGCCTATGGGGATGCATTCTCTGAACATGCCTCCATATGCTGTGAGACCAAGTCATCGTGGGACCTTCTGCTGGACTAAGTTGGACCCACTTTGGAATTGGATGGGGAATACATTGGTGAATGAGGGTGTCTCGTCTTTATTTCTTTACTAATTCTCTGTTTATGTCTTGCAGATTTGCTTTTGTCAACTACGTCGGAATCCCTGGACATTTGCAGATTTTTTTTTTTGGTGGGGGCAGGGGAGCTATTTTCAATAAATTAGTGAAGCCGGTAATCTGTTGGGGAATGTTTTTTCAAATAAAATATTTTTTGGTTTATTTTTCTTATTACTGATTGGGTTAGTAATATTAGGTATGTGATAAGATGCCTCAATATTACTAAATTCTGTCCTTGAGGCCAGCTAACATGAACCCCCTTCACCCCCCCCCCAAAACTACCATTACCCCATTTGCCGATGTGAAGCACCAGGATTAACGCATCTGAGGTGCCAGTTCTGGGGTGGCTGTGGCCTATGTTTAGGCTGGGAAAGGAACCAATAAACATGGAACTTACCAGCCTGTCCATACCAGGGCACAACTGTCTGCTTTATCTTGGCTGGTTCTCAAAAATGGGGTGGACTCCATGTTGTTTTTTTATAAATAATTAAAATACAAAAACAGAAAATAACGAGGGAACCCCCCCACCATTTTTGCAAACCAGCCAAGTTAAAGCAGGCAGCTGTGCCATGGTATTCACAGACTGGGAAGGTCCATGGTTATTGATCCCCTCCCAGCGTAAAAATATCAGGCCATAGCCACCCCAGAACTGGCACCTCTATTAGGCGCGCCAGAGGTCTTCCCATTGCCCTGGTGCGATGGCAAACTGTTTAATGGTAGTTGAGGTCGATGTGAGCGAAGTAATATCAGCTGGCCTCAAGGCCAGGGGTTAGTAATGTTGAGTCATCTATCAGATACCCCACATTACTTAACCCAGTCAGTAGTAAGAAAAATTAAAAAATATTTTATTTAATAAAAACACTCCAACACATTCTTAGTTTTAACAATTAAAAAACAACCTCCCCCCTCCAAAAAAATAAATAAAAATCTGCAGGAGTCCAGCGATTTCAACATAGTCCACAAATCTGATGTAGTTCAGAAAAGCAAATCTGCAAGACAGAAACAGAAAATTAGTGTAGTGAAAATTGTATCTGATGGGATTGGACACAAGCAGTTAAGGGTTAACTCTACAACACACTCAGGTCACAATCTAAGCAAGTTATCTAAACACAAGCTAGCTCTCCAGTCACAGTGACTATGGTCTCCCCAGGGTGCCATTCTGGGAAAACCACAGAGTGAAACATTTCACACCTGAAGCTAGAAATAGAAGGGAAACAAAGACTCCAAATGGGGTTTAGTATAGCAGTTGGTATTTACTGTGGGAAAGGGATTAGACTAAGACAAAGACATTTGAAATAATGTATGCATGACTAAATTAGTCAGAGGGTCCAAACGTAGACACAGAATTAGAATGTTAAAATGGAAGGCTGGTCTAGAAATCTGACCCTATAACTGGACTCTCCCAGCTAAAGTCCTTTGTCACAGAGATGGGGCAGCTGAACACTGCTGTGATCATCATTCCATATTTCTCCCCCCCATTGGGCTACAGAAGGCAAAGTTTAGGTTTCTGTAAGTTTTTTATTTCAGAACTGTTTTGATTATGTGTATGTCATTTTTTTTTGTCTATTGTTATATATTTTATTGTAAGCACTGTACCTTTATATTAAAGCTTAAAACTTTAATAAGTCTGAACCTTGTATGCGCTAAAGAACCCAGAGTCCTAGAGATGGTGTGATTTTGATGACTGTCAGATAGTCTTAGTTTAGGGGGATCCATCGACCCCAAATCCGGTGGGTGGTGGCAGTGTGTGTGAAGCGGGGTGCGCAGTCTGAGTCGGGGTGTGATTGATGCTCCCTTTCAGCATAGAAAAGAAAAACCAAGAAAAGGAGATTTTTGTGTACTCACCGTAAAATCCTTTTCTCTTAGCCTCTAATTGGGGGACACAGACCGTGGGTGTTATGCTGCTGTCCACTAGGAGGCGACACTAGGCAGAATCTGCAAAAGAGTTATAGACTCCTCCTCTGCAGCATTACACCCCTGCAACAGGAAGTGCTTCTTCAGTTTTGTGCTAAAGCAGTAGGAGAGCTAACAGATAATAACAGTGACACAGGAGTCTACGCAGGCAACCTGTGTAAACAAATATAGTTAACAAGGTAATAACAGTGTAACAAGGCCTGAGCCAAACAGGCACGTGTGTAAACAGTTAAGAGTTAGCAGAGTAATACTAGTACCACAAGGCCTGTAACTAAGCAGGTGCATGTGGAAAACAGTGAAGAGATAACAAAGTAATAATCGTATAACAAGGCCTGTAACTAAACAGGCTCACAGTACTACAAGGCCTAGAACTAAACAGGCACAAGTTGAAACAGTCAACAGAGTGACAATAGGTAAATATGTGTAAACATGTTAATCATGTAACAGCTGAGAAGCTATGTGAGAACTCTAGAAAAGGCCCACAAGGGCAATAGGGTGGGTGCTGTGTCCCCCAATTAGAGGCTAAGAGAAAAGGATTTTACGGTGAGTACACAAAAATCTCCTTTTCTCCTTCGCCTCATTGGGGGACACAGACCGTGGGACGTCCCAAAGCAGTCCCTGGGTGGGAAAGAACAATGGAACTAGTAACACTGAGCATGGTCAGTGAAGAAGTATGCACCGACAGACGGGCTGCTGCCGCCTGGAGGGCACATGTACCCAGACCTGCGTCTGCCGAGGACTGAGTGCAAGCACTATAGTGGCTTGGGTATGAGTGTAGGCTGACCGTTTGGCTGCCTATACACTTGTTGCGCCGATACCTGTTACCGAATTGTCCAGGAGGCGTCGACGGCCGCAGAAGAAGGTACCGTGACCTGCCGGAAGGGATGAGTTTTCGATGGTATCAGCGTCATGGATGGGTAGAGGAATCCACCTGGTTAGAGGAGCCTTAAAGGCCGACGTGTCCTTATTTCTGCCCATTGGAAGAAGGATAAAGGGGATCCGACCTCTTAGAAGGGCACTGTCTTGGATACCCAGACGCGTAGGGCCCTGACAAGGTCCCGAATATGTAAGTCCTTCGCGACCGGACAGAATGGAGTCAGGCGCAGCGATGGCAGAAAACTTTCTTTATGTAGGTGGAAGGAGGAAACCTACCTTAAAACCAGCCATAGGACAATTTTGTCTAGATGGAAGACTAGAAATGGAGGATTACATGAGACCGCTGCAAGTACCGATACTTCTGCAGAGACAAAGATGCCACTGAGCCATACCCTATTTGGATGAGGGTGCCAAAGGTAATATCCCATCGAGGCTGAAAAGGTGGGTCTTGGAGTGCCGTGAGGACCAAGTTCAGGTCCCCACGGGTGTAGTCTTGTTGTATGGAGACCTTAAATAGCCGACCCTTCGAAGGAAGAATGTCCTAGAAGTCTGGTGGCAAGATGTGTGGAAGAAGGTGAAACCGCTGAAGGCCTGCTGTGTAAGAGACCCTAAGGACAGACCTGAGTCTAGGTCTGAGTGGAAGAAACAGAGTTCTTGGAATGAGATAGGGCCGAGGGGAATGACCTGTAGAGGTGTCCTGAGCAACAAAACAAAAACAAAACGATTTCACATGTGAGATGGTATATTGTTGACACGGCTGGCTTCCGTGCTGAGACTATGGTCACTACATTATCCTGGGAACAAAAAGACCCTTGGGTTAAGGTCCAGGTCTCAATGTCTACGCCCTTAATTTCAGAGTTGAGGAATTCTGAGGGAGAACTGGCCATGAGGGAACAGAGCTGGACTGTCCATTAGTCATCCTGGTACTGCTGCTATGATTTGGACGAAAACTGCGTACCAAGCGCATCTGGGCCAGTCTGAGACCACAAGTATGATCAGGTGACATTCTTGTTTGATATTCCGCACTATCCTGGTAGTGGAGAAAAAAGTGTAGGGGAGACGGACACAGTTCCAGTCTTGGACAAGTGTGTCCGTCCTATTGACTGTGGAACCTGCGACCTGGCCAGGGAGGTTGGACCCATGGTATTAAAAGCATGACTCCATCAGGTCCATGTCTGTGGTTTCCTGGCACTGGCATCTTTGATGAAGGACATCTGGATGAAAAGACCGTTTCCCTGAGTCCATCCCTCGTTGGTGTAGGAAAACCGTTTTCTAGATGTGCTCCCCTGGTATGAGAACAGCCGACAATACCGTGTTGAAGGATTCCGCCCGGTGAAGGATGTGGCGGAACGTCTGACATCGCTTGGAAACTGCGGGTACACCCTGGTGGTTGACACATGCCGTGGCTTTGGCATTGTCTGGTTGCGTCCTGGCATTTCCGACTGTCAGACGGAGGCTGAAAGATTTCCAAGCTATAACTAGCGCCCAAATCTACGTAGATTGAGGGACATCTTGAGAAGTAGGCGAAACTGCAGCCATGTGTACTGTGATGGATCACAGCCTGTTCTCGTGTCAACCCTGAGCACGGAGAATTGAAAAGGCCAGAGATACGGGTAAGCCAATGGAACTGTTGCCACTATCCTATAGCTGGAACTCTAAGTGATGGTGCAGCCTGTGGCTATCAGGAGTACGTAGCCGAGCTGGGACTCGTAAGGTGTGCGTGCTGTGCTGCATCGTGTGCCCTGTAATTGAAGTAGGCATGTGCAGGGTAATCCGCTAATCGAGTTTTGTGAACGAGCCCAGTGAAAATGACACTGTGTTCTCAGTCTCTGAAAACAACATGTATTGAGGAATAAGTCGTCCGAGATGGGAGGCTGCTGGAATGTAACATAGGCTTGGCCCATTTCAGGGTGGGGAAAACTGGTATTCTGTTTGACGGTCGAGTTGATAAGGGACTGACTGCGTGGAAGAAAGTGCAGGCCACGGCCAAACGGTTATTGGAGGACCATGGATTGGTTCATGCAGTCGGGAGTCTGTGAGGTCCAGCTTCGAAGCGGGCTGCGCGGAGTGTTTGCGCATGTTATCTTAACCTAAGAACCTACTATAGGTGCAGTGAGAAGATTGGCAGCTGAGCCCGTGCTCCGCGTTCTGTGACCCAGAGTTTCGTTTTTGTAGTCTGGGGAGGGAGGCCGGTTAGGCAACCTCAACCAGAGTCCCCAACAGTGGGGAGTCGAGGGAGTATGGCATATAGCAATCTCTGCTACTGCCCAGAGCCCCCGACAGTGGAGAGCTGAAAGGGGGGTATGCTATGATGTACCCATGTACCTGTGGATTGCAGTGTTTCAGCCTGTGTCTTGTGAGGCATGGCTGTCATCACGGTTCTTGTGGGGAGAGGATTGGCGGACAGACGTGGGACGCCTACAGTTGTCAGGTAATTGCAGGTTACATCACCTTCGACTGGGCTCTCCAACCGTGGGGGTCCGAAGAAGGAACCTGTCAGTTTAACGCGTAGAAAATCCACCACAACCTGGGAGTGCCAACTGTGTGAAGGCCCTAGAAGGGGTATGTTGGACGACCTCTTTGAGACGTTTGATAACTGAGCTCCGCTAACGTTGGGAGGGCGGAGGGAAAAGACATGTCGGTGTCTCCTCTATTAGTTCCCCCCGGGGTAAACCCATAAGGTGGCCGGAGTACCAACAGGTACCTGCCTCTGGCACGGTGGGGAGATACATAACCCGTTCGGTAGAGACCTTGCCCGTACCACTCCAGGGATCCGGGATGTGTATGGCACCGGGAATCAGGGACGTTTATGTATTTATTATTACTGCAGGAAAAAACCAGTGCTGGACCAAATGGCGAGTTGCACTGCCTGCGTAGTATGACGGTGTTCCTTGCACGGTGTGCAGAGGGGGGAGGACGAACTGCCGCAGGGTACATCCCTGACGGTTATTCTTCAGTTGTCATTGGAGACTGCTGCACAGTGAAACTGTAGTTTTTTTTTTTTTTTTTTATATAATCGGGAGTCCCTGTGTCCTGCACAGCGGATGCTGTTAAATTGAAGTGACTATACTGGCTGCGGCGTTATTGCCCTTGAGGAATGATCCCTAATTCCTATCACCTCCTTCTGGGAGGATAGGGGCAAAAGGATAACGCAGCGGTGGCAAGAAGGGAGTCCATTGGCTCTGCCACCCCAGTGTGCGCTCCGGTAGGCATTTCGCCTGTCATTGTGTCCCCACATGCGAATGCTCTGCAGTGGCAAGGTGACACACCTAGTGTGTGCTCCAGCCGACCTTCTACCTGGCATTGTGCTCCCTGAAATGCAAGCCCTGTGGGGTTAAGCAGGTGTCTGCAGGCTTCTGCACATTAGTGTGTGTCTGAGCAGACCCTCCGCCTGTCACAGTGCCCCCACATGCACACGCGCTGCGGTGACTGCGGGCTGCTGGCACTCTAGTGTGTGCTGCAGCAGACCATTCGCCTGGCACTGTGTCCCCTGAAGTGCAAGCCTTGCGGTCAAGCAGGGGTCTGCACGCTTTGCACATCAGTGTGCCTAGCACACACCACTGCCCTGGCAGTGTGCCCCCACGTGAGGAACTCTGCTCCTCTTTAGGCTGGTCAACCCCTTTGGACAGCCTGAGTCTCCACATATGGTAGCCTGTCTGCCGCTGTTATACAGCGGCGTCAGCGCTGAGAGCTGTAATGGGGCGGGCAAGAAGGGGGGGCGGAGCCGCAAAAGAGCGCGCCAAGCGTGTTAAAAATGCGCCCTTTCTGTAGCCCCGTCCCGCCTCCTGTGCTGACGCCGAGAGGTCTGACGTCAGGCGGAGGCGGGCAGGAGGCGGGGAAAAACCCTGTGATGTGCGGCTAGGCCGAAGCCGGGCCTCGCGTGAATCGCGGGCCCGGGAGCGGCGGAGGCCCGGCGCGGAGGTCCGCGACCGGGAACGGCAGAGACCCCATGATCCCTGGATTGCCCACCGGAGGCTGCGCCCACGACAGCTAGGTGAGGGCCCCTTTGTAAGAGTAAGGTATTGTGGCTGCTGAGGGTCTGGTGCCGGATTCTCATCCCCAGCTTCTGCAACAGCGTTGGACATGTAGGTTGTGCCTGCTGTCCAACCTGTGCCTGCTGCCCAACCTGTGCCCCATCAGGAGTCTGCAGCAGAGTTGGTGTGCCGCAGCATTGGATGTGCTGTGGCATTTTGGGGGAAGAATCAGTTGAGCTGGCTCTTCTTGTGCTGCAGCAATGAGATGTGCTGCAGCATGTCTGTTTGGGAAGCATGCCGCAGCTTATTTTTGGGGGACCCCTCGCGGCGTGCTGCATCGATTCGCAGTGCAGCTGTGTGCCGCTGCGCGCCATACCTTGCGGAATCTCGACCTAAGAACCCTGAAAGGGGAATTAGGGAGGGATGCTGCGTCCACCTTCAGAGGACACTTGTGCTGTAAAACCAGCACCCCAACCGTGGGAAGCTGAGGAGGTCGTCTTTGCCGGTTTTCCATCTGTCTTGCTGCTTGCGGTGGGGACATGGAGCATTACTGCGACCAGGAGCACCATCTGCGGGGACTGGGGAGGACTGGGGGGAAGGCGCGGCCTCAGAACCGGCCAGGTCTGGAAATCGCTGTAACCCTGCACCTACAACAGGTGGAAGGGCGAGAAAGGGAATCGCCCTTAGCAGACAAATAATTCGACCGTAGTCCTATGGAGTCTGGGGAAGGTTATCTGTGGATCGACATTGTTCCCTTCAAAAAATAAAATGCAGCTTCAAAAGTAAAATAATGGATGAGAAAATAAGATGTGTGCCTCCTTTCAGACAACTAAGCAAAAAACTGAAGAAGCACTTCCTGTTGCAGGGGGTAGTTTAATGCTTGCAGAGGAGGAGTCTATAATCTTTTGCAGATTCTGCCTTAGTGTCGCCTCCTAGTGGACAGCAGCATAACACTCCAACGGTCTGTGTCCCCCAATGAGGGAGAAGGAGAAATTGTTGCGCCACACTGTGCAAATTAGCCGAAAGCAAGGGGTTTATATTGATATGTCACTCACCTTTTCTAGTTGTGCCCCCTGCAAAACTAGGTTGTTGATTTGAGGTGAGATTTAACCGCCAGGCATAAATCCACTTTGAGAAAAGAAAGACACTTAGTGTCGAAACATGTTGTGGCGAAGGACGACTGTAACTTCTACTGTTCACATATAATTTGAAGGTAATATTCGGTAAGAGCCCTTAGGGTCTGTTTCTGTCCTAGCGTCATTTTATCATACCTTTTTACTTCATATCGTGCCCTTTCAGCATAGGACTGAGGTTGCGTGCTGGAGTTGCGTGAGAGAGATAAATTACCCTTGCAGAGGAGCAACCCGAAGTCACGTGTGCTGAGAGTGGGTACTGACAATTAGTAAAGAAATAAAGACAACGAGACACCCTTCATTCAAAAATTTTTCCGTCTTCCCAATCAAGGACTTAACGACGGTAATCCAATGGGAGGCCCCCCAGACCAATGAAAGTCTTCCAGCATATGGCGGCAAGTTAAAGAGAACATATCTCACTGGGTTGGAAAAGCAGGCACTTCCTGGTTTCCTGCATGATGTGTGCAGTCTTCCCCCTGTGCATGTCTTCCCTTGTTCTGTGTCCATCACCCTCTTCCTGAAATCATGTGCCTGTCTCTCCTGTGCTTCATCATTCATGTGCTGTCTTCCCATGCGCTGGTGCCCTTCACCCCGTGACCATCTGCCCTGTGCTGTTACCCCTGTACATATCTCCCCCATGTGATATTCCGCACTATCCTGGTAGTGGAGAAAAAAGTGTAGGGGAGACGGACACAGTTCCAGTCTTGGACAAGTGTGTCCGTCCTATTGACTGTGGAACCTGCGACCTGGCCAGGGAGGTTGGACCCATGGTATTAAAAGCATGACTCCATCAGGTCCATGTCTGTGGTTTCCTGGCACTGGCATCTTTGATGAAGGACATCTGGATGAAAAGACCGTTTCCCTGAGTCCATCCCTCGTTGGTGTAGGAAAACCGTTTCCTAGATGTGCTCCCCTGGTATGAGAACAGCCGACAATACCGTGTTGAAGGATTCCACCCGGTGAAGGATGTGGCGGAACGTCTGACATCGCTTGGAAACTGCGGGTACACCCTGGTGGTTGACACATGCCGTGGCTTTGGCATTGTCTGGTTGCGTCCTGGCATTTCCGACTGTCAGACGGAGGCTGAAAGATTTCCGAGCTATAACTAGCGCCCAAATCTACGTAGATTGAGGGACATCTTGAGAAGTAGGCGAAACTGCAGCCATGTGTACTGTGATGGATCACAGCCTGTTCTCGTGTCAACCCTGAGCACGGAGAATTGAAAAGGCCAGAGATACGGGTAAGCCAATGGAACTGTTGCCACTATCCTATAGCTGGAACTCTAAGTGATGGTGCAGCCTGTGGCTATCAGGAGTACGTAGCCGAGCTGGGACTCGTAAGGTGTGCGTGCTGTGCTGCATCGTGTGCCCTGTAATTGAAGTAGACATGTGCAGGGTAATCCGCTAATCGAGTTTTGTGAACGAGCCCAGTGAAAATGACACTGTGTTCTCAGTCTCTGAAAACAACATGTATTGAGGAATAAGTCGTCCGAGATGGGAGGCTGCTGGAATGTAACATAGGCTTGGCCCATTTCAGGGTGGGGAAAACTGATATTCTGTTTGACGGTCGAGTTGATAAGGGACTGACTGCGTGGAAGAAAGTGCAGGCCACGGCCAAACTGGTTATTGGAGAGACCATGGATTGGTTCATGCAGTCGGGAGTCTGTGAGGTCCAGCTTCGAAGCGGGCTGCGCGGAGTGTTTGCGCATGTTATCTTAACCTAAGAACCTACTATAGGTGCAGTGAGAAGATTGGCAGCTGAGCCCGTGCTCCGCGTTCTGCCACCCAGAGTTTCGTTTTTGTAGTCTGGGGAGGGAGGCCGGTTAGGCAACCTCAACCCGAGTCCCCAACAGTGGGGAGTCGAGGAGGAGTATGGCATATAGCAATCTCTGCTACTGCCCAGAGCCCCCGACAGTGGAGAGCTGAAAGGGGGGTATACTATGATGTACCCATGTACCTGTGGATTGCAGTGTTTCAGCCTGTGTCTTGTGAGGCATGGCTGTCATCACGGTCATCAGAACTCCAGCTGTGGGGTGTGGAGAGGATTGGCGGACAGACTTGGGACGCCTACAGTTGTCAGGTAATTGCAGGTTACATCACCTTCGACTGGGCTCTCCAACCGTGGGGGTCCGAAGAAGGAACCTGTCAGTTTAACGCGTAGAAAATCCACCACAACCTGGGAGTGCCAACTGTGTGAAGGCCCTAGAAGGGGTATGTTGGACGACCTCTTTGAGACGTTTGATAACTGAGCTCCGCTAACGTTGGGAGGGCGGAGGGAAAAGACATGTCGGTGTCTCCTCTATTAGTTCCCCCCGGGTAAACCCATAAGGTGGCCGGAGTACCAACAGGTACCTGCCTCTGGCACGGTGGGGAGAAACATAACCCGTTCGGTAGAGACCTTGCCCGTACCACTCCAGGGATCCGGGATGTGTATGGCACCGGGAATCAGGGACGTTTATGTATTTATTATTACTGCAGGAAAAAACCAGTGCTGGACCAAATGGCGAGTTGCACTGCCTTGCGTAGTATGACGGTGTTCCTTGCACGGTGTGCAGAGGGGGGAGGACGAACTGCCGCAGGGTACATCCCTGACGGTTATTCTTCAGTTGTCATTGGAGACTGCTGCACAGTGAAACTGTAGTTTTTTTTTTTTTTTTTTTTTTTTTTATATAATCGGGAGTCCCTGTGTCCTGCACAGCGGATGCTGTTAAATTGAAGTGACTATACTGGCTGCGGCGTTATTGCCCTTGAGGAATGATCCCTAATTCCTATCACCTCCTTCTGGGAGGATAGGGGCAAAAGGATAACGCAGCGGTGGCAAGAAGGGAGTCCATTGGCTCTGCCACCCCAGTGTGCGCTCCGGTAGGCATTTCGCCTGTCATTGTGTCCCCACATGCGAATGCTCTGCAGTGGCAAGGTGACTGCAGGCCGCTGACACCCTAGTGTGTGCTCCAGCCGACCTTCTACCTGGCATTGTGCTCCCTGAAATGCAAGCCCTGTGGGGTTAAGCAGGTGTCTGCAGGCTTCTGCACATTAGTGTGTGTCTGAGCAGACCCTCCGCCTGTCACAGTGCCCCCACATGCACACGCGCTGCGGTGACTGCGGGCTGCTGGCACTCTAGTGTGTGCTGCAGCAGACCATTCGCCTGGCACTGTGTCCCCTGAAGTGCAAGCCTTGCGGTCAAGCAGGGGTCTGCACGCTTTGCACATCAGTGTGCCTAGCACACACCACTGCCCTGGCAGTGTGCCCCCACGTGAGGAACTCTGCTCCTCTTTAGGCTGGTCAACCCCTTTGGACAGCCTGAGTCTCCACATATGGTAGCCTGTCTGCCGCTGTTATACAGCGGCGTCAGCGCTGAGAGCTGTAATGGAGGCGGGCAAGAAGGGGGGCGGAGCCGCAAAAGAGCGCGCCAAGCGTGTTAAAAAGGCGCCCTTTCTGTAGCCCCGTCCCGCCTCCTGTGCTGACGCCGAGAGGTCTGACGTCAGGCGGAGGCGGGCGAGGAGGCGGGGAAAAACCCTGTGATGTGCGGCTAGGCCGAAGCCAGGGCCTCGCGTGAATCGCGGGCCCGGGAGCGGCGGAGGCCCGGCGCGGAGGTCCGCGACCGGGAACGGCAGAGACCCCATGATCCCTGGATTGCCCACCGGAGGCTGCGCCCACGACAGCTAGGTGAGGGCCCCTTTGTAAGAGTAAGGTATTGTGGCTGCTGAGGGTCTGGTGCCGGATTCTCATCCCCAGCTTCTGCAACAGCGTTGGACATGTAGGTTGTGCCTGCTGTCCAACCTGTGCCTGCTGCCCAACCTGTGCCCCATCAGGAGTCTGCAGCAGAGTTGGTGTGCCGCAGCATTGGATGTGCTGTGGCATTTTGGGGGAAGAATTAGTTGAGCTGGCTCTTCTTGTGCTGCAGCAATGAGATGTGCTGCAGCATGTCTGTTTGGGAAGCATGCCGCAGCTTATTTTTGGGGGACCCCTCGCGGCGTGCTGCAGCGATTCGCAGTGCAGCTGTGTGCCGCTGCGCGCCATACCTTGCGGCGTCTCGACCTAAGAACCCTGAAAGGGGAATTAGGGAGGGATGCTGCGTCCACCTTCAGAGGACACTTGTGCTGTAAAACCAGCACCCCAACCGTGGGGAGCTGAGGAGGTCGTCTTTGCCGGTTTTCCATCTGTCTTGCTGCTTGCGGTGGGGACATGGAGCATTACTGCGACCCAGAGCCCCATCTGCGGGGACTGGGGAGGAATGCGGGCCTCAGAACCGGCAGGTCTGGAAATCGCTTTAACCCTGCACCTCCAACAGTGGAGGGCCGAGAAAGGAATAGCCCTTAGCAGACAAAATAATTCGACCCAGAGTTCCTATGGAGTCTGGGGAGGTATCTGTGGTCGACATGTCCCTTCAAAAAATAAAAATGCAGCTTCAAAAAGTAAAAATAATGGAGAGAAAATAAGAATGTGTGCCTCCTTTCAGACACTAAGCAAAAACTGAAGAAGCACTTCCTGTTGCAGGGGTGTAATGCTGCAGAGGAGGAGTCTATAACTCTTTTGCAGATTCTGCCTAGTGTCGCCTCCTAGTGGACAGCAGCATAACACCCACGGTCTGTGTCCCCCAATGAGGCGAAGGAGAAATTGTTGCGCCACACTGTGCAAATTAGCCGAAGCAAGGGGTTATATTGATATGTCACTCACCTTTTCTAGTTGTGCCCCCTGCACAACTAGGTTGATGATTTGAGGTGAGATTTAACCGCAGGCATAAATCCACTTGAGAAAGACACCTTTAGTGTCGAAACATGTTGTGGCGAGGAGACCTGTAACTTCTACTGTTCACAATAAATTTGAAAGGTAATATTCGGTAAGAGCCCAGTGTCTGTTTCTGTCCCTAGCGCTCATTTTATCATACCTTTTTACTTCATATCGTGCCCTTTCAGCATAGGACAGAGGTTGCGTGCTGGATTGAGTGAGAGGAGATAAATTAACCCTTGCAGGAGCAACCCGAAGTCACGTGCTGAGAAGTGGGTACATGACAATTAGTAAAGAAATAAAGACAAGAGACACCCTCATTCAACAATTTATTCCTCTTCCCAATCCAAGGACTTAACGACGTAATCCAAGGGGAGGCCCCACGACAATGAAGTCTTCCAGCATATGGCGGCAAGTTAAGAGAACATATCTCCACAGGTGGAAAAGCAGGCACTCCTGGTTTCCCTGCATGATGTGTGCAGTCTCTCCCCTGTGCCTGTCATCCCCCCTTGTTCTGTGTCCATCACCCTCTTCCTGTCTCATCCTGTGCCTGTCTCTCCCCTGTGCTCATCATCACTGTGCCTGTCTTCCCATGCGCTGTGCCCATCACCCCGTGCCCATCTGCCCCTGTGCCTGTTACCCCTGTACATATCTCCCCCATGTGATGTGCCCATCATCCCTGTTCTTGTCTCCCCCTGTGCGCTGTGTCAATCAACCCTGTACCTGTTTTTGGTTGTGCGCTGTGTCCACTACCCTTTTGGTCTGATACTGATCTTAGACCCCCAGACCCCAGTTTTGCTACCGTGTTTCCCCGAAAGTAAGACCCTGTCTTACATTCTTTTGGGGGCCAAAAGTGGCCCCCTGTCTTACTTTCGGGGGGGGCCTTACATTGGCGGCCCCAGCCATCACCCATCCATCCACACTGCGCACACACACACACACACACACACATCCATAGATCCATACATACACAGATCCATCCATCCATTCACACTGCACACACACACACATCACACATACCCCCCCCCCCCCCCATACAGCTGCGCTGCCGGTACTTACCGGCACAGCTGTTCGGTGTCCCTGTCCCTGGTGTCCCCGGCGTTCCTCTGTGTGGTGCAGCCTCATAACTATGTCATCCGGGCTGCCGGGCATATCCCGTTCATAGCCCGTCCATTCACAGCCCCCCGGCCCTCTCTCTGTAATCACGGAGCTTCCGGAAGCTCCGGTATCCAGGCAACAGCAGAGCGTGATGACGTCGGGCCAAAACGTCTCGGAGCGCCTATGCTGATTGGCTCAGGCGTCTGAGCCAATCAGCATAGCCGCTGCGATGACGCTCTGGCCTCTGATTGGCCAGACGTTGTCATGCTGCTGTTGCCTGGATACCGGAGCTTCCGGAAGCTCCGTGATTAGAGAGAGAGGGCCGGGGGGCTGTGAATGGACGGGCTATGAACGGGATATGCTCGGCAGCCCGGATGACATCGTTATGAGGCTGCACCACACTGAGGAACGCCGGGAGCACCGGGGACACCAGGGACGGGGACACCGAACAGCTGTGCCGGTAAGTACCGGCAGTGCAGCGGTATGGGTGCGTGTGTATGGGGGTGTGTGTGTGTGTGTGATGCATGGATGTGTGTGTGTGTATGCATGTGTGTACCCCTCCCCCCCCGTGTTTCCCTGATAGTAAGACCCCCCCTCCTCCCTACCCTGCCTTACATTCGGGGGGGGTCTTACATTAGCAGACCCCCCCGTCCCCCCCACCCGGTCTTACTTTCGGGGGGGGTCTTACTATCGGGGAAACACGGTATTATTGCCGCTAATGGACAACCACAGAATCAGGTGGGGTTCAGAGAAGTGACAATAAAGCTGGGGAGGGTGGAGTTAAAAGGCAAAGGGTTATGTGTGGTAGAAGATAATCCTGATGAAAAATACCCCTACATGGTAATTGGTACTAATGTAATTGAAAAAGGTTTTGAAGAAGCGTTTTCACTCCAACAGATTGCTGTAACTGCTGGTTATGGGCGAAAGAGAGTCCTTCAAAGAGAAATCTTAGCCCTCATCCACAAGCAACAGGTAAATCTATCTGGGGAGAGATTGGCAGTGTATGGGTAACAGACCCGTTTCCCATTGTGTTACCACCGAAAAGTGAAATGATGATATGGAGTCAAGCAGTAATAGGTCTCAGAGGAAAGGAATACCAGGCAGTTGTAGAGCTGGTGTATTCGGAGCATAGACCTACACTACCGACAGCCAGGGGGTGGTGGATGTACGCAAGGGAAGAGTACCAATCCGTGTATTAAATTGTGGGGATAAGGAAGCAAAACTACCCCGGTATGCTACTGTAGCAAAGCTGTACACTGTCTGTGACAACATACAGGCAGTAGAGCCTTTACCCCCGTCAAACCAGGCGGAGGATAACAACTCCAAGGGACAGCTGGAAGAGTAGTGTCAGCACTTGCACGTAGGAACTGATGCCACCACTTCCCACCAAAGGCATGGAGTCTACTGGGTAGTGCAAGAATTCGAACAGATATTCAGTAAGCATCCATTACATTTTGGGAGGATTAAAGGGGTACACCATTACAAACCCACAGGAAATCATCCCCCAATTAAAGTGAGACACAGACCCGTTCCATCAAACCATTACCAGTGTGCCAAAGAGATGCTGCAGGACGTGGCCATTGAAGGTCCAGGTCACGGGACCGGGAACCAACCAGCCGTGATCCCCCATCAAAGTAACCATCAGTCCTGGTATCCGAGTACCCCATACCCTGTCGACTGACTCACTAATGAAAGTTACGTAGGATTTTTTTTTTATATTTTATATTCCCACAGAACTCCTTTAATTGAGTATTTCATTAGTCATCTACTTTAAACGTCAAAGTATTGGAATTTTTCTATAACAAACAAAAAAATTTATTTATAGAAAAATAAATACAAGAGTAACAAAGTACAATACAGTTCAGCATGTACAAATGGCAGTGCTTCAACACGACATCTCCCCCTGTCAATCTTACATTATCACCAAGGAGGGACATCTGAAAAGATCTAGGCTCTGTTCACAATGGCATTGTTACTCCTGTTCTTCCAGCAGTCACACAAGTTAGAATGGGTTAGTTAGGCTGCCTTCACACTTGCAGATGGATCTGCAGCGTTTTGCAGATGCATCTGCAAGTGTGAGCATGCTGACCGCGGCCCCTATGTTTATAATAGGGCGCACGCGGTGTGAAAGCTCTGATTCACTCCTATATGTGTACTGTCAGCAGGCGTATGCCTGCTGACAGATCACACACTCCCGCCCGCAGCATGGACGCTACATCTCGCGTCCACAGTGCGGACGGGAGTGTGTGATCTGTCAGCAGGCATACGCCTGCTGACAGTACACATATAGGAGTGAATCAGAGCTTTCACACCGCGTGCGCCCTATTATAAACATAGGGGCCGCGGTCAGCATGCTCACACTTGCAGATGCATCTGCAAAACGCTGCAGATCCATCTGCAAGTGTGAAGCCAGCCTTAGGTTTCCCTTTCTCTGAACAGACTGCAATTAGCTTTCTAACTGTGGGCTTTTAGCCTCCAGTACAGGAAAGAATTTGGTGGCCTGTGAACTACCAAGTGTTACTCTTAATTCTATATTCTTTTATTTATTTCAATGTGTCCATGTAATAGCTTTCCCCAATATAAACCACTGCAGGAGAATTGTGCTTATATGTATGGCCTTCACAAGGGGTCTCCAGCTGGACATATCCCCAGGAAAACGTGTTTCAGAGAAAGGCTTATCTAATAGACCACCCTATCTGCAGCTTTCACTGCACACTGCTGTATGGGCTTATTGGAGCTATATAGGAATTAGCGCCCCCTAGAGGATACATGAACCTGGAAGAGTAGCTTTTAAATTAAAGAACACCTGTCAAGTCGTTTTTGTGATATTAATTTGGCCCCAATGTGTTTTAAACATGCATCACTAATATAATATTCGATAAAACAAAAGTCCATGTATTTATGTTAAAAAAAAGCTTTTATACGCGGAGGTGACTGCACTAAACATCTAAAGTGCTTTTTTACCATATTAGTGATGCACAGTGCATGACAGACATACCATTGACATGCCAGATTGCCTTTAACGGCTGTTTGGATTTTTTAAATTTTCTATACCCTTATAAATTAACAAGCAAAAAAAGTTTTTTTCAACTTTTACTTTACATTACTTGGCTATAATTACATTAAGCCAAAAATTAAAAGGGTAAATAACCATGGTAGTAACTCCAAAATGCCAATGTATATAAACCTACATGGAATGTAACTATTCCAAAATGTACGGTAATCAAATTTTTATTTATTTCATAACGAAACCATAAACTATATAAAGCCTCTAAAGGCAGTGCATAGTACAGCTCTCACTAGGATGCCAGCTCCCATTGTTTACTGAAGGGAATCGGCAATTTGTATCAGATTGTTCGCAATCGACACGTCACTCCTGTCACTAGCAATACTCACTGAGTATGCCAAGTGCTGTGCTGTAAATCAGTTTTTTAATATTGTATGCACTTTTTATGATTTCAGTTGCTTATAAAACTGATGTTTTGCACCTTTTTTGTACATCAACCATATGTAACAGGACTCTCTCTGCACTATGTACTTACATAATTTATGGCTATATAATGAAAAAAAATAAAAATATAATAAATTTGATTGTACTTTGGAATTCTCTCCTTTTTTTATGGGTTATACCATAATCTGCATTAAAGGGGGTTTCCCACGAACAAAGTTAACTTTAAAGTTCATTTTAATCAATCAATAGATGTTGGAATAATAATAAGTTCCACAACTGGACGTGTTTAATATAAATGTTCCTGTGCTGATAATCGTATATATATATATGTGTCCCTGCTATGCACTGTGTAATGCATGTGTCTGACTGTACAGGGACAAGGTCCGATCATATCACATCTCCTGTGCTGAAATAATCTTATATATGTGTCCCTGCTATGTACTGTGTAATAGATGTGTCTGACCGTACAGGGATATGGTCTGATCATACCACATCTCCCTGGACAGGGAAGGACGCAAGAGATTATAAAGACATTACAGCACGTGATCACAGCTGATTCTTTAAAGGCCCCGCTACACAGCACAACATTGCTAACGATATCACTTAAACGTCAAAGTTTGAGCGACGTTGAAACGACATCATAAGACCGTCGTTGCATGTAACAGCCCGATACGACAACGATAAATCGTTGGATCGTTGATCGCAGATTTGAGAACATGTTCTCAAATCACATGATCAACGATCAGCCAACCTGCTATATCGTTATGTGTGACACTGCGATAATGATGTCGTTTATGACTTCGCCCATTCACAGCAATGAGCAGGGATCGTTCGCTGGGTTGTGTGAACGATACCTGCTCACTACATCATTGGTGCGTCGTCCACGATATCTAGATGTGCGACAGCTCACCAACGGTGTCAAAACGATGTCGGAAACGACTGCGCTCCTGCGGAATTTTTGCCGACATCGTTTCAACATCGTGCCGTGTAACGGTACCTTTAGATAAATAAAACTTTTTTTCTGCTATTTTTTGAAAATGTTTGATCTCAAAGAAATAACTATTTGTAATCCAGTGTTGTAACATCTGTATATTTTCTTACGTCCTCCCCTGTCCAGGAGATGTGATATGATCAGACCATGTGCCTGTAGTCAGACATGGCCATTACACAGTACACAGCAGGGACACATACGATTCTGTGCAGAGTGAAACAAAGGCGCAATAAGTGTCTTACCTCCAAAATTATTAAATATATTAATATTCACTGATCATCTGGCTCAGTTGTGGTACCCACAACACTTCGACACGTGCAATGGTGAAGATCCAAGAATCCAAGAAGACTGTGTGTCACGGTCCGTGCTTCTGTATACAATGGAGGGCTACGACGTGATCTATAACGTTGTTTATTTCATACTTCCTGACGCGTTTCGGAGCTAACCTTGCAGGTGTATTCCTGAGGAAGGAGCAAGGTTAGCTACAAAATGCATTGAGAAGTATGAAATAAAACACCGTTATAGATCACTTTATGGTCCTCCATTGTATACATCAGCGCGGATAGTGACACACAGTCTTTTTGGATTTTTACATACGATTATCTCAGCAAAGGATCATTATTTTAAACACATCCAATTGTGAAAATTATTATTATTCCAAGATCTGGTGATTAAAAGGACTTTAAAATTATCTTTATTCGTGGGAAAACCCCTTTAAGTAGGAATGCTGTAAAATACATAGCACTAAAGTGTGTGCCCAGAATAAAGCAGAAAATTAAATGTAATACAAGTCAATGTTCTACATTTGTGTGCTGTCTTGTAGTCAGACCAAGAAGCCGGCTGAGTAGACAGCTTTTTCTGTCTGCTATGTAAGGTTCTCAGCTCTGCAGCTATAGAGGTCGGTTCCTTCCCGCCTATATATCACAGCCTGGTTATCGAGCCATTCTATGGATGTGTGTAATATATGTACACAGCATTTATCTGCACTCATATAGTACATAACAATAGAATAAAACCACCCGCTCCATGAGGGTTGCAAATTCAGACAAGTCTGCAAGAAGGTCATCAAATCCATAAATTACATGTCAGCGAGTAGTATCATTTATAGGCCAGAGTTCCAAATGAAAATTCAGGCACACTTCAGGCATTTTCTCTGCATATCCTAAAGCCACTTAAGAAATAAATGATGCCATCTCCAGTCAGTTGTCCATTTCCTCCAGCAAGTCTGTCCCAGCAGAAACAGCCTGTTTGTCTCCATCACAAACCTCATCTACTAGTCCAGAAAAGTCAATATCTGGTAAAGGAGTCCTCCAAAAGTGGAATGAATTGTATTCACTGAAGGCTTCATCTTTCTGCAAAAACACAAAATACAAGTTACTGCAAGGAAGGTAACGGACGTTAACAAGTAAAAACAGCATCCTGCGCCATCAAGTCCTGTACACAAACTGCGTTTTTGTTGTATTTTTAGTGATTTTTTTGTCACAAACTGTATGTTAATCCTGAAGCCAGCAAAGTCAATGACATTTCTGAAGTTTTTCGCACAAGTTGCTTATTTTTGCCTTGAGGATTCAGTGCAGAAATAAATCAGAAACATGTCAATTCTTTATTTCCACCCCAGAATGCATAAAAAACACGTTAAATATGCAGCAAAAACACAACACTGCATTTTTAGTTTTTTTTCCTATCAGGAGATGCAGATTTGGTGCAGAAATTTCTGCAACCAAATACTCAATGTGTGCACATAGCCTGAAGGCCACTTTACACACACCAACTTATCAGTCCAACTTCTGAACAACTTACTGGTTGCAGTGAAATCATGGACACATTGCTCCATTTTGTGGCTGTGTACAAATGTAACAATGTGTCCATGATTTCACTGCAACCAGTAAGTTGGTCAGAAGTTGGACTGATAAGTTGGTGTGTGTAAAGTGGCCATAACAGCGCCACCCTTATCTTTAGGCTGTGCCGGGTATTGCTATGACCCCATGCACACTAACGTGTGGAGCTACAATATTAGACACAAGCTATGAACAAGTATGGCAAGAAAGAAAAGCAGCCATGCCTTCCTCATCTCATAAGCTTCATTACTATGACTTTACTGTGGACCGAGGGGTTCTCAATACATCACAGATGTTGCCATAGTGTGTTACAGGGTTAATGCAAATGTGTCAATATAAAACCAGGGTTTCACATGGTACTTACACAAAAGATTACCTAGGAGCAGTAAACCGATTAACCAAAATATTCAAGGGATAAATAATATTTTAGTCACCAACACTAAATACATTACAAGTCTGGTCCAATAAATATATTTATATAGCACCATTGATTCCATGGTGCTGTATATGAGAAGGAGTTATGGTGGGATTACACACACCAATTTATCTGTTCAATCTCTGAACCAATCTCTGGTTGCAGTGAAATCATGGATACATTGCTCCATTTTGTGGCTGTGTACAACATGGAGCAATATATCCATGATTTCACTGCAACCAGAGATTGGTTCAGATATTGAACAGATAAATTGGTGTGTGTAAACCCACCATTACATACAAACTAGACAGAACTTACATTGATACAGAGGGGAGTCCCTGCCTTTGTGGGTACAGTCCACAGCCCTTTGTATAGATCCATTGTCCCTATGTTTGTACTTTGCTTTATTATTACATTTCTGCCATTCTCCTTACATATACTTTTTGTTTTATCTCCTTGCTGTGATATTCCATGTGAGAGGAGATTAGACAGAGTAGGGACAGGCTCACCGAATCCTGCGAGTGCTCCAGAAAAAAAAAAAAAAAAAGAGCATATATTTGGGAGTACCTAGGCACGCCACCGCAGGGTTAATAGGGCAACTATAAATGGTGGTTATTGTGTTCTCTGCAAGGAGCCACCCCTTGGCTGGTTCCTTTCCTGGAGGGATATCTGGCTAGTCCTGTGTTTGAGACTCGTAACCGAGGCTTCACAGACTCTATTTGCATATTCATATTTCCCAGGGGGCAATGCACCTAGGAATTCACTGTGTTGAGCGCTTTAGCCGGCTGCCCGCAGTGTTTTCATGGACTGGTCTCCCTGAGAGCTTTGTGAAACATAAAATGCAAACATAAGTACATGTCATTGACATTAGAGAAATAACATAAAAATACATCAAATGAAATGGTGGATATTCTGCGTATCTCCGGTGGGCTTCATATGGGTGCACGTAGAGAAGTCCATGTAAAACAGTGCATGCAGATCTAAATTAGGCTACCTTCACATTTGCGTTTGTGTCTGCATGCTGATGGCATGCAGACACAAACGCTGTCAAAAGCAGTGTGGAATGATGTGTCCGCAGCGGATAATGTCCGCCTGCGGACACATCACTAGGGAGCCCGGCCAGCCAATCGGCGCTGTCCGGGGGCGGGCCGGGGCGGAGATCAGCGCCAGAGATCTCGCCCCCCCGGCCGCCGGTAAGCACCGGGACTGTCGGCGGGGAGAACAGCTGATTTGACAGCTGTTTGAATCTTCCCGCGCCGACACCGAGAGGAGATGTCGGCGCGGGAAGATTCAAACAGCTGTCAAATCAGCTGTTCTCCCGCCGACATCGCTAGGAGATTACCGCCGGCGGGGAAGAAGACAAGAAGAAGGGAAGAAGAAGAGAAGAAGCAGAGGCTGAGCTGATCTCCCGGTGGCCGTCGGTGAGCTCCTGTGACATCACCGGCAGCCACCGGGAGATTTTTCAATGGGTCCGCAGCGTTCTCCTGCGGTGTCAAGCGCTGAACACTGCGGACCCATTGAAGACAATGCAGGTTTTGTGCGCTTGGGGACGCTTGCTGATCTTCCAAGGTCCCCGAGCGCCCAAAAAAATGCAACATGCTGCGTCCCGGGTGCGGACGCTGGACCCTGAAGAGAGCAGATATCGTCCGCATCCGCACCCGAACGCAGCAAACGCTTCCAAACGCAGGCACTATGCGTTCCTATGTTAAACATAGGAACGCAGTGCGCATGCGTTTGGATGCGTATGGGAACGCAGCATACGCTGCGTTACCATACGCAAATGTGAAGGAGCCCTTAGTGAAAACACATCTATGTGAAGGAAGAAGGAGTGGACTGAGGATGCTATTGGTCAGGAGATTAATAATAACTCCCAGAAGGAGTTTTGCATCCAACGTCTAACCATAGTGTTAGAAACAGAATTTTTCAATCTTTGAGGATATCTATGAGGTTTAAAAACAAGGCACAGCCAATGGATCAAACTTGGCGCGCCACCCTACACCAATATCTTTATGGGTAAATTTGAAGAGGACTACATTTACACTCACCCCCTTGTAGCGGCCCACATGTCCCCAGGGAGCTCAGTAATGACAGGTCTGCAGTGTCCCCAGGAGGCTCAGTGACGGCGCAGCCTGCAGTGTCCCCAGGAGGCTCAGTGACGGCGCAGCCTGCAGTGTCCCCAGGAGGCTCAGTGACGGCGCAGCCTGCAGTGCCCCCGGCTCAGTGACGGCGCAGCCTGCAGTGCCCCCGGCTCAGTGACGGCGCAGCCTGCAGTGCCCCCGGCTCAGTGACGGCGCAGCCTGCAGTGCCCCCGGCTCAGTGACGGCGCAGCCTGCAGTGCCCCCGGCTCAGTGACGGCGCAGCCTGCAGTGCCCCCGGCTCAGTGACGGCGCAGCCTGCAGTGCCCCCGGCTCAGTGACGGCGCAGCCTGCAGTGCCCCCGGCTCAGTGACGGCGCAGCCTGCAGTGCCCCCGGCTCAGTGACGGCGCAGCCTGCAGTGCCCCCGGCTCAGTGACGGCCCAGCCTGCAGTGTCCCCGGCTCAGTGACGGCCCAGCCTGCAGTGTCCCCGGCTCAGTGACGGCCCAGCCTGCAGTGTCCCCGGCTCAGTGACGGCCCAGCCTGCAGTGTCCCCGGCTCAGTGACGGCCCAGCCTGCAGTGTCCCCGGCTCAGTGACGGCCCAGCCTGCAGTGTCCCCGGCTCAGTGACGGCCCAGCCTGCAGTGTCCCCGGCTCAGTGACGGCGCAGCCTGCAGTGTCCCCGGCTCAGTGACGGCCCAGCCTGCAGTGTCCCCGGCTCAGTGACGGCCCAGCCTGCAGTGTCCCCGGCTCAGTGACGGCACAGCCTGCAGTGTCCCCGGCTCAGTGACGGCACAGCCTGCAGTGTCCCCGGCTCAGTGACGGCCCAGCCTGCAGTGTCCCCGGCTCAGTGACGGCCCAGCCTGCAGTGTCCCCGGCTCAGTGACGGCCCAGCCTGCAGTGTCCCCGGCTCAGTGACGGCACAGCCTGCAGTGTCCCCGGCTCAGTGACGGCACAGCCTGCAGTGTCCCCGGCTCAGTGACGGCCCAGCCTGCAGTGTCCCCGGCTCAGTGACGGCCCAGCCTGCAGTGTCCCCGGCTCAGTGACGGCACAGCCTGCAGTGTCCCCGGCTCAGTGACGGCCCAGCCTGCAGTGTCCCCGGCTCAGTGACGGCCCAGCCTGCAGTGTCCCCGGCTCAGTGACGGCGCAGCCTGCAGTGTCCCCGGCTCAGTGACGGCCCAGCCTGCAGTGTCCCCGGCTCAGTGACGGCCCAGCCTGCAGTGTCCCCGGCTCAGTGACGGCACAGCCTGCAGTGTCCCCGGCGCAGCCTGCAGTGTCCCCGGCTCAGTGACGGCCCAGCCTGCAGTGTCCCCGGCTCAGTGACGGCCCAGCCTGCAGTGTCCCCGGCTCAGTGACGGCCCAGCCTGCAGTGTCCCCGGCTCAGTGACGGCCCAGCCTGCAGTGTCCCCGGCTCAGTGACGGCCCAGCCTGCAGTGTCCCCGGCTCAGTGATGGCACAGCCTGCAGTGTCCCCGGCGCAGCCTGCAGTGTCCCCGGCTCAGTGAAGGCACAGCCTGCAGTGTCCCCGGCTCAGTGACGGCCCAGCCTGCAGTGTCCCCGGCGCAGCCTGCAGTGTCCCCGGCTCAGTGAAGGCACAGCCTGCAGTGTCCCTGGCTCAGTGATGGCAGCCTGCAGTGTCCCCGGCTCAGTGATGGCAGCCTGCAGTGTCCCCGGCTCAGTGACGGCACAGCCTGCAGTGTCCCCGGCTCAGTGATGGCGGCTTGCAGTTACCTGGCACTGGAAGGCGGTGTCCTCTGTGGGGCGCTCCTCTGGCCTCAGCTTCTTGCAGGAAGGCTGTACAGCTGCAGTATCCCCGTCTGTCGGTGGCGGCCTCTCCCTCTCCGGGGAGGAGATGGCCTCCGGCTCCAGCTTCCTCTTCCCTTTGGGGTTCACCTGGATGCTGTGTGGGGAGTACACGGGGAGCTCACACAGCGGCCTCTTACACGGGGGCAGCAGCGGCACCGGAGGCTGCTCGCACTTCCTCTTCGCCATGTCGGCTCTTCCCGTGTGCGGCCCCTCACGTGCCGGGCCTCATGGTGTTTACCTGGGACAGGAGGGTTCCCTCGTGTACGATAGAGGCGGAGGTGCAGGGCTGTGCGGCCATGTGCTGTGGACAGCGCCCTCTGGCGGCTCCTCCTCGCGTTACCTGTACAGTGCAGGACACCACTTCTAATATACACTATATGCCCCAATCTTCTGTCATAGGGTTATACAGGACAGTGATATAATATTTATTATAGGTCTCCACATATGCAGCATAAAATACAGATATCGATTGTAGAGCTGGTGCGATCAGCTCATGTGTTTCTCCATCCACCATGATACTGGTCTGTGGACAGTGGCATAACATCAGGGCCAGGGGCCCCCAATGCGAAAGCTCCAATGGTGCCCCCAATTATTGCAAATCTTTAATAGTATTAGTCAGGGCCAGACTGGGACCAAAAAGCAGCCCTGGAAAACAAGCCCCAGCAGCCCACACACTATATCACCCATCAGCCCCGATCAGTGAAATGTGCTTTTACATTGTGGCCTCATCACTTTAAAGTACCGGTAGTTATGTGAAGAGTCACATGTGAGTGGTGCAGCAGAGGGAATAATCAACCACAGCTCCATTTACATGGTGATCTACAAAGCCACATTTCTCAGGAGTGTGGGGACAGAAGTGGTACTGTGCAGTGTATTTATACAGAATAATACAGATACTGAGGATTACACCCAGGATACAGGACAGAAGAAGTGGTACTGTGCAGTGTATATATACAGAATAATACAGATACTGAGGATTACACCCAGGATACAGGACAGGAGAAGTGGTACTGTGCAGTGTATATATACAGAATAATACAGATACTGAGGATTACACCCAGGATACAGGACAGGAGAAGTGGTACTGTGCAGTGTATATTTACAGAATAATACAGATACTGAGGAGTACACCCAGTATACAGAACAGGAGAAGTGGTGCTGTACAGTGTATATATACAGAATAATACAGATACTGAGGATTACACCCAGGATACAGGACAGGAGAAGTGATACTGTGCAGTGTATTTATACAGAATAATACAGATACTGAGGATTACACCCAGGATACAGGACAGGAGAAGTGGTACTGTGCAGTGTATATATACAGAATAATACAGATACTGAGGATTACACCCAGGATACAGGACAGGAGAAGTGATACTGTGCAGTGTATTTATACAGAATAATACAGATACTGAGGATTACACCCAGGATACAGGACAGGAGAAGTGGTACTGTGCAGTGTATATATACAGAATAATACAGATACTGAGGATTACACCCAGGATACAGGACAGGAGAAGTGGTACTGTGCAGTGTATATTTACAGAATAATACAGATACTGAGGAGTACACCCAGTATACAGAACAGGAGAAGTGGTGCTGTACAGTGTATATATACAGAATAATACAGATACTGAGGATTACACCCAGTATACAGGACAGGAGAAGTGGTACTGTGCAGTGTATATATACAGAATAATACAGATACTGAGGATTACACCCAGTATACAGGACAGGAGAAGTGGTGCTGTGCAGTGTATATATACAGAATAATACAGAGACTGAGGATTACACCCAGTATATAGGAGAGAAGTGGTAATGTGCAGTGTATATATACAGATAAATACAGATACTGAGGATTACACCCAGTATACAGGACAGGAGAAGTGGTACTGTGCAGTGTATATATACAGAATAATACAGATACTGAGGATTACACCCAGGATACAGGACAGGAGAAGTGGTGCTGTGCAGTGTATATATACAGAATAATACAGAGACTGAGGATTACACCCAGTATATAGGAGAGAAGTGGTAATGTGCAGTGTATATATACAGATAAATACAGATACTGAGGATTACACCCAGTATACAGGACAGGAGAAGTGGTACTGTGCAGTGTATATATACAGAATAATACAGATATTGAGGGTTACATCTAGTATACAGTACAGGAGAACTGGTACTGTGCAGTGTATATATACAGAATAATACAGATACTGAGGATTACACCCAGGATACAGGACAGGAGAAGTGGTACTGTGCAGTGTATATATACAGAATAATACAGATACTGAGGATTACACCCAGTATAAAAACTGTGCAGTGTATTATACAGAATAATACAGATACTGAGGATTACACCCAGATACAGGACAGGAGAAGTGGTACTGTGCAGTGTATATATACAGAATAATACAGATACTGAGGATTACACCCAGATACAGGACAGGAGAAGTGGTACTGTGCAGTGTATATATACAGAATAATACAGATACTGAGGATTACACCCAGTATACAGACAGGAGAAGTGGTACTGTGCAGTGTATATATACAGAATAATACAGATACTGAGGATTACACCCAGTATACAGGACAGGAGAAGTGGTACTGTGCAGTGTATATATACAGAATAATACAGATACTGAGGATTACACCCAGTATACAGGACAGGAGAAGTGGTACTGTGCAGTGTATATATACAGAATAATACAGATACTGAGGATTACACCCAGTATACAGGACAGAGAAGTGGTATGTGCAGTGTATATATACAGAATAATACAGATACTGAGGATTACACCCAGTATACAGGACAGGAGAAGTGGTACTGTGCAGTGTATATATACAGAATAATACAGATACTGAGGATTACACCCAGTATACAGGACAGGAGAAGTGGTACTGTGCAGTGTATATATACAGAATAATACAGATACTGAGGATTACACCCAGTATACAGGACAGAGAAGTGGTACTGTGCAGTGTATATATACAGAATAATACAGATACTGAGGATTACACCCAGTATACAGGACAGAGAAGTGGTACTGTGCAGTGTATATATACAGATAATACAGATACTGAGGATTACACCCAGTATACAGGACAGGAGAAGTGGTACTGTGCAGTGTATATATACAGAATAATACAGATACTGAGGATTACACCAGGTATACAGGACAGGAGAAGTGGTCTGTGCAGTGTATATATACAGAATAATACAGATACTGAGGATTATAACCAGTATTACAGACAGGAGAAGTGGTACTGTGCAGTGTATATATACAGAATAATACAGATACTGAGGATTACACCCAGTATACAGGACAGGAGAAGTGGTACTGTGCAGTGTATATATACAGAATAATACAATACTGAGGATTACACCCAGTATACAGGACAGGAGAAGTGGTGCTGTGCAGTGTAATATACAGAATAATACAGAACTGAGGATTACACCCAGTATACAGGACAGGAGAAGTGGTACTGTGCAGTGTATATTTACAGAATAATACAGATACTGAGGAGTACACCCAGTATACAGGACAGGAGAAGTGGTGCTGTGCATGTAGATATACAGAATAATACAGAACTGAGATACACCGTTACAGGACAGAGAAGTGTACTACTGTACAGTGATATATACAGAATAATACAGATACAGAGGATTACACCCAGTATACAGGACAGGAGAAGTGGTGCTGTGCAGTGTAGATATACAGAATAATACAGACACTGAGGATTACACCAGTATACAGGACAGGAGAAGAGGTACAGTGCAGTGTATATATTACAGAATAATACAGATACAGAGGATTACACCCATTATACAGGACAGGAGAAGGGGTACTGTGCAGTGTATATATACAGAATAATACAGATACTGAGGATTACACCCTGTATAAGGACAGGAGAAGTGGTACTGTGCAGTGTATATATACAGAATAATACAGATACTGAGGATTACACCAGTATACAGGACAGGAGAAGTGATACTGTGCAGTGTATATATACAGAATAATACAGATACTGAGGATTACACCCAGTATACAGGACAGGAGAAGTGGTACTGTGCAGTGTATATTACAGAATAATACAGATACTGAGGAGTACACCAGTATACAGAACAGGAGAAGTGGTGCTGTGCAGTGTATATATACAGATACTGAGGATTACACCCAGTGTACAGGACAGGAGAAGTGGTACTGTGCAGTGTATATATACAGAATAATACAGATACTGAGGATTATACCCAGTATACAGGACAGGAGAAGTGGTACTGTGCAGTGTATCTATATAAGAATAATATAGATATTGAGGTTACATCTAGTATACAGTACAGGAGAACTGTACTGTGCAGTGTATATATACAGAATAATACAGATACTGAGGATTACACCCAGGATACAGGACAGGAGAAGTGGTACTGTGCAGTGTATATATACAGAATAATACAGATACTGAGGATTACACCCAGGATACAGGACAGGAGAAGTGGTACTGTGCAGTGTTATTTACAGAATAATACAGATACTGAGGAGTACACCCAGTATACAGGACAGGAGAAGTGGTACTGTGCAGTGTATATATACAGAATAATACAGATACTGAGGAGTATACCCAGTATACAGGACAGGAGAAGTGGTACTGTGCAGTGTATCTATATACAGAATAATACAGATATTGAGGGTTACATCAGTATACAGTACAGGAGAACTGGTACTGTGCAGTGTATATATACAGAATAATACAGATACTGAGGATTACACCCAGGATACAGGACAGGAGAAGTGGTACTGTGCAGTGTATATATACAGAATAATACAGATACTGAGGATTACACCCAGTATACAGGACAGGAGAAGTGGTACTGTGCAGTGTATATATACAGAATAATACAGATACTGAGGATTATACCCAGTATACAGGACAGGAGAAGTGGTACTGTGCAGTGTATATATACAGAATAATACAGATATTGAGGGTTACACTAGTATACAGTACAGGAGAACTGGTACTGTGCAGTGTATATATACAGAATAATATAGATATTGAGGTTACATCTAGTATACAGTACAGGAGAACTGGTACTGTGCAGTGTATATATACAGAATAATACAGATACTGAGGATTACACCCAGGATACAGGACAGGAGAAGTGGTACTGTGCAGTGTATAATATACAGAATAATACAGATACTGAGGATTACACCCAGGATACAGGACAGGAGAAGTGGTACTGTGCAGTGTATATTTACAGAATAATACAGATACTGAGGAGTACACCCAGTATACAGAACAGGAGAAGTGGTGCTGTGCAGTGTATATATACAGAATAATACAGATACTGAGGATTACACCCAGTGTACAGGACAGGAGAAGTGGTACTGTGCAGTGTATATATACAGAATAATACAGATACTGAGGATTATACCCAGGATACAGGACAGGAGAATGGTACTGTGCAGTGTATATATACAGAATAATACAGATATTGAGGGTTACATCTAGTATACAGTACAGGAGAACTGGTACTGTGCAGTGTATATATACAGAATAATACAGATACTGAGGATTACACCCAGGATACAGGACAGGAGAAGTGGTACTGTGCAGTGTATATATACAGAATAATACAGATACTGAGGATTACACCCAGTATACAGGACAGGAGAAGTGGTACTGTGCAGTGTATATATACAGAATAATACAGATACTGAGGAGTACACCCAGTATACAGGACAGGAGAAGTGGTACTGTGCAGTGTATATATACAGAATAATACAGATACTGAGGATATACCCAGTATACAGGACAGGAGAAGTGGTACTGTGCAGTGTATCTATATACAGAATAATATAGATATTGAGGGTTACATCTAGTATACAGTACAGGAGAACTGGTACTGTGCAGTGTATATATACAGAATAATACAGATACTGAGGATTACACCCAGGATACAGGACAGGAGAAGTGGTACTGTGCAGTGTATATATACAGAATAATACAGATACTGAGGATTACACCCAGGATACAGGACAGGAGAAGTGGTACTGTGCAGTGTATATTTACAGAATAATACAGATACTGAGGAGTACACCCAGTATACAGGACAGGAGAAGTGGTACTGTGCAGTGTATATATACAGAATAATACAGATACTGAGGATTATACCCAGTATACAGGACAGGAGAAGTGGTACTGTGCAGTGTATCTATATACAGAATAATACAGATATTGAGGGTTACATCTAGTATACAGTACAGGATAAGTGTTACTGTGCAGTGTATATATATAAAGAATAATACAGAGACTGAGGATTACACCCAGTATACAGGACAGGAGAAGTGGTACTGTGCAGTGTATATATACAGAATAATACAGATACTGAGGATTACACTCAGGATACAGGACAGGAGAAGTGATACTGTGCAGTGTATATATACAAAATAATACAGACAATGAGGATTACACCCAGTATACAGGACAGGAGAAGTGGTACTGTGCAGTGTATATATACAGAATAATACAGATACTGAGGAGTACACCCAGTATACAGGACAGGAGAAGTGGTACTGTGCCGTGTATATATATAAAGAATAATACAGAGACAGAGGAGTACACCCAGTATACAGGACAGGATAAGTGTTACTGTGCAGTGTATATATATAATATGAAGAATAATACAGAGGCTGAGGATTACACCCAGTATACAGGACAGGAGAAGTGGTACTGTGCAGTGTATATATACAGAATAATACAGATACTGAGGAGTACACCCAGTATACAGGACAGGAGAAGTGGTACTGTGCAGTGTATATATACAGAATAATACAGATACTGAGGAGTACACCCAGTATACAGGACAGGAGAAGTGGTACTGTGCAGTGTATATATATAAAGAATAATACAGAGACAGAGGAGTACACCCAGTATACAGGACAGGATAAGTGTTACTGTGCAGTGTATATATATAAAGAATAATACAGAGACTGAGGATTACACCCAGTATACAGGACAGGAGAAGTGGTACTGTGCAGTGTATATATACAGAATAATACAGATACTGAGGAGTACACCCAGTATACAGGACAGGAGAAGTGGTACTGTGCAGTGTATATATATAAAGAATAATACAGAGACAGAGGAGTACACCCAGTATACAGGACAGGATAAGTGTTACTGTGCAGTGTATATATATAAAGAATAATACAGAGACTGAGGATTACACCCAGTATACAGGACAGGAGAAGTGGTACTGTGCAGTGTATATATACAGAATAATACAGATACTGAGGATTACACTCAGGATACAGGACAGGAGAAGTGATACTGTGCAGTGTATATATACAAAATAATACAGACAATGAGGATTACACCCAGTATACAGGACAGGAGAAGTGGTACTGTGCAGTGTATATATACAGAATAATACAGATACTGAGGAGTACACCCAGTATACAGGACAGGAGAAGTGGTACTGTGCCGTGTATATATATAAAGAATAATACAGAGACAGAGAAGTACACCCAGTATACAGGACAGGATAAGTGTTACTGTGCAGTGTATATATATATATAAAGAATAATACAGAGGCTGAGGATTACACCCAGTATACAGGACAGGAGAAGTGGTACTGTGCAGTGTATATATACAGAATAAAACAGACACTGAGGATTACACCCAGTATACAGGACAGGAGAAGTGGTACTGTGCAGTGTATATATACAGAATAATACAGATATTGAGGATTACACCCAGTATACAGGACAGGAGAAGTGGTACTACTGTTCAGTGTATATATACAGAATAATACAGATACTGAGGATTACACCCAGTATACAGGACAGGAGAAGTGGTACTGTGCAGTGTATATATACAGAATAATACAGACACTGAGGATTACACCCAGTATACAGGACAGGAGAAGTGGTACTGTGCAGTGTATATATACAGAATAATACAGATACTGAGGATTACACCCAGTATACAGGACAGGAGAAGTGGTAGTACTGTACAGTGTATATATACAGAATAATACAGATACTGAGGATTACACCCAGTATACAGGACAGGAGAAGTGGTACTGTGCAGTGTGTATATACAGAATAATACAGAAAATGAGGATTACATTCAGTAGACAGGAGAATTATACCCAGCATACCCAGGAGGATGTGCTATATAGATAGCCAAGACTCAGCCAGATCCTAAAGATGGGGAAAGATGAAAGGTGGAGGCAGAAAGTCCAGTAATGGCCGCAGAGAGGAACAGAATCCATGGAGGCACCGGGAAGCACAGAGAGCGAACTCTGCCCGCAGGACTTTCTGATGCTGTACATTACAGACTGTGGGCCATATACACATTACAGACTGCACACCGTATACACATTAAAGACTGCGGGCTGTATACACATTACTCACTTCGGGCTGGGTGCACATTACACACTTTTTTTTTTTTTTTTAAACAAGTGGAAACCACTTTGGAGTTGAGTTACATAAAATTTTACCTTTATTAAATATCTAATATATAAAGCTGAATGTGTGTATGTATGTGTGTATGTATGTGTGTATATCCGGGATTGGCATCTACACCGTCGCAACAACAGCTACAAAAATTTGCACAGTCACACGTCTGGACCCCAGGAGCGTCATAGGCTATATTGTAAGGTGAAATTTTAACCCCGCGCATTCCAATTCACCAAACAATTTTGCCCCTATCTATATAATGGGGAAAAAGTGACAGTTACCAGTTGACAGTTGTGAATGAGAGGGGCTTAATGATAGCACCAAAGACTAACAGCACATACCAGCATATAGTCAATAAGATGGGGCTAGTTTGGTCCGTGGAAGCAGCGAGTCGCGCTGCGAAACGGCAAGCCGTCACCAAGTCTCTGCACTCCCTCCCTCCCCTGCTTGTCTTCCGTGTCTAACTCGCATGGAATAAAGACTTGAAGATTACTCGAATAGTGGTGAGTTGCCGTGTCATTTTTCTCTTAATGTACACACCACAAAGAGACACACACAACACAGAGACACAGGGCCGGGACGATAGCTAGGCGACCCTAGGCGATCGCCTAGGGCGCCATGTTGTGGAGGGCGCATTTTATCCGCATGAGGGGCCCATTGCCCGCCCCCCCTGGGGGGGCCCTGCACCCCCTGGGGGGCCCCGTGCTGGCCGCCGGCGGCTGCGCCGGCCAGAGAGGAGGGAGGATTGGACTTCCTGTCCTGCAGCTCTGCCCGGTGCCCGCCCCTCCTCTCCTCCAACATGGGGCCTATGGAGCGCGGATCCGAGGAAACAGCTGATGTCTCCTCGGACCCGATCTTAGTGTACTGAGCATGCTCAGTACACTAAAATCGCTCTGTGCCATAATATCAATATATTCATACATTGCAGAAGTGATATCCAGTGAAATGAAAGGGTTAAAAATAAAAAAATCATTATTCTCACCTCTCCACGATCCAGCGATGCCTCCTGCGCTCGGCTCTGTGCTTCCAGGACCTGGACTGACGTCACAGTTGAGTCACATGACCGGTTACCGCGGTAACCGGTCATGTGACTGTGACATCACGCCAGGTCCTGTGCATCAGAAGAAGAGAAGCTGGAAGCACCGCGGGTGTCGTGGAGAGGTGAGAATAATGATTTTTTTTATTTTTTAAGCTATGCAAAGAAGGAGGACAATCAGGGGGGCAAAAAGGGGCTGCAAAGAGGGGCTGCAAAAGAGGGGCTGCAAAGAGGGGGGCAAAGAGGGGGGCAAAGAGGGGCTGCAAAGAGGGGGGCAAAGAGGGGCTGCAAAGAGGGGGGCAAAGAGGGGCTGCAAAGAGGGGGTAAAGAGGGGCTGCAAAGAGGGGGGCAAAGAGGCGCTGCAAAGAGGGGGCAAAGACGGGCTGCAAAGAGGGGCTGCAAAGAGGGGCTGCAAAGAGGGGGGCAAAGAGGGGGGCAAAGAGGGGCTGCAAAGAGGGGGGCAAAGAGGGGCTGCAAAGAGGGGGCAAAGAGGGGCTGCAAAGAGGGGCTGCAAAGAGGGGCTGCAAAGAGGGGGGCAAAGAGGGGCTGCAAAGAGGGGGGCAAAAAGGGGCTGCAAAGAGGGGGCAAAGAAGGGCAAAGAGGGGGGCAAAGAGGGGCTGCAAAGAGGGGCAGCAAAGAGGGGGGCAAAGAGGGGCTGCAAAGAGGGGGGCAAAGAGGGGCTGCAAAGAGGGGGGACAAAGAGGAGGACAAAGAGGGGAGACAGAGGGGACAAAGAGGGGAGACAGAGGGGAGACAGAGGGGAGAAAGGTGACAGGAGGGTGACAGGAAGGGGACGAGGTGACAGGAGGAGCAGGGAGAGGATCCAAACTGATGCTGCAAAACATCGGGATCGGATGCCTATTTGGCATCCGATTGCAGTCATCAGTTTGGATCAGTTGCTGTCCGAGGGGAGCTGCAAAACGTCTGATCCCCTCTGACAGCACAAAAACGCAGTGTGAAAGCAGCCTTATTTGGCACGGATCAGGTCGGATCCAATTCGGTCCGATTTGACCCGCTGTGCCAAAAATCGCAGCAGGCTGCGATTTTGGGCACTGCAAAAAATCGGCCAGAATCGGATCCGACAAAAATCGGATGCCAATAAGGCCAAATCCGATGTGATCCGTGCCCATAGGATAACATGCGGCCAAAATCTGATCCGTGGCTGTCCGTTTTACAACGGAAAGCCACGGATCACAGAAAAACGCAGTGTGAAAGCAGCCTTACAGCAGACACACGGTGACGGCGGCCGCGGTGAGTGTGCAAAGGCGCGCGCCTCCCCCCCTGGCCCCCGCATACTGGGCCCTGTATACACCACTGGGCCCTGTATACCACCACTGGGCCCTGTATACACCACCACTGGGCCCTGTATACCACCACTGGGCCCTGTATACACCACTGGGTCCTGTATACACCACCACTGGGGCTGCTGTATATACTGCTGGGGCCTGTATATACCATTGGGGCTGCTGTATATACTGCTGGGGCCTGTATATACCACTGGGGCTGCTGTATAACCCCTGGGGCTGCTGTATAACCCCTGGGTTGCTGTATAACCCCTGGGGATGCTGTATTACCCCTGGGGATGCTGTATAACCCCTGGGGCTGCTGTATTACCCCTGGGGCTTCTGTATTACCACTGGGCTGCTGTATTACCACTGGGGTCTGTATATACCACTGGGGAGGCTGCTGTATACCACTTTGCTGGGGGCTGTATACCTGTGCTGGGGTCCACCCTCGGCTTATACACGAGTCAATAGGTTTTTCCCAGGTTTTGGGGCAAAAGTAGGGGGTCAGCTTATACACAGGTCGGGTTATACACGAGTATATACGGGTAGTAATCCTACAATGTCTGCTGGACATGGTATGAGGAGGTTTATGGCTCAGTCAGTACACACTCCATACTTCATGGTAAGGGGAGGGTTTATGGCTCAGTACATACTCCATACTTCTTGTTATTAACCAGTTAATGCTCTCTTGTCCACCGCACTGCAGTGTCAAAAGAGGACAACAGCGAGACAAGCAGCAACATGGCATCAGAGAGTCCCTGACTTCGAAATAGAAGATCCTCAGATCCTGGTATTGTGACATAATATTAAGAATAATACTTTTTGCATTTATATTACACTATGAACTCCACAGCACTTTACATACATCATGAACACTGTCCCCATTGGGGCTCACAATGTAAACAACCTATCAGTATGTCTCTGTAGGTGTGGTTGGACGAACCTTTTATAGGTCCCCGTTAAATTAAATTTACTTTCAAAGTATGCTGACATTTTTATTCCCAGACATATTTCGGGGGGAAGGGGCGCCGTTTGCCTTACCTGCCTAGGGCACCAAAATGCCTTGTCCCGGCACTGCAGAGACACACACCTCCCCCAAGGGGGGAACACACACACTCTATAGCGACACATGCACTCACCCCACAGGGACACACACACACCACAAAGAGACACACATAACACAGACACACACACCACACAGACCCCCCCACAGGACACACACACATAGCCACCCTATAGGGACACATGCACTCACCCCACAGGGACACACACACACCACAAAGAGACACACACAACACAGATACACACACACCACACAGACCCCCCCCCCACAGGGACACACACACATACACTCCCTATAGGGACACATGCACTCACCCCACAGGGACACACACACACAACAGAGACACACACCACACAGACCCCCCCCACACAGGGACACACACATATACACCCTATTGGGGCACATGCACACACCCCACAGGGACACACACACCACAAAGAGACACATACAACAGAGACACACACCACACAGACCCCCCCCCACAGGGACACACACATCTACACCCCAGGGACACACACACCACACAGACAAACACAGATGTGCACAAATCACCTCACACAACTCGCCTCATACGTGTGCTATCTTTATTTTCCAAACATAAACATCTGATTAAAAACAGCCAATGTGCAACACATGTGCCATATAGGGAATTAGGGCAGATGTCAGTCACATGAGCCGTCTATTATGTGTATGTGTGAGGTAACATATACTGCCCGGCCAGGGGGAGGGATTACTGTTGGCTGGAGATTTATTAGGCTGCCTATAGCAATCAATCACAGCTCAGCTTCTATTTTCCTACAGGTCATTAATATGACATATTCAAATTCAATGTTGTTATAGCTAACAGCAGTTATTTATTAACCCGGGCGTAGCCGGGTACTACAGCTATCTAACATATAAAGCTGAATGTGTGTATGTGTGTATGTGTGTGTGTATATCCGGGATTGGCATCTACACCGTCGCAGCTACAGCCGCAAAATTTTGCAGAGTCACACATCTGGACCCCGAGAGCGTCATAGGCTATGTTGTGAGGCGAAATTTTAACCCTGCGCGTTCCAGTTCACCATCAATTTTGCCCCTATCTACATAATGGGAAAAAAGGGAAAGGAAACGTGTGGGAGGAAAATCGACAGCTGTCAGCTATAGAGACAAAATTTTGCACAGTCACACGTCTGGACCCCGGGAGCATCATAGGCTATGTTGTGAGGCGAAATTTTAACCCCGCGTATTCCAATTCACCAAACAATTTTGCCCCTATCTACATAATGGGGAAAAAGTGACAGTTACCAGTTGACAGTTGTGAATGAGAGGGGCTTAATGATAGCACCAAAGACTAACAGCACATACCAGCATATAGTCACTAAGGTGGGGCCCCAACATGAGATATTCACCACACACAGGGACATGTATATACACCACACGCACACAAAGAGTAACAGCAAGTGTATAGTCGCTAAAGTGCAGCACCAACATTGGATACTCACCACGCACCCGAACAAACACACACCACAAAGAGACACACACAACACAGAGACACACACACACCGCCAAGGGGACACACACACACTCTATAGCGACACATGCACTCACCCCACAGGGACACACACACCACAAAGAGACACACATAACACAGACACACACACCACACAGACCCCCCCCACAGGAACACACACACATAGCCACCCTATAGGGACACATGCACTCACCCCACAGGGACACACACACCACGAAGAGACACACACACACACCACATAGACCCCCACACAGGGACACACACATACACACCCTATAGGGACACATGCACTCACCCCACAGGGACACACACACACACACACCACAAAGAGACACACACAACACAGATACACACACACACACCACAGACCCCCACACAGGGCACACACACATACACACCCTATAGGGACACATGCACTCACCCCACAGGGACACACACACACCACACAAGACACACACAACAGAGACACACACCACACAGACCCCATCCCACAGGGACACACACATACACACCCCAGGGACACACACACTACACAGACAGACACAGATGTGCACAAATCACCTCACACAACTCGCCTCATACGTGTGCTATCTTTATTTTCCAAACATAAACATCTGATTAAAAACAGCCAATGTGCAACACATGTGCCATATAGGGAATTAAGGCAGATGTCAGTCACATGAGCTGTCTATTATGTGTATGTGTGTAGGTAACATATACTGCCCGGCCAGGGGGAGGGTTTACTGTTGGCTGGAGAATTATTAGGCTGCCTATAGCAATCAATCACAGCTCAGCTTCTATTTTCCTACAGGTCATTAATATGACATATTCAAATTCTATTTTGTTATAGCTAACAGCAGTTATTTATTAACCCGGGCGTAGCCGGGTACTACAGCTAGTATATATATATATATCTAATATATAAAGCTGAATGTGTGTATGTATGTGTGTGTGTATGTGTGTATATCCGGGATTGGCATCTACAACCGTCGCAGCTACAGCCGCAAAATTTTGCACAGTCACATGTCTCGACCCCGGGAGCGTCATAGGCTATGTTGTGAGGCGAAATTTTAACCCTGCGCGTTCCAGTTCACCAAACAATTTTGCCCCTATCTACATAATGGGAAAAAAGGGAAAGGAAACGTGTGGGAGGAAAATCGACAGCTGTCAGCTATAAAGACAAAATTGTTGCACAGTCACACGTCTGGACCCCGGGAGCGTCATAGGCTATGTTGTGAGGCGAAATTTTATCCCCGCGCGTTCCAGTTCACCAAACAATTTTGCCCCTATCTACATAATGGGGAAAAAGTGACAGTTACCAGTTGACAGTTGTGAATGAGAGGGACTTAATGATAGCGCCAAAGACTAACAGCATATACCAGCATATAGTCACTAAGGTGGGGCCCCAACATGAGATATTCACCACACACAGGGACATGTATATACACCACACGCACACAAAGAGTAACAGCAAGTGTATAGTCGCTAAGGTGCAGCCCCAACATTGGATACTCACCACGCACCCGAACAAACACACACCACAAAGACACACACACACCCCCAAGGGGACACACACACACTCTATAGCGACACATGCACTCACCACACAGGGACACACACACACCACACAGACCCCCCCCACAGGGACTCACACGCATAGCCACCCGATAGGGACACATGCACTCACCCCACAGGGACACACACACCACACAGACCCCCCCCCCACAGGGACACACACACATACACACCCTATAGGGACACATGCACTCATCCCTCAGGGACACACACACACACAAAGGGACACACACAACACAGAGACACACACACCCCACACAGACACCCCCCCACAGGGACACACACACACATACACACCCTATAGGGACACATGCACTCACCCCACAGGGACACACACACACACCACAAAGAGACACACACAACACATATACACACACACACACCACAAACCCCCACACAGGGGCACACACACATACACACCCTATAGGGGCACTTACCCCACAGGGACACACACACCACAATCCAGTTCACCAAACAATTTTGCCCCTATCTACATAATGGGAAAAAAGGGAAAGGAAACGTGTGGGAGGAAAATCGACAGCTGTCAGCTATAGAGACAAAATTTTGCACAGTCACACGTCTGGACCCCGGGAGCGTCATAGGCTATGTTGTGAGGCGAAATTTTAACCCCGCGCATTCCAATTCACCAAACAATTTTGCCCCTATCTACATAATGGGGAAAAAGTGACAGTTACCAGTTGACAGTTGTGAATGAGAGGGACTTAATGATAGCGCTAAAGACTAACAGCACATACCAGCATATAGTCACTAAGGTGGGGCCCCAACATGAGATATTCACCACTCACAAGGACATGTATACACACCACACGCACACAAAGAGTAACAGCAAGTGTATAGTCGCTAAGGTGCAGCCCCAACATTGGATACTCACCACGTACCCGAACAAACACACACCACAAAGACACACACACCCCCAAGGGGACACACACACACTCTATAGCGACACATGCACTCACCACACAGGGACACACACACACCACAAAGAGACACACACACACCACACAGACCCCCCCACAGGGACACACACACATAGCCACCCTATAGGGACACATGCACTCACTCCACAGGGACACACCACACAGACCCCCCCCACAGGGACACACACACATACACACCCTATAGGGACACATGCACTCACCCCTCAGGGACACACACACACCACAAAGGGACACACACAACACAGAGACACACACACCCCACACAGACACCCCCCCACAGTGACACACACATACGTACACACCCTATAGGGACACATGCACTCACCCCACAGGGACACACACCACAAAGAGACACACACAACACAGTTACACACACAGACACACCACAGACCCCCACACAGGGGCACACACACATACACACCCTACGGGGGCACATGCACTTGCCCCACAGGGACACACACACCACAAAGAGACACACACACACACCACACAGACCCCCCAACAGGGACACACACACATACACACCCTATAGGGACACATGCACTCACCCCTCAGGGACACACACACACCACAAAGGGACACACACAACACAGAGACACACACACCCCACACAGACACCCCCCACAGGGACACACACACACATACACACCCTATAGGGACACATGCACTCACCCCACAGGGACACACACCACACCACAAAGAGACACACACAACACAGATACACACACACACCACAGACCCACACACAGGGGCACACACACATACACACCCTATAGGGGCACATGCACTTACCCCACAGGGACACACACACCACAAAGACACACACAACAGAGACACACACCACACAGACCCCATCCCACAGGGACACACACATACACACCCCAGGGACACACACACCACACAGACACAGATGTGCACAAATCACCTCACACAACTCGCCTCATACGTGTGCTATCTTTATTTTCCAAACATAAACATCTGATTAAAAACAGCCAATGTGCAACACATGTGCCATATAGGGAATTAAGGCAGATGTCAGTCACATGAGCTGTCTATTATGTGTATGTGTGAGGTAACATATACTACCCGGCCAGGGGGAGGGTTTACTGTTGGCTGGAGATTTATTAGGCTGCCTATAGCAATCAATCACAGCTCAGCTTCTATTTTCCTACAGGTCATTAATATGACATATTCAAATTCTATTTTGTTATAGCTAACAGCAGTTATTTATTAACCCGGGCGTAGCAGGGTACTACAGCTAGTATATATATATATATATATAATATATATATATATATATATATAAACACTAGGAAAAAAACTGCAATGCACTCGCTACATTATATATAAGCAGACACATGAACGTTCTGAACGAAGTACAAAAATGGGAGATTCCTCCAGAGGCTACAAGCAGGTTGTCACTCCATGGGTTTTACATTATACATATATAGTACAACATCACCACGTTTCAATGTGACATATATAATATATAATGGGTAATAGGTACCTAAGCCAAGTGGCTAGCATAGATCATGACTCACCGTGGCCGGGACTTCACGGGGCAGGCGTTTCTTCTTCCTCCTTGTCACGGAAACCGCGCCTGCCGGTAGTGGGGCACGGTGGTCCAGATTCAAAAGAGTTGGCTGATTAGTTAAAGGGGTTAATTGTTTCGTGATGCCACCTGTGAGAGTTCCGGTGATGTCCACCGGCGCTGCTTGGGCCTCCGAGGGATGGGATGCAGCAAGATGGGACGCTCCCCACAGGATGAGCAGGAGTCCCCAGAGCCAGTAGCTCTGTGCGGACTCTGTGCACATTACACACTGTGGGCTCTGTGCACATTACACACTGCGGGCTCTGTGCCCATTACAGACAGCGGGATTTATACCACATTACACACTGCGGGCTCTGCACATTACACACTGCGGGCTCTATGCACATTATGTGGAGCCCACTGGGATGGGGTACTCGGTACCGGACCGGGGTACTGCTGCGGATGCCACGGAGGTCCTGGTCCGGACCGTGTCCCGTGTTCTCACAGGTAAAAGGGATATTTACAAGGATAGTTTGTCGTGACACCACCAACGGGTTGTGGTCAGTGATGGGACCACCGCTGCAGCGCTTGTCTGCCAGGAGGATGGATGGATGATGGGGCTGCAGCCAGATGGATGAGCCCCCTGCAGGTCGGGCTGCTCCTGACAGGATAAAAGGTATTTTAAACAGTTCAGTATACCTGGAATCAAACACGGACACTCGGGCAGGGTTCTCTGGGTTTACGTGTCAGCTCTTCAGACAATTTACAGCAGTTCACAGTGCAGGTCTTAACACAAGTTACAGTCAATTCACTCCGGTAACACTGAACCCACTGCAGCCAGGTCGTCACTCTGAGACTCCTCACTCCTTCTAAGTCCTTCCAGGCTGTTGTTTCTCTCTCTGCTGTCTCCCCGGGTAGTATAGCGGCAGCTCGGACCCTTGTGGGTCCTCGTGGTTGCTTCTGTGCTTCCAACCTTTTCTTAGGAACACCAACCTGGAGTTAAAGCTCCCAATCGGTGAATCTGGGAAGCCGGGTGAATCATTGGTTCCCTCCAGATCCGACACTCTGCAGTGTGCCTAGTCTGCAGCAACCCTTTCCTGCAAGGCGTTACCAGACTCCTTCTAGCCTGTGTGACACCAGCTCAAATAGGGAAAACTTCTCCACCAGTTAGTCAGTGCAGCCGTGTTCCTCGGATCCAGTACTGCTGGTCCGGTCTCTGTCCTCACACTCCCCTGGGATGCCGGCTATGGACGAGCTTTCTCTCCATGGTTTCTGTGACTCAGTGGATTCTGCATATCCATCAAGCCCAACCCCACCGGGATGTGTGTCACTCTCTTTCTGATATCTTTGCTGCTCAGCTCACTCTGGCCTACTCTGGGTCTTTTCTGTTCAGCACCCTTGGCTTACTAACTCCTTCCTCTTCTTTCTCCTCTATTTTGCTCTCTGTCACCTGACCTACATTCTTTCCCACCCACTTTCCTCTAAACCCACCACCCCTTGCCCGCCTAGAGTCCCGGGCTCTGGGTTGGGTGCTGCCTCTCAGTGGTTGTGATATGTGCTGTGACGGTGTTTGGTGCACAAACCGTCTATCTTTCTACCTGGCTGCAGTTCCTTATGTGGCCACCCTGGTCGCAGGGGCGCCACAATTACACACTGCGGGTTCTGCGCCCATTACAGACTGCGGGATGTATACAACATTACACACTACGGGCTCTGCACATTACACACTGCGGGCTTTGTGCCCATTACAGACTGCGGGATGTATACCACATTACACACTGCGGGCTCTGCACATTACACACTACGGGCTCTATGCACATTACACACTGCGGGATGTATACCACATTACACATTGCGGGCTCTGTGCCCATTACACACTGCGGGCTCTGTGCCTATTACACACTGCAGGATGTATACCACATTACACACTGCAAGCTCTGTGTACATTACACACTGTGGCCTCTGCACATTACACACTGCGGGCTCTGCACATTACACACTGCAGGCTCCGTGCACATTACAGACTGCGGGCTCTGCACATTACACACTGTGGGCTGGGTGCACATTACACACTGCGGGCTCCGTGCACATTACACACTGCGGGCTCCGTGCACATTACACACTGCGGGCTCCGTGCACATTACAGACTGCAGGCTCCGTGTACATTACAGACTGCGGGCTCCGTACACATTACAGACTGCGGGCTCTGCACATTACACACTGCGGGCTCTGCACATTACACACTGCGGGCTGGGTGCACATTGCACATTGCGGGCTGGGTGCACATTACGCACTGTGGGCTCTGCACATTACAGACTGCAGGCTCTGCACATTACACACTGCGAGCTCTGCACATTACACACTGCGGGCTGAGTGCACATTAGATACTGCAGGCTCTGTGCACATTACAGACTGCGGGCTCTGCACATTACACACTGCGGGCTCTGTGCCCATTACAGACTGCGGGATGTATACCACATTACACACTGCGGGCTCTGTGCCCATTACAGACAGCGGGATGTATACCATATTATACACTGCGGGCTCTGTGCACATTACACACTGTGGGCTCTGTGCACATTACACACTGTGGGCTCTGTGCACATTACACACTGCGGGATGTATACCACATTACACACTGCAGGTTCTGTGCACATTACAGACTGCGGGATGTATACCACATTACACACTGCGGGGTCTGCACATTACACACTGCGGGCTCTGCACATTACACACTGCAGGCTCTGCACATTACACACTGCGGGCCCTGTGCCCATTACACACTGCGGGCTCTGTGCCCATTACACACTGCGGGGTCTGTGCCCAATACACACTGCGGGATGTATACCACATTACACACTGCGGGATGTATACCACATTACACACTGCGGGCTCTGTGCCCATTACACACTGTGGGCTCTGTGCCCATTACACACTGTGGGCTCTGTGCCCATTACAGACTGCGGGATGTAAAAAGACCTGGGTGTATGGGTTGATGACAAACTCACATTTAGTGGCCAGTGTCAGGCAGCTGCTGCAAAGGCAAATAAAATAATGGGATGCATAGATGCTCAGGAGGAGAACATAATTTTACCTCTATACAAGTCACTAGTGCGACCACACTTAGAATACTGTGTACAATTCTGGTCTCCGGTGTATAAGAAAGACATAGCTGAACTAGATCGGGTCCAGAGAAGAGCGACAAAAGTCATTAGAGGACTAAGGGGTCTGCAATACCAAGACAGGTTATTAAGCTTGGGGTTATTTAGCTTGGAAAACGAAGGCTTAGGGGTGATCTTATAATAATGTATAAATATATGAGGGGACAGTACAGAGACCTTTCTAATGATCTCTTTACTCTTAGGCCTGAGACTGGGACAAGGGGGCATCCTCTACGTCTGGAGGGAAGAAGGTTTAATCATAATCACAGACGCGGATTCTTTACTGTTAGAGCAGTGAGACTATGGAACTCTCTGCCACATGATGTTGTAATGAGTGAGTCAATACTAACATTTAAGAAGGGCCTGGATGCCTTTCTTGAAAACTATAATATTACCAGTTATACATACTAGATTCTTTGATAGGGCGTTGATTCAGTGAACTAGTCTGATTGCCGTACCTGGAGTCAGGAAGGAATTTTTTCCCCCAATGTGGAGCTCAGTGTTGCCACATGGGTTTTTTTTTGCCTTCCTCTGGATCAACATGTTAGGCTATGGGTTGAACTAGATGGACTTAAAGTCTTCCTTCAACCTTAAAAACGATGATACTATGTTACTATGTATACCACATTACATACTGCGGGCTCTGCACATTACACACTGCGGGCTGCATGCACATCTGAAAGTGTTGGTGTATATCTTGTATACACAGCACTATACTGTATATACAAGTCCACACTATATACATACAGTATATAGGCACACTAATACAGCATATAGTGTGGACCTGTATATACTGTATAGTGTTGTGTAGAGACAGTCACACATACAGACACTGTCAAACACACAGACAGAAAGAAAGACAGACAGACATCATACTCACATATAATAGGACCTGTGATGATGTCACATGGAGCGGAGGCATCAGGGGTCACATGATCAGCTCACTGCGGGATCAGGACTATGATGAAGATGGTGGGAGGGCCTGGGATCTGCACCTGTCATCTTGATAGGTGTCTGTGAGTGGGGCCCTGCTTTGGGGAAACAGCCCCGCCCCCTTCATGTCCGTGGCCCCTCCACCTACATGCTGTGGCCGCTCGGCAGCAGCGATTTAAAGCAGGGCTGTGGCTAGAGGAGCGGGCGGCCCACGCATCACACAAGTGGGTGGCCCATAGGGAAAAGTCCCGCCCCTCCCGCCTATCAGTCCGGGCCTGGTATTAGTCATTTTCTATAGGCCAAAGGGACTTTTGGGGCCCCCTAGGCTGTGGGGCCCGGGTGCGATCACAACCCCTACACCTATTGTAGTTACATCCCTGTTTATGCCCACAGCAGCCAATGACACAGAGGTATTCTTTTCAGCATGAGATGGTGCATTGTCATGTATGAAGATGATTTTGCTCCTGACGGCACGTTTTTGCTTTTTGTACCATGGAAGAAAGTTCTCAGTCAGAAACTCCATATACTTTGCAGAGGTCATTTTCACACATTCAGGAACGCTAAAGGGGCCTACCAGCTGTTTCCGGCCCAAAACATGACTCCTCCACCTCCTTGCTGACATAGCAGCCTTGTTTGGACATGGTGGTCATCCACCAACCATCCATCTAGACCATCCAGGGTTGCTCGGCACTCATCAGTAAACAAAGACTGTTTGAAAATTAGTCTTCATGTATGTCTGGGCCCACTGCAATCATTTCTGCTTGTGAGCACTGTTTAGGGGTGGCCGAATAGTAGGTTTATGCACCAAAGCAAACCTTTGAAGGATCCTACACCTTGAGATTTGAAGGACTCCGGAGGCACCAGCAGCTTCAAATATGTTTGCTGGTTTGTAAGGCCTTTTTAGCAGCTACTCTCTTAATCCGATGAACTTGCCTGGCAGAAACCTTCCTCATTCTGCCTTTATCTGCACGAACACATCTGTGCTCAGAATCAGCCACAAATCTCTTCACAGTACAATGATCATGCTTATGTTTTCGTGCAATATCTAATGTTTTCATTCCTTCTCCAAAGCATTGCACTATTTGTTGCTTTTCGGCAGCAGAGATCCTTTTTCTATCCCATGTTACTTGAAAACTGTGGCCTGCTCAATATTGTGGAATAACCAGTTTTCCTTTTATTGGGCAGGTGAGCCCAACAAACTATATATAAACTAATAAACTAATTATCACAGGTATCTGAGATTGATTTCAGTGATCCAAAGAACTCTGAGACACAATACCATCAATGATAAGACAAAATGGACTCCTTTAATGTATAACAGATGATGGTTTCTTATGTAGCCAGACAGTATCTGTATTTTGTTTGTTACCTTGTGATAAGCAACTCATTGTTCCTACAAGTCTTCTAGATGCCTGGTAGTGTTAACGTGGGTAGTGTAATTATCTCACCTCTTTGTACTGTATTTTATTTCCTACCTTGTGAGGGGGTCACTCATTGTTCCTACAAGTCTTGTAGTTGACTGGTAGTGTTTAACATGTGTAATGTAATTATCTTACCTTTGTCATAGAAGGTCAGAGGCTCCGAGAACTTAATCCTACTAACATTTTATTACTATGTAAACTATCTGTGGTGCTATGAAAACTATCTGTCTTTGAGTCTCCCTTGCCAGGGCTGCAATACTACTAGAGATAATTTATATGCAGCTTGAAATCCAGCCAATGAGAACACAGTCTTATTCTACCAATCGTGACATCCCCAATATCTTGCAATGAGTGGTCAGAGGGATCGGGGTTCATTAACCAGGGAGATTTTGTCTAGTGACCTCAGTCTAGGGACTTCAGCCCCGACTAGAGGTGCATGGGACTTGATACAGGCAGCTAATCTACGATCTACGGGTCCAATTAGCAGGCCATAACCCCAGGCTTAGGCACTTCGGTGCAGACCAAGGGGATCACAAGCTGGATTATATACTACAAGGACTTCAGCATCGAATGTTCAGGTTCGGCTGGGATATCAAAGACTGCATAAGGAAGAAACCCTGGCCACAGCAGAACCTTGTAATACCGTGGTGAACCAGCGGAGGGTGAGACTCTGTTGCCTGTTACATTTTGTGTTTTGCTGGTTATGTGTTATATGCATTTAACTGTTGGGGATCCAATAAAGTGTTGTTATTGTAGTTTCCTCACCGTGTGTTGTCTGAGTAGTGTTCCGCACATGGTTAAGGAGCTTGGGAATTCAGTTTGGGATGAGTCCTGGTCCATGCCATCTTTCTAAAGGTGCAAATGGAGTCCGTGGAGCCTCGATTAAGAGTCTCTAACACGGGACTAGCCAGATATCCCTCCAGGGAAGGACCTAGCCCTGGGGTGGAATACTTGCGGAGACCACCATAACCACCATATTAAGTGGCCCTTTTAGTCAATATCCCACTCAGTTACGAATTAAGGATATGACAAGGGAATTAACAGAGCCAGGTATCCATCTTTCTAAAGGTGGCTGGGCCAGCGGATGAGAGCACCCACTGAACCCATGCCTCCACAAATGGGTTTTATTGAAGAAAAAAAAAAACCCTAGGACACTTAAAACCAATTTGCATAATAATTTCAAACATGGTTTATATGCGGTATTTTGCTCAAGGCTGTTTGCACCTGGTCTTTTAACCATTGCTCCCTTCCACTTGAAACCATTGCTGCTCCACTCATGGCTGCTTAGCTCCGATCCAGACCTTTGTGGACCTAATAGTATCGTCACACGCCACAATATGCCTTCCATATCGCCAGCGATTTGATGTGAGCGTGCACGTTTCGGGCGCTTTTTTCTGATCGCTGTGGAGCTGTCACACATAGCTATCTAGCGTGCAATCTTCGGCGATCCTGCGTTCCGGAAATCGCCTGCAGAAGACCGGAAGTGATCTTCCCTTCACACATCGCCGCGATACACGCCACAATCGTAGCAGCGATGTGGCCATACTGTTCCGATAGGGGCGTGCTAGAGTGTGTTTCACAGTGCCCCTATCACTGCGATTGGTGGACGGAACTGCGTTCCCATTGGTCAGCCTTGCGTGAACGCACGAGTCATCAAATAAGACGCCTTGGACACGGGCAGCCAAACGGAACGCAGTATCACCCACCAATCCTCGCAGATGCGGCGCAAAAAAACACCATCCAAGCACGCATACAGGATTTATTCCAGGATTGCTGTGCACATCGCTATCACCCTGTCACACGCCACGAAGTGCTGAAATCGCCTGGTGGATATCACTTGATTTCACTGCAGTGCAGGGCAATCAGGCGGCGTTCCACCAGCGATTTCTCACTGTAGAATTGCCCAGTCACATACCAATACGCACATGCGATGTGATTTCCACATCGCCGAATTCAGGAATTGCCAGCCATCTCGCCGGCAATATGGCAGCATGTGACGGTACCTTAACAATCCACAGCAAACTGTTTTGAGTGCGAGTAAAATTTTCATGGCCCCGCCAAGCCACGGCAACATGCTTTTAATCTTCATGAACGAAATGCTTGCATCCACACACGTGTGAAGCAATGCTCACTTGAATGAGGTGCGGTAAACTCACTTTGCAGCAGTATTCAGAAATTATTTCTATTTAAATAGTTAATTCGGGTTATTAACAGCCACAGTGTCTGCTACTTCTGTGAACACGTCCGCATAGTCCCCAGAAACCTTTGTGACACACTGGTCGGTTTCAATCGCTGTTACATCCACACCGATTATTCACTGAGCTAAATCAGTACACACAAAGTCCAACTCTTGGGTTTTACTTGCTTAGTAGCTTTAAAGGCCACGTTACACACACAGATATATTGGTCACAGATCTCTAGTTGCAGTGAAATCATGGACACATTGTTCAATTTTGTGGCTGTGTACAAATGTAACAATGTGTCCATGATTTCACTGCAACCAGAGATCTGTGACCAATATCTGAACAGATATCTGTGTGTGTAACGTGGCCTTAACAGATTTCAGACTGGCTCCAGCCAGTGTCGCCGTTCAGGAAGTCACTGACTGGGATCACGCACCAGGTCCTTGGACTTGCTCCGTATTGATGCCCATCATGTATCCAGCTCCCCAGTAGCCTTGATCACTTTTCTGGACACTTTTAGGAGCTCTAGCCGGCTCGACACTCACACCTGGCTTGTTCACCATGTGCTGCAAACAGGAAGCCTGCAGGACCTGCCTGACATCACAGCACATGTGACACAACACAGTTCCACTATATTACATGAGACACACCTATGGGAGGTATGTGGTTAACCAGACCTACCCAGCTCTTTCTGACTAACCTATATAATCCAGCCCATAATAATATAGCAGATTTGTGAAACAACAAGTCCTTGCACAGCACCCTGGATTTTACATCACAGCACACCTCTGCCTGTGCAAAACATACCGGCCACTTACATTATTGCTGGTCGATATCTCACAATACACACAGACCATACACACAAATGTATATACACACAGACCATACACACACAAATGTATTCTGTATATACACAGACATATTCACCCGGACACATGGCTAGTTCACACTTCTTCCCCTACTCCCATTTGGCACAAGGTCCTAATAAGGATGGACCTGAACTGGTTCTCTCTAGGATATACAAATGACTGTATAGGTTCCTTATAAATAATTGAAAGCAGGCTGCAACTTTTATCTGCTAGATCAATAAAATCTGGAATAACAGGTTTGCGGGACTCCACAGTGAGAATAATCATGAGAACATTAAAATCTCATTCCAGAGAATTTAATCTGGAAGATTGTACATGCTTCTCAATAAGAAGGACCTATGACAGTGACATTGATAGTTTGTGACTACAGACTTTAGACTCTCTGTCACAACAAGGCAGCCACTTTTTCCAGTCCATAGACACCAAGATACTCACCATTGCAATTCTTCAGCATTTCTATTCCCAGATGTTCTGTATTCTGATGAAGGTCAGATAATGACCGAAACGTTATTTTGAACATCTTCAATAAATATAAATATTCTCTGGACAATAGATTTTCGTCTGCCGAAGTTTTTTCGCTGTGATTTTAATTTTTACAATAATATAATAGATAAGGTCCGCTACTCTGCTTTGCCGGTGCTCAGAAGAAAAAAGTTAATATTGTACAAAAATAACTTCGGCACACAGACAGAGATTGCTGCTAAATAAATTCTTTATTTGAAAAATTTGTGATATTCTTATTTCTTTTATTCTCTGACATTTCGGTCCCACATAGACCTTATTCACAGAAAGAATATCTACACAAAAGCAAACAAATCATATCAATGTATACGATAATAAACAAGTGTAAATACAGTGTAATTTAATACAAAAATGATAACAAATGTAAATCCTAGTCAGAATTCCTTAATGACTCTGTACAATGGAAGCCGTTAATAATGTATAATATGGTACAGAGATCTCATTCTTTTTTATCATAAGTACGAGCAGAAAAACAGAAACATTCTTTTATCATTTATACACAAAAGGTAAAAAATGAAAAACAATTTACCTTACACCAAATTTCTCAGAGAAAAGACTCGGATATTGGCAACAATAATTATGGTGTGTCTGGTGACTGAAAGTTGAGATTGGGAATTAATATCCAGTGATATAAGGTAATTATTAATGAGCAAATATGAAAGAAAAATCTACCTGTTGTCACTACTGGTACCTTTACACGCCGCGACGGCAGGCTGGATACATCGCGCTACAGGCTACAAATGTAGCTTGTAGCGTCAATGTAGCCCGTCGTAGCGGCGTCTGAAGACGCGACGCTACAGCCGGCGACAGATACATCTGTTTATGGGCTCTGCTCGAAAACAGATGGCTATATCGCCGATGGTAGCGAGCTGTATCGGCGTGTAAAGAAGCAACGGAAGGGAACTCTGGACACCCGGGGCTGTAGCTGCAATGTAGCTAGGGCGTGACCTCGGCTCCATGTTACCGCGCCCCATGTGCGATCATTGGTGGAAGCTGCTGCATGACGATTGGTAGTCGCTGCATAGGGAGGCATATTTAAGGAGCTGACGAGTCACACTACACAATCGCTCGAGCGTGCTGTATTACTCAGCCTCCTGCGATGCCTGCCCAATCAGGATGTTATTGCTTCGTCCTATCAGCGTACGGACGGCTCGTAATCCACAATTGTAGCACGCCTATGTGCTGTCCCTGCTGCACCAGGTCCGCCCATAGTAGCTGGTTGTAGCGGTGTGTAATTGAGCAACAGCTGGCTACTTGAGACACCCGGCGATGTAGCTAGCTATAGATGTAGCGTGGCGTAGCGCACCTTGTCGCGGCGTGTAAAGGAGATGCGTTCACCGTTTGTAGCCGTTTGAGCGTGCTCGTGCACGTGAAGTAGCGCGATGTATCCAGCCTGCCGTCGCGGCGTGTAAAGGTACCATACGGGATGTACCCCAATAGTGTACGTCCTCGTATGTTTACAGGATACCAGGTACCCTGGAAACATTAACAATGTATTGTTTAACAATCAGGAGCCCACTTGTGAGAACACACGTATTATTTAATAGCATGTCAATATCTGGGAGAATGATAATCTAATTACAGCCATTACCTTTTTAGGCTGGCTTCACACTTGCAGATGCATCTGCAGCGTTTTGCAGATGCATCTGCAAGTATCAGCATGCAGACCGCGGCCCCTATGTTTATAATAGGGCGCACCGCGGTCTGAAAGCACTCATTCATTCCTATATGTGAACCGTCCGCAGGCGGATGCCTGCTTACAGATCACACACTCCCGCCCGCACCATGGACGCGACATCTCGCGTCCATGGTGCGGGCGGGAGTGTGTGATCTGTAAGCAGGCATCCGCCTGCGGACGGTTCACATATAGGAATGAATGAGTGCTTTCAGACCGCGGTGCGCCCTATTATAAACATAGGGGCCGCAGTCTGCATGCTGATACTTGCAGATGCATCTGCAAAACGCTGCAGATGCATCTGCAAGTGTGAAGGCAGCCTTAATCAGGTTAACTGACACACCGTGTTATTCCAGGGATAATTGTCCCATGAATCTCATATGGACCTGTTATGGTCCCTGTCTATAATGAATAACAAAATAAGAAATAAAAGTCCATTAATGAAAATTCAGTCTTTTTTTTTTAATCCAATAGTTTTTTATTGATTTATCAATATATAATACACACAAAGAGAACAATATCCCAACAACACCTGTTGGATTACAACACCGTAACCAGGGACAGAAGGGATAAGAGGGGGGGAGGTGGGGGGAAAGAGAAAGAGTAAGGGAAATGGAAAAACAAAACTAATGAGCCTTAATACGTGATTGACCCTACTAACAACAAGCCATTGTAGGTTATCAGCCCTCTGGAAGCTATCAGTATAGTAGGGGGACCGCTGCAGGATGAGAGTCCCAGCCCAACCAGTTTTCCCTTGTACGGGTTCTAGTAGGGTTGTCAAGGGCCAAGTAGAACTCATGATGAAAGATAGTATTCACTCTGTCAGTAACTTCCCCTATTGTAGGGAGAGAATTGTCCTTCCACTTAGCGGCGAGGGCAAGGCGAGCGGCCGTGAGTATGTTAGATACTAGTACTCTGTGGTCCCTAGGGTAAAGGTGGAGCCCTACATGAAGGACCGCCAGCTGAGGCGAGAGCTGGATGTTCAAACCCGTGACCGCTCGCATCAGAGCCGACACGACAGCCCAAAAGGGAGTGATTTTAGGACAATGCCACCACATGTGGGCCAAAGATCCTCTGTGCCCACATTGGCGCCAGCAGAGAGGAGAACGGTCCCGGGAGAAACATGCCAGCCTCATCGGCGAGTAGTACCATCTTAAATGTATCTTTTTTAGAATCTCCAGGTGATTCACGCACCTAGACGCCTGTTGTACCTCACGGAGTCCCCCATACCAGTCCTCCACCTGGGCCACAAAACCCAAATCCTCCTCCCATCATCTCATATAACTTGGTTTACCCGGAAATAGCTCCTCATTAATCTGCCTGTATGTGCCTGTCAGCCCTTTCTTCTTGGATTTTGCTGTTATATATTTTTGATAGTAGGAAACCTCAGAGAGGGGCTGAGTCCTGCACGGGAGAAAGATATCACCGAGGAAATGCGATATTTGTATGTATTGATAGTGAGTTGCACCTATCCCGGGGAATTTAAGCACTAGCTCTGAAAAAGGGAGCATCCTACCTTCCCGTAGTATATCAGCACATGTCTTGATCCCAGCTTTCACCCACGGGGAGAGATTCAAAAATTGGATGTGACATCCAAGGGACAGAACCTGGATCTGATCAGGAGGTAAGCAGATCCACTTTCCCACCGCCTCCCTCCAGCAACGTATCAGAGCTTCCATCGTGGGAAAGGGCAAAGCCCTCCCAGTGGGCGCCAGGCATTCGACCTCCAACAGGAGGCGGAGTGAACATCGCCCAAGCATCCCCTGCTCCATCTCCAACCACCTCGGCGGGTCCTCCGGTGCCCACCATACCCTAGCCTCCTGCAGGAGGGAAGCCCGGTGATAGGCAGCTATATTAGGGACTCCCATGCCCCCACGGGAGTATGGGAGATACATTATGTTCCCTGTCACCCTACCTCGTTTGCCCGCCCAGATATATCGATGGACTAGTTTCTGAAGGCGGGCCAATGATTTTCGGTAGTAAGAACATCTTGTAAGCATGGATACGGGCCACCCAAGACAGTCCCCCCAAAGGATGCAGAGCTACTTCTTTAGCCAACGAGGCCAAGAGATTGTCCATGTTAGTAGAAACTAACTTGGCTGAGTCCGAGAGGACAATACCTAAGTATGGGATCCCCTCTTTCCGCCACGCAAAGGGAAAAATCGTCTGTAACTTTTCAGCCAGTGGTTCAGGAACTCCTATGGGAAAAATCAATGATTTCCCGGCATTCAACTTGTACAAGGACAGGCCGGAAAACCTCTTCAGGATGGACATGACTGCCCTCAGGGAGTTCTCCACATCCGTGCAGGCGATAATTATATCATCCGCATAGAGCCCTATCTTGTGGACCGAGCCACCTATACGGAAACCTGACACCTCCGGATCTCTCCTGACAGCCTCAGCCAAAGGTTCAATGATAGGGGAAAAGATTATGGGGAATAATGGGCATCCCTGACGGGTGCCATTGGACTGGGAAAAGTTTGAGGAGAGGAAGCCCGACGAGAGCACCTTGGCATTCGAGTTCGAATATAGGGCCAAAATGGCTGAGAGAATAGGGCCTCTGAAGCCAAATTTCTCCAGCACGACAGCCAGGTATCCCCAGTGCACTCTGTCAAACGCCTTTTCCGCATCCAGGGACAAGAGTACACCAGGGACCCCAGCCATCTCCGCTGCTTTAATCAAATTAATAATACGCCTTGTACCGTCCTTGGTCTGCCTCCCCCCAACAAAACCCACCTGGTCCGCATGAATCAGAGAAGGGGTGACCCGACAAAGTCGGGTTGCTAGTAATTTAGAGAATATTTTTACATCGCAGTTAAGCAACGATATAGGTCTGTAACTTCCAGGCTCTTCAGTGGGCTTCCCGGGCTTCGGAATGGTCACTATGGTAGCCTCTAGCAGCCGAGGAGAAATTTGTCTCTTCGACTGCCAGAGTGCATACGTTCTGGCTAGAAAAGGTGCTAGCTCCTGAGAGAACAAACGATAATAATCAATTGGAAGCCCATCAGGTCCCGGATCAGAACATCTTTTGGTGGTAGTGATTACCTGCGATATTTCGGTGGAGTAATAGGGGAGTTTAGTTCCTCCAGCTGTGCCTGGGTCAACCCGGGAAGTGTCAGATCCTCCAGAAAATCTTGGATGTCTGCGGGTGATGGGTTGGGAACCTCCCCATCCTCCTTAATATTGTATAGCCGGGAATAATATTGGCCAAAGGCCTCCGCTATTGCGAGAGCGCTAACCTGAAGTTTGCCGGAACTATCTCTCAGGGCCGATATTTGAGAGGAGATTTCCTTCTTTTTTATACGTTTAGCCAATATTTTCCCCGCACGGTCTCCCATAGCATAAAGAGTTAGTTTAGATTTCCTCAGGCATTGCTCGTGTTGGGAGAGTAGGAAAGCACGCAACTGCGTCCTGGCTTGGAAGAGCTGTCTAGAAAGCGTCGGGGACGGCGCTTCTTTGTTCCGGGTCTCCAACTCGTGCAAGTCCTCTAGTAATGCCTCTCTCAGTCTATTCCTATCCTTTTTTAAGCGCGCTGCTTTTTGGATAAACACCCCTCTAATGCAGGGCTTATGCGCCTCCCATAAAGTGGCGTCGGAGACCTCCAAGTTGTCATTAAACCTAAAAATCTCCAGTAATTCTGCTCTAATCTCCTAGAGCAGTCGGGCGTCCGAGAGAAGGTTCAGATTGAGTCTCCAGGAGCCATTGGGCCTAGTCCTGCCCGCCAGGGATACCACCAGTATCACCGGGGCATGGTCGGACCACGTGATTGATCCCATCTCCGCTGCCGAACAGGCAGGCAATGTTGCACTGTCGACAAGGAAATAGTCCAAATGTGAGTAGGTACGGTGTCTACTGGAGAAGAATGTGAAATCCCTCTCCCCGGCATGCAGGCATCGCCACACGTCGTGCAGGTGTAATGATCTACATAATGCCCCAAGCTCCCCTCTAGAAGGCGTAGCCCCTACCGAGCAATCCATCTGACATGACATGACGACATTAAAATCTCCTCCCACTATCAAACTACCCTGAACATGGGCCTTTGCCTTTTTCATAATCTCACGGGTATGTTTAACCTGGGACACATTAGTTACATACATATTCAGGAAAGTGAACACAGAATTATAAAGTTTGCAAACCAATAGTAAGTATCTGCCCAAAGGGTCAGCAATTTCTGTAATAAGTTGGAAAGACACGGAGGATTTAACAAAAATACAAACTCCAGCTTTCTTGGCATGGCCATTCGCATAAAAGGCCCTGCTGAACATGCGATGTCGCACCCTAAAATTATCTTCACGTAACAAATGAGATTCCTGGACAAATACTACATCTGCTTTGCTTCTCATGGCTTCGGCCCAAAAAAAGGAGCGCTTGGCCGGGGAGTTTAAGCCGTTTACATTCAATGACAATAGTTTAACACTCATGTCGGGTCATATTGGATATTTTCTGCACGGCTCAGGCTCACAGAGGGGGACAACATCAGGAAATGCAGGTAAAAAGCAGAAAGAGGGGAAGGGAAGGTAGGGCTAAAAAAAAACACAGAACATATATGTAAACAACCCAGGCAAGCTATGCTTGCTTAGTGGGGGAGGGTGGGGACACTCCCGGAGGAAACCTCAAGGAGTCTCCCAACAGCAAGGCCAAACCAAACCGTCCAAACAAACAGTCAGGCCATGCCAGCCAGGGCTATGTGTGGTAAATCCCACCACAGCCACAGATCTTGTACAGTCAAAAAGGAGATAGTGTCAGCCTCAACGAGCCATCTTCCATTCCGGATCCGCTTTCCTTGTGGGGGACGAACGGTTAGCAGGCTTGTCAGGTCCGACATCAGGGGACTTCAGGGGGCCCTCACGGCGTGCAGACAAACCCCAAGACTTCAATGCTCTGTTCAAATGTTTCGGGGAATGGAAGACGTGACGGTCGCCTTTATATGTAAAGCGGACTTTCACTGGCGTACCCCAGGTATAAGGGATACCGGCTTCCCGAAGGATCCTACACATAGGTGCAAACTCCCGCCGTTTCGCTAAGGTTCCCACTGACAAATCCGGATAGGCAGCCAAGGAAGCAAATTGGTGTGGAAGCTCCGTACGCCGTCTAAGAGCAATCATAAACTGATCCTTAAGTCTGCAGTCTCTCATAGTGAGTAACACATCTCGTGGGAGGGAGGAGTTAACATGCGAGGATCTGGGTATATGATGCACCCTTTCAACACCTACAGGGCCAGGAGGGTGGTCTGGGAGGACAGCAGCTATAAAGGACTCAATCAGTGTAGAAAGTTCAGAGTCAGGTACCTCCTCAGAAATACCTCTTATTTTCAAGTTTCCTCTCCTGCTTTTATCCTCCAAGTCCCAGAGTTTGCTCTGGTGTGCCTCCATTTGCCTCTCCATAGTGTCCATCGAGTCAGCTATATTGTTGTGCGCCGAGGCGAACTCCCCCATTTCTTTCTCCAAACGGTCAGTCCTGTCCCCCAGGCTGCCCACCTCCTTCCTGAGATCAGCCAACATACCCTGCATGTCAGCATGGATTGCAGCCTGGAGCGAGGACAAAAGCCTCCGCATCCTCCTCTCAGTGAGCGGAGCGTCCTCCGGTGCAATGTGCTCTCCGTCTTCCCCTGATTCAGCACGGACATGTGAGGAGGGAGAGTGAGAGCGGGACCCCACCGTCGGCGCCATCTTGGAACGGGGGGTGGCGGGTTCTTTAGTGAAAAAATCCGATACCTTGGAATTCCCCTGCTGGGATTTCGGCTGTCCCCTCGGCATCCTGGGTGTCAGGGGAGTCGGCAGGGCCATTCCTGTAGAGCAGTGAGCCAGGCACCCATCGTTGAGCGCCGCTTTAAAATCTGTGGCTGCGGAGCTCCCGGCTTATGCGACCGACACCATAAGCTCTCAGGTCACGCCCCCAAAAATTCAGTCTTATTAATGAATATTCCCCCTGAATTATGGCATGTCAGGTCTCCTATTCATAAATTTGCCCCATCTCTGGTAACAGTCACACTTAATAATTCAAAAGCCTGTAACCACACTGGTCTGCTAGTATCAATACAGTTATAAAGAAAGGGATATCTGGTAGTACACCGCTACCAGCTCTGTTATCTATAGATAACCTAACCTCTAATGGGTATTATAAACAATGGGCATTGGTGCTATTTACAAAATACCTGATGAAGGATGCAGAAATCGTGTGGCCTCGCCGTGCAGTGCTGTGTGTGCAGCTCTCAGTGAGCCGCGCCTTTAAAGCATGGCGTGTGACGTCACGTCCGCCGACGTCACAAGGTTTAGTGCGCATGTGCGGGAAAGAGCGTGCACAAGTGTATAACGCGTTGTCTAGGTAACCTATGACGATAACGCTGAAGGCACATAGTTCACTAATGTGCCGAAGTCTGGGTAGTATGGGAATTAGTATCACCTATAAAAAGGAAACAAAACCAGGAAAAAGGAAAATAGAGAATTAATATACATAGGGATACATTAGTAATGAATATAAACAAAAGGAAAGCATTGAAACGGCTTCTCTGCTTCTTAAAGTGACAATGCACCTTTTTATGAAAGGAACAAAATATGAACAAGCCAGTTAAATATTATCCTTAGTTATAATGATTAATCAATTTTAGCATCGTATTCTCTATTCAGACCCCGAGGTGTAAAGGTCTGTAGTTCATGTATCCATCGAGCTTCCAGGGTCAAAAGTTGTTTGACCCTGTTGCCCCCTCTTCTGGATAATGGAACATGATCTATAACCTGAAATTTAAGTTGAGCTACACTATTTCCCGTAGAAATAAAATGTGCAGGTATGGGTAATAATGTCTTGCCACATCTTATTGTGGACTTATGTTGGCTGATGCGGTCTCGGACATGCTGGGTGGTCTCCCCAACATATCCGAGACCGCACGGGCACTTGATCAAATACACAACATGTGAGCTATCACATGTGAAAAAATTCTTAATGTGATATCTTTTACCCAAACGAGGATATGTGAAGGTACTGCCTTTAAGGCTTTATAATTACGTTAGGCCGGCTTCACACTGCGTGTGTGATCCGATCCGTAGCTGTCCGCTTGAGGCAGACAGCCGCGGACCGGATCAGCACACAGGACGGGGGGCTATTATGCCCTCCGATCCTGTGTGCAGCCGCACGCAGCTGAAGCCGCTGACAGGTCAGGACCGCGGCGCCCGCGGTCCTCACCTATTAGCATCGGGAGCTGCGTGCGGCTGCACACAGGATCGGAGGGCATAATAGCCCCCCGTCCTGTGTGCTGATCCGGTCCGCGGCTGTCTGCCTCAAGCGGACAGCTACGGATCGGATCAGACACGCAGTCTGAAGCCGGCCTAAGAAAAGCACATTTAATCCACCTCGTAATTATCACCCAGTGGAAACATTCATATCGTTAGTTCAAAGGGATATGGAAATAACCCTGGGAAAGATAAAACGAGGAGATTATCATTTAAAAAGCAATCTCACTGTAGAGGAATCTCAGGCCCTCAATGATCTGAGGAATAATGAAAATCTAATTACAAAACCAGCAGACAAGGGGGTTCTATCGTGGTGATGAACAAGACTTCATGTTTAACATGGGAACGCATGTGCCTGCGTATGGTTGCGTTTGGCCGCATTTGCATTCGGATGAGCATAACTTATGCGCCCTCCGACCGCACTCCAAACGCAGCATGCATTTTTTTGTGCGTTCGCGCCGCTTGTTTTATCCGCAAGCGCACAAAAAATGCATGGATCTCAATGGATCCGCAGTGTCCTCCGCATGACAGCGCCGGAGAACGCTGCGGATCTCATTGAGATCTCTCCTGGTGGCCGCCGGTGAGATCATGCAGAGATACAGCTGACCTGACAGCTGTTTAAATCTCCCGCGCTGACACCGAATAGGTGAGGTCGGCGCGGGAGATTTGAAGCAGCGATCAGCTGTTTCATATCTCCGGCACTGATATCACCCTATTCGGTGTCAGCGCAGGAGATTTAAATAGCTGTCAGATCAGCTGTATCTCCCCGCTGACACCGGCAGGAGATCAGCTGTGTCGGGAGGAGGAGATCTCTGCCGCTGATCTCCTCCTCCTGACCATCCCCGAGACAGCTGATTGGCTGCCTGGTCACCATACAAATGTGAACGCATGCGGAGATTCTCCGCTGCGTTCACATTAGTATGGGCTGCGTTTAACTGCATTTGCGTCTACATGCCCTCCGCATGCAGACACAAACGCAAGTGTGAAGGCAGCCTAACACGGTGTGTCAGTTCACCTGATTAAAAAGGTAATGGCTATAATTAGATCATTATTCTCCCAGATATTGACATGCTATTAAATAATACGTGTATTCTCACAAGTGGGCTCCTGATTGTTAAATAATATATTGTTAATATTTCCAGGGTACCTGGTATCCTATAAACATATGAGGACTAAAATAAAATCCCTATTATATATAGTCACTCCACAATGACATATGCTTCAACAGAAAAAGAACCTTTTTCTATAGGAATGATCACAAAATTATATCCAAATACAAATAAATTTCAAAACTTTATTTATATTCCATAATTTCAGATATTAAAATATTAAAATCATAAATCCAGAGCATTTCTTCTTAAGGGATCCATAAGTTACAACAACAGCAGTATATATTACATAGTACATGAAAACCTATATATACTTAATTCATTTTATGGCCACAGTGTGACATATACTTTTCATTAATACTATCTCCACTAGTGGCAGGGTTTTATGGCCTTAAGACCTATATAGATAGATGGGGACTACTGACTAATGAAGTTGCTAAACCACCAATAGCCTCACTCTCACTGAGGTACCTTATATTCAATATGGTATAAACAAACTACACCATCAGCATAAGTCACTTCCCAAGTCTTCAATCCATATGTACAAGGTCCAAAACCCCTATTAGAATGTTAAGACATGTACCTGATCTTAACCGGTGTTGTGACTGCGGTCCCTTCTCCCCTACGTCCGTTTCGCACCTCGCTTCTTCCGGGGGGCAGCCTCAGTGAGAGTGAGGCTATTGGTGGTTTAGCAACTTCATTAGTCAGTAGTCCCCATCTATCTATATAGGTCTTAAGGCCATAAAACCCTGCCACTAGTGGAGATAGTATTAATGAAAAGTATATGTCACACTGTGGCCATAGAATGAATTGTTAAGTATATATAGGTTTTCATGTACTATGTAATATATACTGCTGTTGTTGTAACTTATGGATCCCTTAAAGGGATCCTGTCACCCCCAAAACACCTCTAAACCTATTAAAAGCTGTCCCTATAGCATATTAACACTTTCCCTACACTCCTTTTAGCTCCTAAATGCCCTTAGTCAAAGTGAAGAAAAACGTTATAATAGTACCTGATTAGTGATGATAATGAGTGACTATCTATTCATAGTCACTCATCAAGGCAGCCCCTCTTCTTCATATCACGCCTATTCAGGCGTGATCGTCATCCTAGATTCAAAATCGCGCCTCCCTGCGCGCCTCCCCACTCTCCCATAGCGTCCGTGCTTCATTGTGGGGCTGTATGACGCGATCCGCGTCATTCCCGGCGCCGGGTGACGTATTTGCAGCCGCGCCGCGCTTTCAGCTTCAAAATACGCACTGCGCATGCGCATGGGCATGCGCAGTGCGGGACTTGAAGCTGACAGCGCGGCGCGGCTGCAAATACGTCACCCGGCGCCGGGAATGACGCGGATCGCGTCATACAGCCCCACAATGAAGCACGGACGCTATGGGAGAGTGGGGAGGCGCGCAGGGAGGCGCGATTTTGAATCTAGGATGACGATCACGCCTGAATAGGCGTGATATGAAGAAGAGGGGCTGCCTTGATGAGTGACTATGAATAGATAGTCACTCATTATCATCACTAATCAGGTACTATTATAACGTTTTTCTTCACTTTGACTAAGGGCATTTAGGAGCTAAAAGGAGTGTAGGGAAAGTGTTAATATGCTATAGGGACAGCTTTTAATAGGTTTAGAGGTGTTTTGGGGGTGACAGGATCCCTTTAAGAAGAAATTGTCACATCGCCATTGGACTCGGTGGCCGGTGTTCCTGCCACGGCCGCTGGGGGGAGCCGGATTCCTTCGTCTGGTGGTGCTGGTGATAGGAGGGCCTTGTCCACAGTGGCCGGTGTTCCTGCCGCGGCCGCTGGGGGGAGCCGGATTCCTTCGTCTGGTGGTGCTGGTGATAGGAGGGCCTTGTCCACAGTGGCCGGTGTTCCTGCCGCGGCCGCTGGGGGGAGCCGGATTCCTTCGTCTGGTGGTGCTGGTGATAGGAGGGCCTTGTCCACATATGGACCAGCTCCAGCGACGTCTGCCTCTGTCGCTGAGCGCCGCTGCGTTTCCCCTCTGGGTGGTGTTGGTCACAGAAGAGCGGGCCCTGCAGAGGTGTCCGTTAGGCGCAGCCTGCGTTCTTCTGTCAGAGGTGGGATGGGTGGAGCCAGTCGTGCATCTCCATCTGGCCTGGCTCTAGGGGCGGTCCGGATGAGGTCATCAGGCTGTGAGCTCCAGCCTATGGGAGGTAGCCGCACCCTTCAAATACATTGGAGCCTGTCTTGCAGGCCGCCAGATATAGTTTTGGTTCCCCAAGTGACATAGTGTGTATTTGCTTTGACTCTGACCTTTGTCTGGATTTTCGACTCTGTACCGCCTGACGATTTTGTACCTTCGCTGCCCTCTCGGTTTTGACTCTGACCTTTGCCTGGATTTTTCACTCTGTACTGCCTGACGATTTTGTACCTTCACTGCCCTCTCGGTTTTGACTCGGACTCCTGACTACGTTCTTCGCTTCCTGATTTTTCCCTTCCCAGACGACCTCCCTGCTCTGCTGCTCCCATAGGTAGCTACCTCCGGGGCCCCGCTATAATTCCAGATCCCTGTATAGGGGTTAAGGGTCTCGGGGTTCTCGGGGTGCTGCCTTACCAGCAGCTCAGCCTTACAGCGGGGTCGTCACATTATATCTGGCCACACCATTCTTTATATATATAGATAGACTATATATATAAAGCATTCCTTTTACCTTTTCCCAATGGTTTTTTTTTTTTCTTTTCTCTGAGCTGTGTCTGCTGATTGCTCCCTCAAGGCACCTGCCTGTGTCTAGCTTCTCAGTCCTGTGGAGGAACACTCCCATCATCTCATTCAAACATGCTGTACAAGCCAGAAGCTGGAGTCCTCTGCAGGAACACTGGAGATCAGAAGGCCTCATACCCTGGATGTCAGCACCTGGGGGGCTCTGGCTCTGCCTGCCCGGGTGCACAGGTATTGCCAGCAGATGCTGCCAAAGTTTTATTACCTATTTCTTTATCTTACCTTAAGAAATCTGTGTGTTTAGAGGCTTATGTTGACAGTGGTTCAGAGGGCAATTTCATAGATCCCCAGGTAGCTAGGACTCTTGGTGTACCACTGCTGAGGCTTAATGCCCCCATTAGAACCACCGCAGTTAATGGCACTCCCCTCATCCAGGGTGAAGTGGAATTTGTCACTGAGGAAGTGTCAATGCTGGTGGGGTCTTTACATGTTGAAAATGTGTCATTTTTTGCTATCAATAATTTATCATCTGCAGTAGTCCTGGGCATGCCATGGTTACGCAAACATAACCCAGTCATAGACTGGCACTTGGGTGACATCGTGCGCTGGAGCCCAAAGTGTCAGGAACACTGTATCTCGCTATCTGTAAACCAAGTGAAGGTCAAGACTCCTCCATTTGTACCATTTGCCTTTAGAGATTTTGAGGATGTATTTTCTATTCAGGAATCAGAGAAATTACCCCCTCACAGAAAGTATGATTGCGCCATAGATTTGATACCTGCTTCTCGTCTCCCAAAGGGGAGAATATTTAATCTCTCTGGTCCTGAACGTCAGGCTATGAATGATTACATTGCAGACAGTCTGAGAAAAGGGTATATTAGACCGTCCACCTCACCAGTAGGGGCCGGTTTCTTTTTTGTGGGAAAGAAAGATGGCGGCCTCAGACCTTGCATTGATTACCGCGAATTAAACGCGATCACTGTGAAAAACCAGTATCCTCTTCCACTCGTCCCTGATCTTTATAATCAGCTGTTGGGAGCCAGGTATTTCACTAAACTGGACCTCAGGGGAGCATATAACCTGGTCCGTATAAAAGAAGGCGATGAGTGGAAGACCGCGTTCAATACGCCTCTCGGCCATTTTGAGTATCTCGTAATGCCGTTCGGGTTAAGCAACGCACCTGCAGTTTTTCAGAATTTCGTGAACGATATATTCAGAGACATCAGTGGTGTATATGTAGTCGTTTATTTGGACGACATTCTGGTTTTTTCTCCTGGTCTTTGGTCACACGTCCAACATGTCCGTACTGTGCTCCAAAGACTCAGAGAGCATTCTCTATTCGCCAAATTAGAGAAATGTGTCTTCATGGAGGAGGCGATAAACTTTTTGGGGTATATTATATCTGCTAAAGGTTTTCGCATGGATCCTGCCAAAATTAAACCCATTAAGGAATGGGTACAACCCAAGTCTCTGAAGGCACTGCAGCGATTTTTGGGTTTCGCTAACTATTACCGCAAATTTATTAAAGGGTTTTCCGAGATAGCCAAACCTCTCACTGATTTGACACGTAAAGGGGCAGATGTGGTTAATTGGAAGCCTGAAGCAATTTATGCATTTTCTAAATTAAAGGAATGTTTCTCCTCTGACCCAATATTGGTTCAGCCTGATCTGGACCGCCCGTTCATTGTAGAGGTAGATGCCTCTGAAGTTGGAGTGGGAGCAGTGCTGTCACAAGGCACTGCATCCCTCACTCAGCTTCGTCCGTGTGCCTTCTTTTCCCGAAAATTTTCATCTACCGAGATGAATTATGACATAGGTAACCGAGAGTTGTTGGCAATCAAATGGGCCTTCGAGGAATGGCGCCACTTCCTCGAAGGCGTCAAACATAAGATTACCGTAATCACTGACCACAAAAACCTGACCTACTTGGAGTCAGCAAAAAGACTGAATCCTAGACAGGCTAGGTGGGCTTTGTTCTTCTCCAGATTTGATTTTGTTATCACTTTCCGACCAGGTACCAAAAATGTGAGGGCTGATGCCCTGTCTCGAAGTTTTTGCCCCATACAAGTCGGGGACGTTGAACCGACTCCCATTTTAGCCAAGGGGATTGTTGTCTCGGCTGTGTCCTTGGACCTTCTGGAAGAGATTCGTAGATCTCCAGAACAGGCCCCTGACACTACTCCTGCCCAGAAACTATTCGTCCCTGCCACATACCGCCTCAAAGTCCTTAAGGAAGCTCATGATTCTGTCCTCGCAGGGCATCCTGGTATCAATAACACCATCAGACTTGTAACCAGGAATTTGTGGTGGCCAACCATAGTAAAGGACTGTAAGGAATATGTACTGGCTTGTGAAACCTGTGCTCGCGCTAAGACTCCCCGCAACCGCCCCGCTGGGTTGCTCCAGTCCTTGCCTACCCCTGAGGGTCCTTGGACTCATATCTCCATGGATTTTATTACTGACCTGCCACTCTCAGAAGGGAAGACTTGTATCTGGGTAGTGGTAGACAGATTCAGCAAGCAGTGTCATTTTGTTCCGCTGTCCGGGTTACCTAATTCCGAGACCCTGAGCAAAGTATTCATTAATCATGTTGTGCGATTGCATGGTGTTCCTGTGAATATTGTTTCTGACAGGGGCACCCAGTTCGTTTCTAAGTTTTGGAGGGCATTCTGTAAACGGATTGGAATTGACTATTCCTTTTCTTCTGCCTATCACCCTGAAACCAATGGTCAAACCGAGCGCGCTAATCAAGCTCTCGAACAGTATCTACGTTGTTATGTCTCTGAGCAGCAATCTGATTGGGTGGAACATCTGCCACTAGCAGAATTCGCCATGAATAACCAGTACCAGGAGTCCATCAAGACCACCCCTTTCTACTGTAATCATGGGCTGCACCCGCGCTTTTGTTCATTTTCTTCTAGGCTTTCTGACGTCCCTGGGGTAGAAAGGTCCGTAGATCAGTTAAAGACTATCTGGTCTGAAGTGAACAAAAACTTAAAGGGGGCTCAGACTAGGCAGGCGTCTTCTGCTAATAAACGGCGTTCCAAGGGTCCGGACCTGGGAGTTGGGGACAAAGTTTGGTTGTCCACGAAAAATATCAAGCTCAAAGTGCCGTCTGCCAAACTAGGTCCCAGGTTTATTGGTCCGTACGAAATAATCGACGTGATTAACCCTGTAGCCTTTCGTCTGAAGCTCCCTCAATCATTCAAACTGCCCAATGTATTCCATAAATCCCTTCTCAAATTGTACCGATCTCCGATTCGTCCTGTCCGGTCCCCTCCTCCTCCGGTCTTGGTCGGGGGTGCCGTGGAATACGAAGTTCAGCGGATCCTTGATTCCCGCTTAGTGAGAGGATCCGTGCAGTATCTGGTACATTGGAAGGGCTATGGTCCGGAGGAGAGGTCCTGGGTGCCTGCCCGTAATATCCATGCCAAGGGTTTGATCCGGAAGTTTCATCTTCTTCATCCCAATAAACCGGGTTTTGTGGGTCCGGAGGCCCCTCGTAGAGGGGGGGGTACTGTCACATCGCCATTGGACTCGGTGGCCGGTGTTCCTGCCACGGCCGCTGGGGGGAGCCGGATTCCTTCGTCTGGTGGTGCTGGTGATAGGAGGGCCTTGTCCACAGTGGCCGGTGTTCCTGCCGCGGCCGCTGGGGGGAGCCGGATTCCTTCGTCTGGTGGTGCTGGTGATAGGAGGGCCTTGTCCACAGTGGCCGGTGTTCCTGCCGCGGCCGCTGGGGGGAGCCGGATTCCTTCGTCTGGTGGTGCTGGTGATAGGAGGGCCTTGTCCACATATGGACCAGCTCCAGCGACGTCTGCCTCTGTCGCTGAGCGCCGCTGCGTTTCCCCTCTGGGTGGTGTTGGTCGCAGAAGAGCGGGCCCTGCAGAGGTGTCCGTTAGGCGCAGCCTGCGTTCTTCTGTCAGAGGTGGGATGGGTGGAGCCAGTCGTGCATCTCCATCTGGCCTGGCTCTAGGGGCGGTCCGGATGAGGTCATCAGGCTGTGAGCTCCAGCCTATGGGAGGTAGCCGCACCCTTCAAATACATTGGAGCCTGTCTTGCAGGCCGCCAGATATAGTTTTGGTTCCCCAAGTGACATAGTGTGTATTTGCTTTGACTCTGACCTTTGTCTGGATTTTCGACTCTGTACCGCCTGACGATTTTGTACCTTCGCTGCCCTCTCGGTTTTGACTCTGACCTTTGCCTGGATTTTTCACTCTGTACTGCCTGACGATTTTGTACCTTCACTGCCCTCTCGGTTTTGACTCGGACTCCTGACTACGTTCTTCGCTTCCTGATTTTTCCCTTCCCAGACGACCTCCCTGCTCTGCTGCTCCCATAGGTAGCTACCTCCGGGGCCCCGCTATAATTCCAGATCCCTGTATAGGGGTTAAGGGTCTCGGGGTTCTCGGGGTGCTGCCTTACCAGCAGCTCAGCCTTACAGCGGGGTCGTCACAGAAATGCTCTGGATTTATGATTTTAATATTTTAATATCTGAAATTACGGAATATAAATAAAGTTTTGAAATTTATTTGTATTTGGATATAATTTTGTGATCATTCCTATAGAAAAAGGTTATTTTTCTGTTGAAACATATGAGGACGTACACTATTGGGGTACATCCCGTAGTGACAACAGGTAGATTTTTCTTTCATATTTGCTCATTAATAATTACCTTATATCACTGGATATTAATTCCCAATCTCAACTTTCAGTCACCAGACACACCATAATTATTGTTGCCAATATCCGAGTCTTTTCTCTGAGAAATTTGGTGTAAGGTAAATTGTTTTTCATTTTTTACCTTTTGTGTATAAATGATGAAAGAATGTTTCTGTTTTTCTGCTCGTACTTATGATAAAAAAGAATGAGATCTCTGTACCATATTGTACATTATTAACGGCTTCCATTGTACAGAGTCATTAAGGAACTCTGACTAGGATTTACATTTCTTATCATTTTTGTATTAAATTACACTGTATGTACACTTGTTTATTATTGTATACATTGATATGATTTTTTTGCTTTTGTGTAGATATTCTTTCTGTGAATAAGGTCTATGTGGGACCGAAATGTCAGAGAATAAAAGAAATAAGAATATCACAAATTTTTCAAATAAAGAATTTATTTAGCAGCAATCTCTGTCTGTGTGCCGAAGTTATTTTTGTACAATGTAATTTTTACTTCAGAGAACCGACGAACAGTGCAGCAGACCCTTACTTATTTTTGGACATACACACAGACCATACACACGTATATACACACACATGCATTTAGATATAAACATACACATATATATATACACACATACAGAGCATACAAAAAATGTATACACACACAGAACATATATAATATATATATATATGTGTGTGGGTCTATGATATGTATGTACATTTTCTATATAATGTGTTATGTTCTAGGTGTATATATAGTACATGTGTGTATGTACATTTATGCAGGAGGTGCATGAGACTTACAAGATTCCTAATTGATTAAGTGATGTGCAACTTTTGATGAAAGTGAATTGGGTGAATTCAGTGGCTGCAGTGGCTTCATTTATTAAAGAGGTTGTCCACTACTAGGACATAAGCTTCTGATTCCAAGAGCCCCGCGTCCAATCACCGCCGACTTCTTTCTCCAGCATCATTGTCATTTCCAGTTGATAGCTCATTTGGTCTGAAGGTGGAAAGGGAAGCTGACGGTGATAGGACGTGGGACTTGCATGACATAATGTGAGCCCAGAACCACAATTACTGGAACCGCTGGAACAGAGCCAGCAAGACGGTGCATACAGGGTCTTATTTTACCTGGGGGAAAAAACATATGCGATCAGAAGCAGTTGTTGATTGAAGCTACAATTCCCAGTTTGTTATTAATAACTAGATGGTGGCCCGATTCTAACGCATCGGGTATTCTAGGATATGTGGGTGTGCGGCTGTGTGGGTGTACGGCGGTGCGGTTGAGCGAGTGTGCAGCGGTGGCCCCCTCAATTCTCACCCGCTCCAGGCTTCTGTCCAGCCGCCTCTTACCCTAGCATGTGTTCTTCCTCTTCTCCAGCATAGACATCAACAATTCCAAGGCATCAGGGGGCGGAGTTAACAGGGGGCATCATAGCAGGCGTGTCCAAGCCACAGCCATAATATGGTGGGCGTGCCCTTGTTCACGGCCATTACGACACCCTCTTTGGTAGCTCCATCCCACCCCTGTGGCCTTTGAATTTCTGGAGTCTATGCCACGAAAAGAAGTATGGCGGGGTGAGCAGCAGGCGCATGGAGCGGCAGCCGGGAGTGAGCGTGGAGCGTGTGTGAGCAGCGGACAGGAGACTGAGCGGAGGGGGGCCGGGAGAACCGGTCGGACTGTGCCTGTTTCGCTGTAACGGAAATCCCGCGTCGCTGATTGTTCGCGGCTGGCTGGGCGTGACCAATCAGCAACGCAGGTTTTGTATTAGAGACAGAGTGACGTGAGTGCAAGGTGAGTGCAGGGCAGAGTGTGGCGTGAGTGCAGGGCAGAGTGTGGCGTGAGTGCAGGGCAGAGGTGTGAGTGGTGGGTAAGTAGGAGTACAGGGTGAGTGTAGGGTGTGTAAGTGTAAGTGGTCTGCAGTACCTGGCTCCTGGTTCTGTGTGCATTTAGCTTAAGGACCTCTGGTGATGTCACAGCCATGTGATCTTGCTCCGGCCATGATTGTGAGGTCCTGTAAGTATAGAGCCCCCGTCACACATAACGACGCACCATCGATACCAATAACGATACGACCTGGCCGGGTGCGTCGTTTTCACATTGCTGTTCCATGTCAAATAGCGGGACGGGGAAAGCCGACAGTGAAGTTGGCTTTCCCGCCCGCTATGTGAGTGTAGCGCTGTCGTCTCTGTCACGGCAATCCCGCGTCGCTGATGCGTCACCAGTGCTTTTTTTTTGTATAAAAACCTATTTGCCGGTACGCATTTCAGATTTATTTCGCCTGTGCACAGGGGTGCAGAAAGGCGAGGCCCGGGGGGGGGGAGGGGGTTGCTGTCGGCAGCCGCAGGTAAGGAGCGGGGTGGAAAAATTGCTGTCGGCGGCCGAGGGTGAGGAGCGGGGAGGGGGGGTGCTGTCCGTAGCCACCACTGGTGATTTTACCTTATGCAGCCGGCGCACGTCACACAGGGAGCCGGCTGCGTGGTGCAGGCGCCGGCGCCCCCTTCTGCTCGGCGGCTCCCCTGCCTCCTTGGCGCCTGAGCCTAAAGGCTCATATTGACCATTGGACAGTGCGGCCCTGCCTATGCATGGCACACGTCCCCCATGCATTGCACACGTCCATTATGCTTTGCACATGTCCCCTATACGTGGCACACGTCCATTATGCTTGGCACACGCCCCCTATGCTTGGCACACGTCCCCTATGTGTGGCACATGTTCCCCTGTGTTAGATATTGCCCCATGCTGCTCTATTCTTCCCTACCCCAGCGCTGATCTCCCGGTCTCCCTCCGTGCAGCTGTGATCGGGCAGAGATGATGCTGCAGAGCTCCTCCACTTCCCGGTTCTGTGCGGTCATGTGATCGGCACAGCAGAGACTGACATCATCTCTGCGTGCGATCACAGCAGCAGCCAGGAGACTGGAGAGACACTGGGAGATAAGCGCTGGAGGAGGAGCCAGGAGGTAAGTATCGAGTTTATTATTTTACTATGGCAGCAGCATGGGGGCCATAACTAACATAGGGGGGACATGTGCCATCAAAGGGGGGGGGACCAGGACCATATAATACGCGCCGCTCCCCCAGCCCATCACCGCGGTGCGGTTTCAGCACCATCGTGATAGAGAGCAGCTATGCATTTTTATATGAGCGGGAGCAGGAGATCTCCCGCTCCCTCCTGCAGCCTACCCCAGCTCACATTTTCCGGTACGCCGTACCGTCGCAAAAAAAGCACTGGCCGTCGCCAGGTTTTGAATGCGCACACCTATTTGCATAGTCTGCGCTCATTTGTGGCCGCCTCTGGCGGCCACCAATGAGCGGCCTCTGTCTGGCGCGCGATTTCTGTGACTGACCGACGCCTTAGAGAATTATATAGTAGATGGTAAGGAAATACTGTGAGCTGTAGTTATTAGTCATCATCAGACCATACAGGAACCTCGGTACTGATAAGAATTAGTCAGTTTCACAAATAAACAGTTATATCCTTATAAACGACATCTTCTCTGAAGGGGGGTTATTCCTTTCCTTTTTGTCTTCATGGCAGAACCCATGATGAGATTTCACTCCCACAGCTTTTCTTTGCAGATTTCCCCATCTTCAGGTGCATTTTCTGACACAGTGCCCTTAAAAATAAAATAGAAAAAAGAGAATTTTGTTTACGTACCGTAAATTCTTTTTTCTTTAATCATCAATGGGAGACCCAGACAATGGGGTTTAGGGCACTGCCCTCCGGAGGTCACACTAGGTACTACAAGTTTGTAGACACCGCCCCCTCGCTTATAAACCCCTACCGCAGGGAACATCCTCAGTTTGGTCCATAAGCTGCGAGGAGACAAATAAAACCACACCCGAAACATCGGGAAAGAAACCGTGCACAGACGGCCCAACAACCCGGAAAAACACTGTCCCAACAGGGAACAGATCAAATGCAAAACATGCAACGGAACAACTGGTGTGGGTGCTGGGTCTCCCATTGATGATTAAAGAAAAAAGAATTTACGGTACGTAAACAAAATTCTCTTTTTTTCTGGTCATCATAATGGGAGACCCAGACAATGGGGATGTCCTAAAGCAATACCCAGGGCGGGAAGAGTTCCTCAAAGACGGATAACACATGGTCCCCCTCAAAGGTGGGCAAACCGCCGCCTGGAGGACCCGCCTGCCCAAACTTGCATCCGCAGAGGCATGGGCATGCACCATATAGTGCTTAGAGAAAGTGTGTAGGCTAGACCATGTGGCTGCCTGACACACCTGTAGAGCAGAAGCTCGATGTCGCAAAGCCCAGGAGGCACCGACAGCTCTGGTAGAGTGAGCTTTCAATCCCACCGGAGAGGCAAACCAGAAGACCGGTAGGCCTCCTGAATGGGAGCCTTGATCCATCTGGCCAAGGTTGACTTCGATGCGCGGACCCCTTACAGCGACCTGTCGTCAGGACAAATAAGGAATCCGAATTCCGGAAGGAGGCAGTCCTGGACACATAAATGCGTACAGCCCTCACGAGATCCAGAGTATGGAGATCGCGCTCAACCTGATGAACGGGAGCGGGGCAAGAATGATGGGAGAACAATCTCCTGGTTCAGGTGAAAAAGTGGAAACCACCTTTGGCAAGAATTCTGGCCGCGGGCGTAACACCACCTTGTCTTGGTGAACCACCAGGAAGGGTGACTTGCACGATAGTGCAGCCAATTCTGAGACCCTTCTGAGAGACGTAATCGCCACCAGAAATACCACCTTCTGGGACAGACGAGACAGGGAAATGTCTCTCAGTGGCTCAAACGGCGGTTTCTGCAGTGCGCCAGGACCATGTTAAGGTCCCAAGGGTCCAGTGGTCGCCTATAGGGCGGGACCACCCGGGAGACTCCTGGAGAAACTGACGGACCTTGGGAAGGAGCGCCAAGCGCTTGTCAAACAGCACTGAAAGAGCTGACACTTGACCCTTCAAAGAGCCTAGGGACAATCCCAATTCCAGCCCCGACTGAAGGAAAGCCAACAATGTCGGAATGGACAAGGGCCACGGGGAGCGACCACCCGAGGCACACCAGGTGAAGAAAATCTTCCACGTTCTGTGGTACATCTTCCTGGAAACAGGCTTCCTAGCCGAGTCATAGTGGCAACAACCGTAGGAGAGAAGCCCCTGGACGTCAGCAGCCAGGCCTCAAGAGCCATGCAGTCAACCTGAGGGCCCTGGAATTGAGGTGGAAGAATGGGCCTTGCGCGAGCAGATCTGCGCGTTCTGGAAGAGCCCACCGGAGTCCGCCTGACAGTCGCCACAGATCCGGATACCAGGACCTCCTGGGGCCAATCTGGAGCCACTAGAATGGCTACCCTGCACTCCGACCTGATCTTCCACAGAACCCTGGGAATCAGAGCTAGAGGCGGGAACACATACGGAAGATGGAATCTGGACCAACTCAGGATCAGGGCATCTGCCCCCAGAGACTGAGGATCCCATGATCTCGCCATGTATTGCGGCACCTGATGATTCAGCCGCGAGGCCATCAGATCCACGTCCGGAGTGCCCCATCTGCTGCAGATGTCCTGGAATACGTCTGGATGAAGAGACCACTCTCCGGCGTCCATCCCTGCCGGCTCAGGTAGTCGGCCTCCCAGTTCTCGACCCTGGGATGTGAACTGCGGAGATCAGGCAGTCGTTTTCCTCCACCAAGATAGAATGCGGTGGACTTCGGCGAGGGCCTGAGCACTTCTGGTCCCTCCCTGATGATTTATATAGGCGACGGCCGTCGCATTGTCGGACTGGACCCGAATGGGTTGCCCTGACAGGAACTTCTGAAACGCCAGGAGCGCCAGATAGACCGCCTTGATCTCCAGCACGTTGATCTGTAACGCCGACTCCGACGGAGTTCAGAGTCCTTGAGCCCTGTGGTGTAAGGACACCGCACCCCAGCCCGTCAGACTGGCGTCGGTGGTCACCACTAACCATGACGGTTTGAGGAAGGACCGGCCCCGTGACAAATGGCGTGGCTGGAGCCACCACTGCAGGGAATCCCTGGTCGGTTGGGAAATTGTCACCAGCCGATTCAGAGAGATCGTCCTCTTGTCCCATCTGCGAAGAATCTCCAGCTGGAGAGGACGGAGGCGAAACTGCGCAAAAGGTACTGCCTCTATTGCAGCTACCATGCGCCCCACCAGCTTCATCAAGACCCGTAGGGATGATTGTGGTGACAGGAGGACTGCTTGCACTCCTGATTGGATCGCCATCTGTTTGACTCGTGGCAGAGACACTAGGGCCGAGTCCGTGTGGAAGTCCATGCCCAGATATGTCAGTGACTGGGTCGGAACTAGGGTCGACTTCTGGATATTGATAAGCCACCCGAACTGTTCCAGGGACTTCATGGTTACCTCCAGGCTTTGCCGACAAAGGTGTTCTGATGGCGCCCTGACCAGTAGGTCGTCCAGATAGGGTATTACGGCGTGCCCCTGCACGTGCAGGAGAGCCATCATGGAGGCCATCACTTTTGTGAACACCCGCGGTGCCGAGGGCCAACCCGAACGGCAGCGCCACAAATTGGAAGTGTTCTTCCCCACTGCAAATCTCAACCAGCGTTGATGAGCCGGTGCAATGGGCACGTGAAGATAAGCGTCCCGAATATCTATGGACGCTAGGAAGTCCCCCTGTGACACAGCTGCGATCACGGATCGCAGTGATTCCATACGGAACTTCCGAACCAACACGTGACGGTTTGAACAACTTCAGGTCCAAAAACCGGGCGGAAGGATCCGTCCTTCTTTGGGACAATGAAGAGGTTGGAGTAAAAACCCCGAAACCTCTCCCCGGAAGGCACCGGGATCACCACTCCGTCCCTGCGGAGACCCTCCAACACCAGGTGAAAGGCCTGAGCCTTTTCTGGGGATGGAACCGACCGATGGAATCGGGGTTATCGGCTTTGACGTCAGCTCTATCCTGTAACCTCGCGAGACCACGTCTCGAACCCACTGATCTGGAACGTGAAGTAGCCACCTGTCCTGAAAACGAGACAGGCGACCCCCCACCTGTGGGGAGGCAGGAAGGGAGAGCGAGTCATGTAGAGGCGGGTTTGGGGGCGGCAGCCGCTGCCCCCGCCGGCTTCTTTGGACGACTCTTAGAGCGCCACTGAGAAGCGGGCTTGCCCCCTCGGTCCGTGCGAGCGGACGGTGCTGATGACTGTGAGCTGGAGCGAAAGGACCACTGCTTTGGGTTCCTCTTAACGGAATACCGCGGCTTAGGCTTATTCTGCGGGATCTTAGACTCAGCAGAATCCTTTATCAGCTTGTCCATTTCGGTACCAAAAAGCCTGTCACCAGAGAACGGAAGATTCTGCAAAATCTTCTTAGATGTGGCATCTGAGTCCCAAAGACGCAGCCACAACAACCTGCGAATCGCAATAGCGTTGGCCGAAGCCACAGCTGAGCGAGAGTGGCGGTTTCCAAAGTCGCCGTCCTGGCGTAGTCCGCATAGGCCCTTGCCCTTTCGGTAAGCGCCAGGACCTCTGGACTGGACCTTGCAAGGTGCATGAGACTTACAAGATTCCAATTGATAGTGATGTGCAACTTTGATAAAGTGAATGGGAATCGTGGCTGCAGGGCTATTTATTAAGAGTGTCCACTACTAGGACATAGTTGATTCAGAGCAGTGTCCTCCGCCCTTCTTTCTCAGATTGTCATTTCCAGTGATATCATGAGTTGAAGGTGAAAGGAAGTGAGGTGATAGGACTGGACTTGCTGCATATGTGAGCGACCACATTACTGGACTGCTGGACACCAGCGCGTGTAAGGTCTTACTACCTGGGGAAATGGATAGAAGCGATTGTTTGATTGAAGTACAATTCCCAGTTGTATTAATAACTGAGTGGCATCTAACCACCGGTATCTAGAATATGTTGTTGTGGTTACCTCGATTGAGAGGGCACGTGCCACTCATTCTCACGCTCCAGCTCCAGCCGCCTACCTTGATGTGTCTTCCTCCAGCTAGACATCACAATTCCAGGCATCAGGGGTGCGGAGTAACAGGGCATCATACAGGCGGCCAACCCAAGTCCATAATATGTCTGTTGTTCACGGCCATACGACACCCCTTGGAAAGCTGCCACCACCCTCGCTTTGAATTCGGAGTCTATCCACGAAGAAGAAGCATGGGCGGGTGAACCAGCGCATGGAGCGGCCGATTGAGCGTGGACGTTGACAGCAGGACAGGGAGACTAGCGGGGGGCCTGGAGACGGTCGGACTGTGCCTTTTCGCAGTACAATCCGTTGTGATGTTCCGGTGCTGGCGGACCAATCAGCAACGCGGGTTTGCATTAAGACATGTGACGTGAGTGCAGCGTTGATGCTAGCTGAGTTGGCGTGATGCCAGGGGATGTCGTAGTTGCAGCAAGTGTGGCGTGAGTCAGCAGAGTGCGTTCGGTGTAGTCAGAGTCAGGGCTATGTAGGGTGTGTAAGTTAATTGGCTGCAGACCGGCTCCTGGTTCTGTTGCATTTAGCTTAATGGACCTCTGGTGATTCACAGCACATGTTCTTGCTCGCATGATTGTGATCCTGTAAGTATGAGGTAACATAACGCCACATTGATAGCAAAACGATACGACCTGGCCGGTGGCGTTTTCACATCTGTCCAGTCAATGCGGACGGAAAGCGACTGTGAGTTGTGCTTTCCCCCGCTATGTGAGTGTACGTGTCTCTCTGTACGTGCAGACCCTTGTCGCTGTGCGTCACCAGTTTTTTTTTTGTAAAAACCATTGCCGGACGATTCAGTTTATTTCGTGTGAAGTAGATAGGCGAGCCCGGGGAGGAACCGGGTGAGGACGGGCGCGGAAAAATCTCGCGCGAGGTGGGGAGGGGGTGCTGTAGGCACTGTGATTACCTATCACCGCCACTCACAAGGGACGTGCATGGTGCAGCGCCGTCGCTCTGTGGCGCTTGCTCCTTGGCGCCTGACCCTAAGGCTCATATGACCATTGGACGTGCGAGCCCTGCCTATGCATGGACAGTTATGCATAATGCACACATCCGATTAGCATTGCACACGTCCCTATCTGGCACAGTCCATTATCTGGCACACGCCCCCTGCTGCACACGCCCCTATGCTTAGCACAGTCCCCTATGATGTGGCACCATGTTCCCCTGTGTTAGTATATGCGCCCAGCTGCTCTGATTCTTCCTAACCCAAGCTGATTGGCCCTACCGTGCCTGTGATCGGGCAGAGATATGCTGCAGAGCTCCTCCACTTCCGGTTCTGTGGTCATGTATCGCACAGTAGAGATGACATCTCTACTGGTGGATCACAGCACAGTCCGGAGACTGGAGAGACACTGGGAGTAGCGCTGGATGAGGGCATGGGTATATCGAGTTATATTTAAGGCAGCAGTGGGGGCCATTCTAACAAGGGGGGATGTGCAATGGGGGACTCGACCATATATTACGCGCCCCCCCAGAACGCGGTGCGGGTTTAGCAACCATCGTGATAGAGAGAGCTATGCATATTATAAGGTGGCAGGAATCTCGCTCCCTCCTGCAGTACCCAGCTCACATTGTTCCGGTAGCGGTAGCCGTCGCAAGCATGGGTCCCAGGTTTGAACCATTCACCTATTTGCTATAGTCTGCGCTCATTTGGCTTGGGCACCATGAGCGGCACTGCTGGCGCGGATTCTGTGACTGCCCACGCTTAGAGAATTATAAGAGATGGTAAGGAATTACTGTGAGTTGTGTTATTAGTATCATCAGCCATCAGGAACTCGGTACTGATAAGAATTAGTCAGTTTCACAAATAACATTAATCTTATAAACACTCTTCTTAGGGGGTTATCCTTCCTTTTGTTTCATGGCAGAACCCATGATGAATTCACTCCCACAGCTTTCTTGCGAGTTCCCATCTTCAGGTGCATTCCTGACACAGTGCCTTAAAAAAATAAAAATACATTCGATGCTGAGGTTTAATATATAGTTGCCCCTCACACTGCTTCCTGCACAAAATATCCCCACACACACTGCCCCTTTCATAATGTCCCCCCATAACTTCCCTTTTCTATATCTCCCCCATACTGCATCTCCGCATAAAGTCCCTCCACTTCTCATTATACTATGCCCCCTTTCACAATCCCCTTCCTAATTGCCCTATAACTTCCCACAGTTTGCCCCATATTATTTCTCATTGCTCATAAAGTCCCCTACAGCCCTATAAAGTGCTCCACTGGACCATAAAGTCCCTTGTAAATTATCCCCAATCTACGGTATCAAAATTATTCTGCAACTCATTTTCAGCTCCTACTGGAGTGCTTACAAATCAAGTGCCTGCCTTGTTCTCTCCTCTGCAGTCCGGCACTGGCGGCAGTGTGTTGACAGCCACAACATGTCAGTGCCAAGGCTGAAGGGTGCTTCCCTACTCTCTTTTGCCTCAATCCTGGCCCCAAGAGAATGGTGGGGTCTCTAGGTCCTGCACACAGTATACTGTGCAGACCTGGACTCATGCAGCGCAGGGGAGGACCTTTGGTAAATAACCTAGCAGTATGGACAGTTACTTGCAGACCTGGATCATGCAGCGAGGGGGACCTTGGTAATACCTATAAGTTATGGTATGCTAGGGGCCCCTTAGGGGAGGGGCCTATTGGCTGCCCAGTCTGCCCACCCCAAACACTGGTCCTGCATATATAAGGTTATCTCAGCTCAGGAACATTATTTGTAAACACATCCGATTGTGGATATTATTATTATTCCAAAATCTATTGATTTAGGCCCCTTCACATCACGTTTTGTTCCGGTCCATGGGGATCCTGTTTTTTGCATATGGACAGGAACAGAAAGGACCAGATGTGTAACCTCGGATGTCATTTCTGTGTCCGCATCCGTGATTTTGACGGATCCGGACACAGAAAGAGCTGAGAGGAGCCGAGCCTGCAAAGCGCAGGCAAGTGGTGTCGGGGCTGATTTTCACTTTCACAATGTATCTACATACATTGCAAAAGGGAAAGCAATGGTTAAAAATAAAAAAAACAAATGCTCACCTCTCCGCCAATTCTCTGAGATGTGCAGCATCTCATCTACGATGGCTGCAGGCCCTTAATCAGCTGATGGAGCCGGGCAACCGATCAGCTGATAGGTCACATGACAGCATCAGCTGAGCGGTTTTAAACGCCTGCCAATTGGTTTTGGCGGGCAGGCAGTTTAACCTGCTAAGCTGATGCGTTCATGTGACCCTGGCTGCCCCGCCCCACCCGGTCAGCTGATTAAGGTCCTGCAGCCATCAGAGGTGGACACAGTGCATCCCAGAGAATCGGTGGAGAGGTGAGCATTTATTTTTTTATTTTTAACCATTGCTTACCTTAATTTCACTTTAGCAGTGTATGTAGATACACTGCTAAAGTGAAATTACACTCAGTACATGAACACTGGAACCGGGAAACAATCTGTTACTTTCCGGGATCTGAGCTCCATAGACCCCTATGTTATTTGATTCGGACAGCAGGGTCCGATGCTGTCATGATTCTGTCTGCGGCACCCAAAATAAGAGCAGTCTTTGATTTTGGGGATGTGAAAAAAAGCGGACACAATCGGATCCCTGCACACACAGATGGACATTAAGCACCAATCCGTGCCCATAGGGTTACAATGGATAGCCAAGGATCCCCAAAAATCGTAATGTGAAGGGGGTCTAAAATGAAGTTGAAAATGAGCTTTGTTTTTGGGAAAACCACTTTAACTCTCAAGCAAACTGACTAACTACATGGCTCTTTACATGAACTATTTCATAACTTTTTTTTTATATACTGAAGGGCAGGGGTCTCAAACTCCAGGCCTTGAGGACCGCCAACAGTGCAGGATTTCCTTAGCACTGCACAGGGGATGGAATCATTACCAGTGCAGGTAATTAAATGTTCACCTGTGCAATATTAAGGAAATCCTGAAAACATGACCTGTGTGCGGCTCTCAAGGCCTGGAGATTCCTGCTGTAGGGGATTAGAGTGCAACATTTGTAAGACACCTAAACATCACATCTCACATAGCGTTCCCAATTATACCATATAGTCTGCTACAATATAGCCATCACTCAGGAGTCCAGGTGGTGTAGCATGAAGCATTGGTTAAGACTGCCCAGCTCCATAGACGCTAGCCAGGGCTGGAGTCATCGATCAATATAATGGAGCAGGGCTCACTGAATAGAGCTGGTGCAGTTGTGACAGTGACAGCCCTCTGAGCTCCTGCAGTCTCATTTGAATATCTGAATAAAATATATATATATATATATTATAGTATATGTAGAAGGTATATTAGAAAATGTGTTTCATACCACTACTGGGTACTGTAATTAGTTTACTGGTAAGTGGCAGACTCAATGGAATAGGAAGAAATACTTATACATACACATGACCATGGCCATAAATAGGGATGTTTCCATCCAAAACGCATTGACATAGTCACGAAAATCATGCACATTATTTATGTTTTCCACTAAAATACTTTTAATAAAAAAATCATTCATGTGGAAGAGCTGGAAGTATTTTTTTCCTATTCCATTGGATTTCCTTGGGCCAAGGCAGGACCTGGTTCCGTACTCCGTGGGGATAGTCAGGAGAAACCTTAGGTGAGCTGGACTATGTGATTTGCAAGTGGCAGACTCCCTTTCATATTATGCAAGTAGAAAAAGAATCAGCATTTAGTTTGGAATGAACGCAAAGTGTTAAAAAACAGGTTTTTTTTATTATCACAATGTAATGGCCAGATTCTATAGGCCTTGTAACCTTTCCACAACAGATATACATCAGTACCCGATGAAATCTTACCTGTAGGCACTGCAAAAATACAAAAATGTTAGGCCCAGTTTCTGGCGGAGTATGGAAAACCGGGCCCGTTTGGATGTGACTGACTCCATGGGCAGCTCCCTGTGCTCGTCCACATTGTGGATGGGTGCCAGAGCTGCATGTACATTGTATTATTCTGGATTGGAAAATGGACCAAAGTAGTGCATGATGTGGGCTTTGGTTTTTTCTACACAGACATTGGACTATATGGAAAGTTGGCCGTGTGCACTAGCACAGTGGCTAGAATAGGTCTATGCGCTGTCTATGTGCAGTCCGTGGAACCAGTTATACGCAAGTCTGAACGAGCCCTTATTGACAAAAGAGTGAAAAGATTATCTGAATATGACAACTTAGAAGAATACTTCATATTCATACAGCTTGTCTGAGACATCAAGTTGCTATTGAGCAGAAGGTAACTGATATTATACGGCTGCAGTACTAATCGTCAACCCCTACTGAGGCCAGGTTCACACTGGCAGTTCTGTTATTCTGTTCTTTTATAGGAATTCATAAAGGAGACTGATCTATCACATGACAGACACTAACTATAGGGGGCCTGAAGTTCCAATATATGTCCAGTCTCATAATGGAAAAAAAAAAAAATAAAGGCTTGAACTCCAGTGTGAACAAAGCCTAGAGGACATATATGATTTTAAAGAACTTGGCATGTCATAGTAAGTCTTCATCTGTAGCAGTCCAGGTACTGAGTCTGCGGACTTTCCATAGACATGTGCATTGTATACTCACTATGTAGATACAATGGGAAGGGGCGCAGCTTGCACCCAGACCCCACTGATGAAAACTTCAATCAACTTTGTGTTATTTTTTATAACAGGCATACTTTAACCCTGCTGTTCTGTTCAGGTCATTTTTGATCGGACCTATTGAAGTCTTGATTTTTAGATAATTTATGTGTTTTATTTGAATAGCTGTTGCATTATTATACTGTATGTGATCATGGTTGTCCATAAACAAATTAAATCAAACATTTTAAATTCGGTCATTTTTGACCAAACAGAACATCAGGGTTGAGATATGGGACAGCGTCACTAAATTCCCGCTAGGCAAAAAATGAAAAATAAAATATATTGCATCTCTTATGATTTCTCTTGATCTGTATGACAGCTAAACACAATAATAAATTAATCATGTCAGGCACTGATATATTCCATTACCCCTCTGATGGCTAATCAAATCACACTAAATCACTAGAAATCATCAGAGTATGTAGGTTGGGTGAAGAAAACGCATATTACAATATTACAACAATGGAAATTGTAGAGTCGTGTTCACATAATGACATACAACATCAACTGGTTTATAAAAACACAGAAAATTCATCTGTTATATACAAGAGGAATTGGATTCCATTAAGGCCGAGGGTTACACGACGACGTTGGCTGCAACATAGTGATCTTTGCCTGCATGACCTATGTGGTAGGATAAGCAAACTGCACAACATAAGATTAGGTCTGACTTTTTGTGACTCGCTCGTTGTAGTAGTATAGGGGTCACAATGCAGCACATAGCAGGCCATGTCACCTATGTCACTGCCCAAGTCGTCGTGTAGCCCCTGCCTATTAGTGTTAGTGTGACTGGGTCTCTGAAAGAAAAATAGGATCTGTTCATCTTCGCGTCAACTCCCGTTGGAAAAAGGCACCTTTGTGTCAATAAATTAATGACCGTGAGCAAAAGCCCATTTCAAGTCATCTGAAACCGTAGGCCAAGAACGTTGAAGGTCGAGGTATTATACTGGTTTGCGAGCTACAAAAAATATGCAGTCATAGAAGTACTTCATCATTGATAAATGATTCACAGTATATGTTGTCCTCACAGATTCTCTCTCCACCTATAAACACAAAATACAAAGGATTTGTTCATTAGTTCAATTATACCTGCACTTTAATTTACTTTTTCCATAAATCAACAGCACAAGTAAAGATAAGACACTTTGTAACAGATCTTATTTTTCTAGTAAGTCTTTTTTTTTTTAACAAATCAGTAACTTCTCTTCTACACTGATCATTTAGGGCTCGGACACACTGGCATGAAACTCGGACGACTGCAATGCGAGTAAAAATCGCATTGCAGTCGGACTAATGTTAGTCAATGTCCGAGAGCACATTTCCAAGTGTCAGTCGATTTTTTCTCGTCCGAGACTTGGATGACGAGTCAGTCGCAGCATGCTGCGATTTCATGCGAGTGTCGGACGACACTCACCAATGCAAGTCTATGGGTCTGACAAAAATCACAGACCCCACACACAGACAGCACAGGGACAGTGTAGGGAGAGCGATTTTAACATGGTGTTTCTCAATGAGAAAAGAATTGACAGGATAGATAGGATAGAATAGCTAGATAGGGTTTACCTGTCTCCCGCTGCTACTTCCGGGGACGCCCATTAAACTAATTACATATTCACTGCACTGTCAGACAAACAGCCAATCAGAGAAGCACACACTGTTTGAGAGCCTCTGCGATTGGCTGTTGTAGTCAGAGTGCTTTTCCTCAATCTGGACAGTGATTCTGCTTGGTTGCCATACACATTAGTGTAGGGCAACTATCCTGGCATTACAGGGTGTGAAATTAATTATTATTAAAAAAAAAAAAGCGTGGGGCTTCACAGCAATTTTAAGTCTAGCCCGATGAAAGCAGACAGCTGTGAGTTGTCACCCTCAACTGCCTAATTTTCCATTGGCTGGCAAAAATGCGTGGGCTTTGCACTATTTTTCAATTTAAGCCAAGGTAAATCTAGGCAGCTGAGGGCTGGTATTCCCAGCGGGGTGAGGGCCCATTGGTAGATTCTTTCCTGAGATAGGGAAAAAAGTACCCGATCTTGTTTTATGCCGCTCATACTGGAGCAGCGGTGACAGCAGAGTTAACTCCCTGCTTGCCAGTGCTGCTGTTATCGGTAAGCAGCGCAGGTCAGCAGGACCTTCACTCCTGTATGAGCCGCTCAGGAGCCGTGGCCATCGTTGCTATAGTAACCGCTTATTAGGTTACTATGGCAACGGTGTCAGCGATGATGTCATCGCTTACCCTCCGCTGCCTCTGCTCATTCAGTGATCACAGAGCAGGAGGAGGAAGCGTTCTTCCTCCTCCTGCTTTGTATTGTAGCAGAGCTGAACATTTAGAGAAGAAAGAAGACAGAAGAAAGAAGACCAGGATCCTGGAGGGCTGTAAAGGGAGTAATAAAGTTGGAGTCCCTAAGGGTGTCTGTGTTTTTATTTCTAATAAATACTTTTTTCTCTATGTGGTGTTTTTTTTAAACCTTTTATTGGAGATTCTTAATGGTCGGGTCAAACTTGGCCTGACATTAAGACTATCGGACTTAATACCAGCTTGTATAACAAAGCTGGTATTAACCCCTTAATTACCCAGCGTGCCACCACCACCAGGGCCGCTGGAAGAGCCTGGTAAGGCGCCTGGAAATGACACTTATTAATGCACTATTTTCAGAGGCGGCTGTGGGCTGCTGTTCTTTAGCGTGGGGGGGCCCTATACCAATGGGCCCTCACCCCGCTGGGAATACCAGCCCTCAGCTGCCTAGATTTACCTTGGCTTAAATTGAAAAATAGTGCAAAGCCCACGCATTTTTGCCAGCCAATGGAAAATTAGGCAGTTGAGGGTGGCAGCTCACAGCTGTCTGCTTTCATCGGGCTAGACTTAAAATTGCTGTGAAGCCCCACGCATTTTTTTTTTTTTTATATTTATTCATTTCAAACCCTATAACGCCAAGTTGGTTGCCCTACACTAATGTGTAAGGCAACCAAGCAGAATCACTGTCTAGACTGAGGAAAAGCACTCTGACTACAAGCCAATCACAGAGGCTCGCAAACAGTGTGAGCTTCTCTGACTGTCTGACAGTGCAGTGAATATGTAATTAGCGTAATGAGTGGCCCCGGAAGTAGCAGCGGGAGACAGGTGAGCCCGATCTAGCTATCCTAGCATCTTTCTATTTTATTTAATCACTCTATTCTGTCAACTCTTTTCTCACTTTATACAGCATGAGAAATGCTATGTTAAAATCGCATTACACACGGACAACACTCGGATGTGATCCAAGAAAATGTCGGACAGTCGCATAGCAGTTGGATGCAAAACAGACCAAAACTCGGAGGACACTTGTCCAACTCTTGGATACGTCAATCGGACCTTTTTTTTTTTTACACGCCAGTGTGTTTCCAGCCTTACGCTCAAAAACTGGTCAAATCGGTCTACAGATCTGTCTTCAGTAAGGTATCAGCTTACACCTACTGCCTGTGTATAATTCTATGGTTGTTGAGAGAGGAGCAGAGGGAAAAACTTAAAATCTGCTGAAGCTTCTAGTGACTAAAGCAAGCAGTTACTTATTTTACAAAGAGTTAATAAGCCCTCCTATTCTTTAAAGAAAGATATCTTAGAGAACCCCTTTAACATTCCAAGCTCTCCTAGTGCTTAATGTTTGAAAAGTTACTTCTAAGATTCCCTACCATAGGACTGCTCCTGTGCTCAGCATTCTCCAGCAGTCCCATAGTCTATGAACAAAGCAAAAGTCAAGTAAGCACACTTCCTCCCCATTCAAGGCGAGCTTTTCCAGAGTTGGGTTCTAGAGACCCATTATCAGTATCACTGTGGATCCCAGCAGTTGGTCCCCCAAGAAATCAGTAAGTAATCTCCTGTTCTACCAAATAAATCACTGATAAAGTGGCCTCAGACAGCTGTGAAATAAATACATAACTTTGACACGGCATTAGAAATTTGGGGAATATGTTTTTAAATACCTCAAAATGAAATCCAAGCTTTATGATAACATTTTTGAGATCTTCATAGCTCACTTCTATAGAAAGCTCATTTGCTAAGTTTTCAAAATGATACAAAAGTGGTCCTATAAAAAAAAAAAAATGATAAAACAATTCAATAGTGTGTTACAACTGAAAATAAACAATATGTATTCTGCTTTAGAGTGCATATAGTACATTAACAGGGTTATCCAGGATTTTAAAAAAATAATAATAAATGTACCTAAGCACTAATAAGTGGGTAGCTGCCACCTGCCTGCCTGGCACCATTCACCGCCGACACAGCGTGGTACGAGGCCGCTCCTGTCTGCAATCTAGCAGCTTCAGATGATGTCACATCGACAGAGAGGCGGCTTCCTTGCTCTGTTGACCGGTGTCAGCCGGCGTCATGATGATTGACAGCCGGAGCCACCAGTTAGGTCGCAGGAAGCCGGCTGTCAATGATCATGACGTCGCCTGTCTCGCCCCTTCCACAGAGCAAAGCAGAAAAGAAGCCGCTGCTCTGTTGACACAGACATTTTATCCCCAACAGGAACAGTCTGTTACCGCTACGTGGTGGGGGTGCACGGCTCTGAGCACAACAGGCAAGTAGGTGGCAATTATCTGCCCACTAGTAAAAAGGCCCGATGCAAGTGCATCGGGAGCGCGGTGAAATGAATTGTGTGTATACAGGCGGGCGCGCGGGGTGAGCAGAGTATACAGGGGGCGCGCGGGGGAAGCAGAGTATACAGGGGGGGCGCGGGGGAAGCAGAGTATACAGGGGGGCGCGCGGGGGAAGCAGAGTATACAGGGGGGCGCGCGGGGGAAGCAGAGTATACAGGGGGGCGCGCGGGGGAAGCAGAGTATAGAGGCGGGCGCAGAGCATAGAGGCGGGCGCAGAGCATAGAGGCGGGCGCAGAGCAAAGGCGGGCGCAGAGCATAGAGGCGGGCGCAGAGCATAGAGGCGGGCGCAGAGCATGGAGGCGGGCGTGCGGGGGGAGCAGAGCATAGAGGCGGGCGTGCGGGGGAGCAGAGCATAGAGGCGGGTGCGGGGGGAGCAGAGCATAGAGGCGGGCGTGCGGGGGGAGCAGAGCATAGAGGCGGGCGTGCGGGGGGAGCAGAGCATAGAGGCGGGCGCAGAGTATAGAGGCGGGCGCAGAGCATAGAGGCGGGCGCAGAGCATAGAGGCGGGCGCAGAGCATAGAGGCGGGCGCAGAGCATAGAGGCGGGCGCAGAGCATAGAGGCGGGCGTGCGGGGGAGCAGAGCATAGAGGCGGCGTGCGGGAGCGAGCATAGAGGCGGGCGGTGGGGGAGCAGAGCATAGAGGCGGGCGTGGGGGGAGCAGACATAGAGGCGTGGGGGAGCCAGTATAGAGGCGGCGCGGAGAGACGGCAGAGCATAGAGGCGGCGCAGAGATAGAGGGGCGTGCGGGGGGAGCAGAGATATAGAGGGGGCCGTGCGGGGGGAGCAGAGTATAGAGGGGGGCGTAGCGGGGGGAGCAGAGTATAGAGGGGGGCCGTGCGGGGGGAGCAGAGTATAGAGGGGGGCCGGTGCGGGGGGGAGCAGAGTATAGAGGGGGGCCGTGGGGGGGAGCAGAGTATAGAGGGGGGCCGTGCGGGGGCAGAGTATAGGGGGGGTGGGGGAGCAGAGTATAGAGGGGGGCCGTGCGGGGGGGAGTGGGGCTGCGGGAGCAGTATAGAGGGGGGCCGTGCGGGGGGCAGGTATGAGGGGCGTGCGGGGAGCAGAGTATAGAGGGGGGCCGTGCGGGGGAGCAGAGTATAGAGGGGGGGCCGTGCGGGTGAGCAGATAGAGGGGCGGGTGAGCAAGTATAGAGGGGGAAGTTGTCACTAACTGACTTATAGAGGTGCTACAACCCTGAGGTATACCAATACTCGTGTTTCTCTTTTACGTTCTCCTCCCTCTCCCGTATAGATTTAGCCTTGGGGAATGATCCTATGTTGGGAAGGGTTGTGTATGCTAAATATTTACAAAGAACGGTATCGGACCACTCTCCTATACTTGTTAATATTAGGGGGGGGTGCATGCAACCGGGGAAAGGCCCCTATGGCGATTGAACCCATTCTGGATGCAGCTAGTGGACAGGGCAGGTAATTTTGCCTCTGAACTGCAGGAATTCCTTTCTTTTAATATAGAATCTTGGACAAAGTGCTTCGGTGTCCGCGCTGCTGCTCCAAAGCCAAAGAATGTCTGGTACAGCTACAGCCTTTATTTTCCTCCTACGCGTTTCGGAGCCTCCTCCCGAGCTCCTTCCTCAGGGAATATCTTATTCCCTGAGGAAGGAGCTCGGGAGGAGGCTCCGAAACGCGTAGGAGGAAAATAAAGGCTGTAGCTGTACCAGACATTCCCGTGTCTGTGTTTCTTTGGCTTTGAGGCAGCAGCGCGGACACCGAAGCACTTTGTCCAAGATTCTGCATTATGACCACGGTCACCGTTGAGAGTGCGGTCCCTGCAGCAGCTGCTTGTACGCTATTCTACCAGTTGTGGGTTTCACAACTGACTAAGGTGAGCAATTCCACATCGACAAGTGAGAGTTTTTAATTGAGATAAGACCCTATATGCGCATTCTTTCTTTCACAGATTTCTTTTAATATAAACACGACATCAAGCCTGGTAGTCTGGGAGTCTTTGAAGGCGTACTTGCGGGGCATGTATATCCGTGAAATCTCTAAGATCAGGTCTAGCACTAGAACTAACTCGGAACTTCTGCTGCGGGACTTGAAGGCTGCAGAGGAGGCCTTGTCGGCGCGGTTCACCCCCTCTACACAACGGAGACATAAGGAGGCTCAGACCCGTGTGAATAAACTGACTCTGGAAACGGCGGCACAGAAACGTATGTTTCAGTCGATCCAGTATTATGAGAGTGCGGAGAGTGTGGGACATCTGCTTTCGGTCATCACGTCAGCACAGAGGGGGTCGTCATTCATAGCGGGACTTCGAAGGGAAGACGGGTCATTAGTTACGGACACTCCTGATATTCTTAATACGCTGGAACTATTCTACACTGACCTATATTCCTCTCATGCGGGGGGATCTGCAGACGAGCTTGCTGGCTTTATAGGGGCTGCTGGCCTTCCACGACTCACGGACGCGGACAGGGCTTTGCTGGAAGAACCTTTGGGTCTGGAGGAGTTGGAGGGGGCTTTAGGCACTATGACGAATGGCAAAACTCCAGGGGTGGACGGCTTACCGGTGGAAGTTTATAAGGCGTATAAAACAGTCCTACTCCCAGTATTGCTAGACACATTTAATGACAGTCTCACGGGAGGGACCCTGCCTCCATCTATGCGGGAGGCAATTATTACTGTTTTGCCTAAGAAAGATAAAGATCCTGCTTCTCCAGCTTCCTATAGGCCTATTTCCCTCCTGACAGCAGACATCAAGCTTCTGGCGAAGGTGTTGGCTATACGCCTTTCAAAGGTGGTGGAGTCGTTGGTGTACCCGGATCAGACTGGTTTTATACCCCGTAAGTCAACGGCTCCGAATATTTGTAAATTGTTTTTAAATATGCAGGTTGAGGCGGATAATGTGGGGCGGCGGGTAGTCCTGTCTTTGGATGCCGCCAAGGCATTTGACAGCGTGGAGTGGCCGTACCTTTTTGCGGTACTGGAGGGCATGGGCTTTGGACCTGGCTTTATTGGCTGGATTAGGCTCTTGTACTCTCAGCCACAGGCACGGATACGGGCCAATGGTTCACTGTCTGGGTACTTTCCTCTTCAGAGAGGTACGAGGCAGGGCTGCCCGCTGTCCCCGCTGCTTTTCGCCCTGGCTATTGAGCCCTTGGCTTCGAGGATAAGACGTGCTCCGGATATTGAGGGATTTCGATATGGCGAGCTGGAGGAGAAGGTGGCCCTCTATGCGGATGACCTTCTGTTGTTTTTAGCTGACCCTGATACTTCACTTCGCAATACCATGTCGCTCCTTACACAGTTTGGGGCCGTTTCGGGGTTGACCGTAAATTGGGAAAAGTCAGTGGTTTTGCCGATAGATCCCACAGTCCTTGACATACCCCACGTGCCAGTCGTAAACAGCTTCAAATACCTGGGCATTAATATATCGGGCGACATTTCTGACTATGAGCGTTTAAACCTTACACCTCTAATGTCTACGATTAAGCAGAAGAATAAGGCCTGGGCCAAGCTACACCTCTCGGTGGTGGGGGGGTGAACCTGCTGAAAATGGTGATCATGCCTCAGCTTTTGTACGTCCTTCAAAACTCCCCAATTTGGCTTCCGCAGAATAGATTTTTTAAAATTAACACCTTATTCAGGGAGCTTATTTGGGGGAAAAAGGGAGCACGGATAAAATTGGAACACCTGCAGAGGGGTAAGGAGGAGGGGGGGCTGGCCTTGCCCAACCCTTGGCTGTATTTTCTGTCCTCACAGTGTCAGCATTTGACCGGGGGCGCGGAGCACTCAGTTGCGGGGCAGGGGGAGGAAAGGGTATCCTTCAGTTTCTGGGGGCGAGGACCGCTGCTGGCGAAATTAGAAGCTGGAACCCTTCGACCCTGGGCCCACAGCTTCCCACGGTGCTACTCATGATTAAAGTATGGGAAAAATTGAAAAGGCTGAGAGGCATCACTGGTTTTACACGGTATACCCCCATTTGGAACAACCCTCATCTGCCGCACCTGCAGGCGCTGAGGGGATTCGCGCAGTGGGACGTGTGGGCATTTGGTGGCTCTCTCAGCTGGTGGAACGGGGAGTCTTTAAAACATTTGAAACCTTGCAGAGTGAATTTTCGCTCCCACACTCCTCGTTCTACCGGTATTTGCAGGTGCGACATGCCTACATGGCGCAGGCTCAAACGCATTGTATGGACATACACCATGATACTGCTATAACCATGATTGGCGGGCAAACCTCCACTAAAGGCATAATTTCCTTTGTATACGGATACCTCTTGGCAATGGCTCTGTTAAAACACCCGATACGGGCACTGGACAAATGGGAACAGCAAATAGAGGGTATAACAGCTGAACGTTGGGAGTCTATCATGAGTATGATACCCCGGCTGTCGCTCAATGAGCCCAGACGCCTCTCTCAACTGTATATCCTTTATAGGGTATACAGGACGCCTAAGTGGCTTCATGACTTAGGCCTGAGACGGGACTCATGTTGCCCCAAATGTTCACATGAGGACGCGGACATTCTCCACATGTTTTGGATGTGCCCGCGCCTCCAGATTTTTTGGATTATGGTACTCCACTTGATCCGGGGAGCAACGGAGCTGGACATCCCCAGAGACCCGACTGTCTGTGTCCTTGGCTGTACAGAGGATGTAGGGGGAGATGACTATTCGCATATAGCAGTGGCTAGGATGTTGTTTGCTGCCAGAAAATTAATAGCGGCTCATTGGATATCTGATACGGTACCCTCTCGCAAAGAGTATATCTGTAACATGAATCTGACCGTGAGTAGGGAAAAAGCTATATATCTCAAACGGACAGATCGAGGGTATTTGATAAAATATGGAAGGGCTGGAGGGACCTTCAGGGGCTGCCGACTGTTAATTAATTGCTTTTGGACAGTTATTTCTTGAAGTTGGGAGATGTGTTATGCAGATTTTTGTAACATCTTGGGTACATGTTATATCCATATGTGCACTACTATCTTTGTTGAGGAATACAGACCCACTGGACCGGGAGGGGGGAAGGGAGGGATGGTGGTGGTGGGAGGGGGGGGGGATTTAATGCAATGCATTTCTTTCTGTATTGTTGCTGAAAAGTTTTAATAAAAATATCTGATTAAAAAAAAAAAAAAAAGTATAGAGGGGGGCCGTGCGGGGGGAGCAGAGTATAGAGGGGGGCCGCTGCGGGGGGGAGCAGAGTATAGAGGGGGGCGCGTCGGGGGGGAGCAGAGTATAGAGGGGGGCGTGGGGGGCGGAGCAGAGTATAGAGGGGGGCCGTGCGGGGGAGCAGAGTATAGAGGGGGGCCGCGCGGGGGGGGAGCAGAGTATAGAGGGGGGGGGGGCCGCTGGGGGGGGAGCAGAGTATAGAGGGGGGCCGCGCGGGGGGGAGCAGAGTATAGAGGGGGGGCCGGCGCGGGGGGAGCAGAGTATAGAGGGGGGCCGCGCGGGGGGAGCAGAGTAGAGGGGGCCGGCGGGGGGAGCAGAGTATAGGGGGGGCCGCGCGGGGGGGAGCAGAGTATAGAGGGGGGGCCGCGCGGGGGGGAGCAGAGTATAGAGGGGGGCCGCGCGGGGGGGAGCAGAGTATAGAGGGGGGCCGCGCGGGGGGGGAGCAGAGTATAGAGGGGGGCCGCGCGGGGGGAGCAGAGTATAAGAGGGGGGCCGCGCGGACGGGGGGAGCAGAGTATAGAGGGGGGCCGCGCGGGGGGGAGCAGAGTATAGAGGGGGGCCGCGCGGGGGGGGAGCAGAGTATAGAGGGGGGCGCGCGCGGGTGGAGCAGAGTATAGAGGGGGGCCGCGCGGGTGGAGCAGAGTATAGAGGGGGGCCGCGCGGGGTGGAGCAGAGTATAGAGGGGGGCCGCGCGGGGTGGAGCAGAGTATAGAGGGGGGCCGTGCGGGTGGAGCAGAGTATAGAGGGGGGCCGTGCGGGTGGGAGCAGAGTATAGAGGGGGGCCGTGCGGGTGGAGCAGAGTATAGAGGGGGGCCGTGCGGGGGCAGCAGAGTATACAGGGGGCGTGCGGGGGGAGCAGAGTATACAGAGGGGCCGTGCGGGGAGAGCAGAGTATACAGGGGGCCGTGCGGGGAGGAGCAGAGTATACAGGGGGGCGGCGGGGGGGAGCAGAGTATAAGGGGGGCGTGCGGGGGGAGCAGAGTATACAGGGGGGCGTCGCGGGGGGAGCAGAGTATACAGGGGGCCGTGCGGCGGGAGCAGAGTATACAGGGGGCCGTGCAAGGGGGAGCAGAGTATACAGGGGGCCGTGTGGGGGGAGCAGAGTATACAGGGGGCCGTGCGGGGGGAGCAGAGTATACAGGGGGCCGTCTGGGAGGAGCAGATGATAGAGGTGGCAGGTGGCTTAGTTGAGGCGCGGGGAGGAGGGGGGTGATAGCAGGCTGCAGCCCCGGCGCCCCTGGAGGCTACAGTGGCAGCGCGGCGCCGCCATCTTACCTGGGGAGGCTGGAGCGGGCGGTGTCTCTGAGGAAGGCGGGCGCAGATGCTGGCGCCGGCCCCTTTTGTAATGGCGCTTCCCCGGCTGGGGACGCGGCGGGGGAGCGGGAAGATGCGGCGGGCATTGTGGGGGTAGGTGGTGTGCGGCGACGGGCGGCGTGTCTGTGGAAGGTGGGCGCTGATGCTGGCGCCGGGCCCTTTTGTAATGGCGCTCCTCCGGCTGCTGGCGCTGGGGAGGCGGCGGAGGAGCGGGAAGATGCTGGGGGCATTGGTGGGGGTAGGTGGTGTGCGGCGACAGCGTTTTGAGCTTCCGGGCTGTGTTGGCGGCTCGCGATGGCGCATGCGCGCCATCGCTCGCCGCGTGATACCGGCACATTGGCCGGAAGTGCAAAACTGCAGATTATGTATATAGATTAGTGCTTGGGCCCATTTTTTTTTTTTATAAAAATATTGTGTTATATCATCAATGGTAGACTCATGCTGGTGTATGACATCCGAGTGTGAGCTGAGTGTCACTATACTGTGATCTGATCCTGCAATCACATTACAGGTGCGGAGAGGAGCGAGAGAATAATCTCTCCATCTCCTCCATTACCTGTCTTGGTGCATATCACACTGCACTCCTATAGATGTGCATGAGTGCCAGTGAGCAGAGAGTCACTGATAATCACAGCATGCTGCAATTTTTTCCTCAATTCGATTAGAGCTGAGGAAAAACAGATTAATTCCACACACAATGTAATAGTGTACAAAAACTGTTTATTTGACACATACACATACAATGTGAATTATTGACGCCTCCTGAAGAAGCTATGGCGAAAGGTGCTTAGGGGTTTCAGGCACTAAGTATCACACAGGTTCACAGGTCCTCCAACAACAACGATGGGTAACTGCTGCAGTCTATGCTTTTATACTGTTTGTCCCTATTGAACTCCCGGGCTATATATTGTACATGTGATAGCTGGATAGTTCGTGAAGGCATGTATTAACTGTGTCAAGTCAGATGTATACTGGGGAATGGTTTATATCCTTTTATTATTCCTTGCCATCTTAAATACTGGCTCTTAAATTTTCAGCTTAACACCCAGTCTAATCATGGGGAATCATTCAGGACTATGGAAATATGTATATACCTATCTACTGCAGGTTACATGTAACTAGGAACATATTAGACATTGTGTTAATGTGTATTGATCTGGATTCACTGCGGTAGACATTAATTGTTTTTAACATTGTATAGATCACCTTGTATGTGTATGGGTGCATCCTCAGCATCTTGCTGCTGTGTCCAAAACGCTGCGTAGTACAGTATAAGCATAGTGGATGGGATTTCAAGAAATCCCATCCTCACTATGCGTAACCCGCCCGCAGCGTGTTTGGAGCTGCGGTGCGGGTTGCCGGGAGTCCGCTCCTCCTCCGCATGTTCATTTCTTGCTACGGAGTTGGAAGCAGCTCCCATCGGGTGACTGCAGGGAGAAGCCGCCCTGCACCCGCCGCACATAGTGAGTACAGGGCGGCTGCGGTCTCCCTGCGGCCTCCTTCAGGTCCGGAGTTGCTGCGTCCGACCTGCAGCTCCTCCGGACCGTGTGCACACACCCTATGTGTCAAAAAAAGAGTGTTTGTACTTTTTTTGCACAAAATTACATGGTATGTGGAATTACTCCATTTTTCTTGTAAAAACAAACCATAAAAGGTATTAGCAATCAATCTTGCTATACTGGATATTCCAAATCTGGAAATTTTTGGTACTGAGGAAAACATTGTAGGTGTGAGCTGCCCGATTGTCTAACATGGGGACAAGTACAATGGAAGATTATCTCCCATTGCACTCATGCAAGTTCTACACTAGTGTGAACCCAGCCTTATGGGGATCATTTATCCCAATTGTTAAATGCCTTCTAGCTTTAGATTGTCTGGCTTATTTTCAGAAAGGTTAGAGAATTTAATATAGCCACGTCCCCAAAAGCCAAAGTGCCATATGAGGACTCTTGGAACAGCCCTTCTTTGGAGTAAAGGCAGATTTCTATCAGGTAAAAGCCTTACTGACTTTACCAAACATGCATTTTTAATTTTTTTTTCATTGCCCTATTTTTAATGGGGCAAAAGGGGGAGTGATTTGACCTTGGGGGAGGTGAGGGCAGCGTGCGGAGACCGGGAGGAGGTGAGGGCAGCGTGCGGAGACCGGGGGGAGCCGCTGTCTGTTCCCCGCTCTCTGTGCACCCCCACTCGGCCGGGTGAGCCGCTGTCTGTGCCCCACTCTCTGTGCACCCCCTCTCTATGTCACGAAAGGGCAACCTTGCTCTCAGTGTCAGGTAGAGCAGTGTTTCCCAACTCCAGTCCTCAAGGCACACCAACAGGTCATGTTTTCAGGATTTCCTTATCATTAGACAGATGATGGAATTATCCCCTGTGCAAGTGATTAAACTAACACCTGTGCAATCCTAAGGAAATCCTGAAAACATGACCTGTTGGTGTGCCTTGAGGACTGGAGATGGGAAACACTGAGGTAGAGGACCTGTGGTGATGTCACGGCCATGTGATTTGTCACGTGCACCTAGCTCTGCCCATGACCGTGACATCACCAGAGGTCCTTTAGGTCAGTCGGAGCTCATCAACAAGGGGGACGGGGTGGATGACTGGTGGTCGGGCTGCCAGCAGGTGCCATATTTGTATACCTATCACTTTGGTGTGCAAATATGGCTACCGGAACTTTTCTCGCCTCTGGCCAGTCAGATGTAAGGAGGACACCCTGACAGCAGAAGCTGATGATGGATGGGACAGGGTAAAGAATATAATAGATATACACACACACAAATTGCTGCTGGGGAGAGGAAATTTTTATAATCGGAAATAAAATCAAAAGGAAAACCCCTTTAAGCAATCAAATATGTAAACTGGGAAGGAAACACATAGTATAAGCATGCTATTTCATGTATTGGTGAGCTGGTAGTTCTCTTACCTAAATTAATCCAAATGCCTCCTGGTTTAAGGATTTTCCAGATTGTCTCAACATAGTCAAGAATATTATGTGCAGTGTCTATAAAGAAGCATGTGGCTACACAGTCCCAAGAGTCTGCAAAAATGGAAAAGGAAAACATAAAAACAATAAGAGAAGCCTTCCATGCTAATGTAAACAATTATTTCAAAAGGTTGCCCCAACACCCTGAGAATAGAAAGTGAGATACCCAGAGTTATACACCACACTATAAGAACTCGGCACTAACTGGTGTATCGTCACATTACTTGAAGGGATGTTCATTTTAATGGCTGGTATGTCAGGCCAAAAATATGAGCACATGATCAAGAGACACTGAGTCCTGGACGCAGGGTCTCCTCTCCTGCAGGGAGTCTGTGATCTCCACTGGTGAACACAGTCGCTCAGTGCCCACTATCTGCGTTCGGGGCATGGCGGCTTTTCCCTGCATTCACCCCACCTCCCACCCCCCCAAAATCGCTTTGTCTCAGCGGCGCCAAATTGACATGATGCGGACTAGCGGCGGTGTGTAAAGCAGCCCCACATGCCAGTTAACGCTGCTGGGGAAAGAAGCACAGTGGGTATTGGATGTCCGCAAATCCACCCACTGTGCAACGCAGATCAAACGCGCTGCGTCTATAACACTGCAAATACTTATCGTGTGCATGCAGCCAAAGGGACCCAACAATGGCTTCTTTAAGGCAGAAAGAGTTGAGTGTCTGGGCCGCAAGATGGCTCAGTGGGTAGCACTGTTGCTTTGCAGAGCTGGGGTCCCAGGTTTAAATCCCACCAAGGACAACACCTGCAAGGAGCTTGTATGTTCTCCCCGTGCTTCTGTGGGTTTCCTCGTACTGACTTATTGAAGGTGGTCCTGAGTAGAGGATCCCCAATAATAAAATGAATATGTGCTGATAAAAGTAGACAGCTCCTCTACTGCGATGCAACAACTTAGGGCCAGGTGCACTCTGTGTCTGAGCACCTATCACATATAGTGTATGTCAGAAGCTTTTCCAGACATATATTGTAATGTTGCTGTAGGAGACCACTCACCAGACAAAGGTCTAATGTGTGTTCTTTCAGGCTCTGTCTGGTTGGTAGAAGTCGATATTTCTGTCTTTTAACTATATAGTGCAGCAAGCTACCCCTATATAGACAGCTACCGCAAAGAAACATATTCCAAAGGGCAGAAAAGATGCCATGCAATATAAGCTTTTTGTTTGTTTTTTCCCCACAGCTGAACCCTATGGTAGACAGATGCCTACACATGCATCCTGACTGTGCACACTGGTGGGCACGTATGTAGTGTGAACTGAGCCTTAACGAGCCACGCATTGTGTCAGACATGAATTACGGTATATTCAGATGCAGATAATCGGTCCAATCATTTGTGGATAGATCAATTCACTACCAGGAGGCAGAGAACTTAAAATATGGTGGAGGAATGACACCCACAGTGTATTAGGAAGTTATATTACTTTTTATTATACACTAGGTAAAGGGGATTTCCATCTTTTATTTATGCTTTTTTTCATACTCTCTGCAGGACCAGCGATACCTCTCCATTGCTACGCCTGGTCTCAACAGACTGCAGCGCTGATGTGACGTCTGCAGCCAATTATTGGGCAAGGTAGTGATGTATACCTAACTATAGACCGCAAGAACCACTGAGCCCTGTGATTAATGTCATAGTCACGGTGCATGTTACTACAGCAGCCAAAGTGCAGCCTGCCAACAGAGATTGGAGACAGCAACATAGCTGGAAATAAGCGGGGATGTAACTGTGATCCCCCACTATGTAATTTGAAAACCTGTACATCCATTGTTTTTTAGGAGGAGTATTCCATTTTCGGTTTTGTTATTATATACAACAATTGGTTACTAGTGATGAGCGAGTAGTAAGATATCCAGGTTCGGATAGCTCCAACGGAATTCTTTGAAATGTTTCAGTATTCAGATCCGAGCGAGTTCCCCATTGACTTGCATTGGATTTGTTAGGCTACCTTCACATTACGATTTTGAAGGGAGCCGATGCTGTCCGATATGACCGATATGCTGTCCGATGATGCCTGGAATCGGATGCCAAATAGGCATCCGATTCCGGCATAAAATCGTTGCCTCCGGGCTGAAAAGAAAACAAAAAAACCTTATGCTCACCTCCCCACGAACCCCCGCCGTCTCCAGCGTCTTCCTGAAGGCTCCCGGTGGCTGCAGAGGTCTTCCTCTGCTGTTCAGGACCTGCAGTGATGTCACAGTCACATGACCGCGGTTTCACCATGGTAACCCGCGGTCACATGACTGTGACATCACCGCAGGTCCTGTACAGCAGAAGAAGACCTCTGCTGACACCGGGAGCCTTCAGGAAGACAGCTGGAGACGGCGGGGGCTCGTGGGGAGGTGAGCATAAGGTTTTTTTTTTTTTTTAACCCTTGTGCTCCCAGTAGGAGCAGTTTTACTGTACTCAGCATGCTCAGTACAGTAAAATCGGGTGGTCCGAGGAGACATCAGATGTTTCTCGACCCTGCATAGGGCCCCATGTTATAGGGATCGGGTCAGATCGGATGTGCACTAAATGCCATCCGATTTGGTCCGATGCGATTCTGTCAGATTTTATTTTCGGTGCAAAAATCAGAGCAGGCTCCGATTTTTGCACAGATAATAAAATCGGACAGAATCGGATCGGACCAATTCGGATGGCATTTAGTGCACATCCGATTCGGTCCGATGCCCATAGAGCTGCATGGGGCCAAATTCGGATCCAATGCTGTCCGATTTTGATCGGACAGCATCGGATCTGAAAAATCCGTAATGTGAAACCAGCCTTACTCATTCAAAGTATCAGAAATGGAGCATCTTACGACTCGCTTATCACTGTTGGTTACAAAGATAAGGGTCTTTTAATTTTGTGCTTATTTTTAAGGTCTTTACAAGGGGCCGTGTCTCACAGGCTTCTCTGAACCGCGGCTCCTTGGTAAACAGCCAAAAGGGAAGAAGAAAGAGCTTCTGTATGAAGTGCGCATAGCCAATAAGCAGATGAAAAACAAATATTTATTTAGTGCAAGACAGAAAAAACCTTTAAGCGTGTTAAAAACAATTAAAACCAATTTCCCTCTGCCACACACAACATCATACAATATACCCAGAGCCCGGGTGGGTATTAAAGGTGGAGGTACATTAGGAGTAAGAGCTATTACACAGAGCAAAATAAACCTCTATTTAGAATATATATTGGTGACTTTGGCAATTACAATAGATCCAGCTATATGGATGTTTGTCAGGAAACATACATAATATTATGCACAGTTAGTTTGGTATAAATATACACAAAAAATGACATCACATAAGCGACCGTATATACGAGATTGGGTGCCAAAACCAGGTGAATTAATCACAGATCATCACAACATTGTAGACAAGCAAGAGGTATTAAGCTACAGCTCTAATTATATCATAGTGTTGTCCACCATAAGAAAAGCAATATTGGTCCCATGTATCTGCAGCCCCTTGGGTGTCACCCAAGGACATATGACACAGTCCCCACAATCAATGAATTGACAAGGCAGTTAGTAAAATAGTGATCATACTGCATAGAAACCTCTCTGTAGCAACACCCTTATATGCCCTTTAGGTAGTACTAGCTGTGAGCCCGATTCTAAAGAATTGGGTAGTCTAGAATTCATATATAGTTTATTTACTAATAGGGGAGTGCGGTGAAATAAATTGTGTGAATACAGGTGGCTCAGTGGGTAGCAGAGTATGCGGTGGCTCAGTGGTTAGTCAGTGAGTGCGGTGGCTCAGTGGTTAGCAGTGAGTGCGGTGGCTCAGTGGTTAGCAGTGAGTGCGGTGGCTCAGTGGTTAGCAGTGAGTGCGGTGGCTCAGTGGTTAGCAGTGAATGCGGTGGCTCAGTGGTTAGCAGTGAGTGCGGTGGCTCAGTGGTTAGCAGTAAGTGCGGTGGCTCAGTGGTTAGCAGTAAGTGCGGTGGCTCAGTGGTTAGCAGTAAGTGCGGTGGCTCAGTGGTTAGCAGTGAGTGCGGTGGCTCAGGTGGTTAGCAGTGAGTGCGGTGAGATTGGTCAGCACAGCGCCGTGGGCAGAGTGGTTAGCACACACATACATACATACATACATACATACATACATACACACACAACACTCCGCTCTAGTTAGCACCGACCCTGCGTCTTCCCCTTCGGTTGGATCCTGAGTCGACATGTCGCCGCCGCGGACGACTGGATCGAATATGGCGTCAGGGAATTTTGGCGAGACTTCTTGGACGCTATATTGGATCCAGTAGTTCGGGGGTGGCAACATGTCGACTGAGGATCCAGGCGGCTGATGCAGGACGGTGGTAAGTATAGCGGAGTGTGTGTGTTGTGTATGTGTGCGGACAAAGTGAGGAAGTGACTACATACACACATATATAACATACTGTACATTGGACAACGGAGGGGTGAGGCAGAGCGGAGGTCGGAGGCAGCAGATCCAGGCAGGCTGGAGGCGAGGAGCTGGGAGGCGGAGGCTGAGGCAGAGCGGAGGCTGGAGGGCAGAGCGGAGGCTGGAGGCCAGAGCGGAGGCTGGAGGCCAGAGCGGAGGCTGGAGGGCAGAGCGGAGGCTATGGAGGGGAGAGGCTGGCAGGAGGCTGGAGGGCAGAGGCTGGAGGGCGAGTAGGCTGGAGGGGCAGAGGCTGGAGGGCAGGAGAGGCGTGGAGGGCAGAGGCTGGAGGGGCAGACGAGGGGAAGGAACGGGGGAAAATGGAGGGGCAGAGGGATCGGGAGGGCTGGAGGGGCAGAGGGGAATCGGGGCTGGGAGGGCAGAGGGGAATCTGGAGGGGCAGAGGGGAATCTGGAGGGGCAGAGGGAATCGAGGGCAGGGAATCTGGAGGGGCAGAGGGGAATCTGGAGGGGCAGAGGGGAATCTGGAGGGCAGAGGGATGGAGGGGCGAGGGGAATCGGGGCGAGGATTGGAGGCAGGGAATCTGGAGGGGCAGAGGGAATCTGGAGAGGGATCTGGAGGGCAGAGGGGAATCTGGAGGGGCAGAGGGGAATCTGGAGGGCAGAGGGCTGGAGGCAGAGGGGAATCTGGAGGGGCAGAGGGAATCTGGAGGGGCAGAGGCTGGAGGGGCAGAGGGGAATGAAGGCTGGAGGGGCAGAGGCTGGAGGGGCAGAGGGGAGGAGGCTGGAGGGGCAGTAGGGGAAGGGAGAGACTGGAGGGGCAGAGGCTGGAGGGGCAGAGGAAGCGAGAGGCTGGAGGGGCAGAGGGGAAGCTGGAGAGGCAGAGCTGGAGGGGCAGAGAGGAAGCTGAGAGCTGGGGGCAGAGGCTGGAGGGGCAGAGGCGGAGGGGAGAGGCTGGAGGGCAGAGGCTGGAGGGGCAGAGGGGAGGGCAGAGGCTGGAGGGGCAGAGGTGGAGGGCAGAGGCTGGAGGGCAGAGGCGGAGGGCAGAGGCTGGAGGGGCAGAGGCTGGAGGGGCAGAGGCTGGAGGGGCAGAGGCTGGAGGGGCAGAGGCTGATGGAGAGGTGTCAGAGGCTGGGGAGGGGCAGAGGCCTGGAGGGGCAGAGGCTGGAGGGGCAGAGGCTGGAGGGAAGGGCTGAGGACAGAGGCTGGAGGGCAGAGCTGGAGGAAGGGGCTGGAGGGGCAGAGGCTGGAGGGGCAGAGGCTGGAGGGGCAGAGGCTGGAGGGGCAGAGGCTGAGGGGCAGAGGCTGGAGGGGCAGAGGCTGGAGGGGCAGAGGCTGGAGGGGCAGAGGCTGGAGGGCAAGGCTGGAGGCAGTGGGTAGATGGGCGGGGGGGTGCACACTCACCGCAGGCGCTTCTACAGCATGTCTGCTGTAGGAGGAGAGGAGGGGCGGGCAGAGCAGCAGGACAGGAAGTCCCATCCTCCCTCCTCTCCGGCCGCTGCTGGTAGCACGGGTTCCCCCAGGGGGTTCGGGGCCCCCCCAGGTGGCGGGCAATGGGCCCCCCTGCCTACGCTAGTGGCTGGAGGGCAGAGGCTGGAGGGCAGACGGAACGTCCGAGAGTGGAACGTTCCTCTGCCGCTCCCAGTAGCCGGGCGCCGGACGGCTACCCTGCACTGGTGACGTCACCAGCATGGGTCCGAAGGCCATCACGGAAGTACCCTTCGGGTATTCCGGAAGTGGCCTTCGGCTTTTATATATTAGAAAGGCACCTCAGCACAGTGGCTGTAAAGTCACATAAAGGGGACCCGTGTATACAGGGACCTTCAGTAAGGAGAAGGGTAGGGGGAAGTGAGCAGTTTGACCACACGGGAGGAGGGTATGTGCCTGTCAGTAGGATCTGTGCAGCGTTATGTGGGCGCTGGGAAGCCACATAGCATGCACTGGTGGGGAGATAGGTGTATTAATCAAGGGGCTGTCAGATTGGAGAGAGCATACCATACCATACCCAAGTGATAAGGGCCTGGAGTGTGGGCAGTAGGGACCAAGCCCAACGCGTGTCGCCACAATCAGTGGCTTCGTCAGGAAGGTTTCTTAAACTGTGCATAATATTATGTATGTTTCCGGACAAACATCCATATAGCTGGATCTATTGTAATTGCCAAAGTCACCAATATATATTCTAAATAGAGGTTTATTTTGCTCTGTGTAATAGCTCTTACTCTTAATGTATCTCCACCTTTAATACCCACCCGGGCTCTGGGTATATTGTATGATGTTGTGTGTGGCAGAGGGAAATTGGTTTTAATTGTTTTTAACACGCTTAAAGGTTTTTTCTGTCTTGCACTAAATAAATATTTGTTTTTCACCTGCATATTGGCTATGCGCACTTCATACAGCAGCTCTTTCTTCTTCCCTTTTGCAGTATACCTGCTTCTGTGTTGCAGCACCCATTTTTACATCCAACCAGGCAGTGCGCTCTCTCACCACCCAACTCTCAGTCCATCACGTTTTAATAAAGCACATGTTTTAACAGAGTGAGTAGTGCTACTACTATAAGGCCGGTATCAGACGACTGTATAACACGGATACTGCACACATTGTAATGCATGGAGTGGCTGGCGGCTCTCCCGACCTGAGCATGACGGCTTCATGAATTACTGTGCAGCTGTCATGGTCAGGTGAGGGGAGCTGCTGGCCACTCCATGCATTACAATGTGAGCTGCGTCAGTGTTATATGACTGGCTGACCCTGTCCTTGCTATTAGTATGCCACTGGCATTCACTGCTATGTGATGAGACATCACAGCATTGCCCACTTGGCTGTCCCTGTAAACCATTACTGGCAGAGACTGGAAACCTACAGTGGGTACGGAAAGTACTCAGACCTCTTTAAATTTTTCACTCTTGGTTTCATTGCAGCCATTTGGTAAATTCAAAAAAGTTCATTTTTTTCACATTAATATACACTCTGCACCTCATCTTGACTGAAACCGAAATGTAGAAATTTTTGCAAATTTATTAAAAAAGAAAAACTGAAATATCACATGGTCATAAGTATTAAGACCCTTTGCTCAGACACTCATATTTAAGTCACATGCTGTCCATTTCCTTGTGATCCTCCTTGAGATGGTTCTATTCCTTCATTGGAGTCCAGCTTTGTTTAATGAAACTGATAGGACTTGATCTACAAAGGCACACATCTGTCTATATAAGACCTCACAGCTCACAGTGCATGTCAGACCAAATGAAAACCGTGAGGTCAAAGGAACTGCTCACAGATCTGGCCAATGTTAATAAATAATTTCTTCATTAGTCAAGGTTCCTAACAGCACAGTGGCCTCAATAAACCTTAAATGGAAGAAGTTTGGGACCACCAGAAGTCTTCCTAGACTTGGCTGTCGAGCCAAAATGAGCAATCGTGGGAGAAAAGCCTTGGTGAGAGATGTAATGAAAAGCCCCAAGATCACTGTGGCTGAGCTCCATAGAGGCAGTAGGGAGATGTGAGAAAGTTCCATAAAGTCAACTATCACTGCAGCCCTTCACCGGTCAGGCCTTTATGGCAAAGTGGCCCGACGGAACCCTGGTTGCAATTGAAGGAAATATGAATGCGGCCAAGTACAGAGATATCCTGGATGACAACCTCTTCCAGAGTGCTCTGGAGCTCAGACGTGGCTGAAGGTTCACCTTACAAGACAATAACCCTAAGCACACAGCTAGAATAACAAAGGAGTGGCTACATAACAACTCTGTGACCATTCTTGACTGGCTCAGCCAGAACCCTAACCTACACCCAATAGAGCATCTCTGGAGAGACCTGAAAATGGTTGTCCACCAATGTTCACCTTCCAACCTGACGGAACTGAAGAGTATCTGCAAGGAAGAATGGCAGAGGATCCCCAAATCCAGGTGTGAAAAACTTGTTGCCTCATTCCCAAGAAGACTCATGGCTGTACTAGCTCAAAAGTGTGCTTCTACTCAATACTGACAAAAGGGTCTGAAAACTTATGACCATGTGATGTTTAAATTTTTCTCTTAATAAATTTGCAAATATCTACATTTCTGTTTTTTTCCAGTACATTAATGAGAAAAAAAAGAACTTTTTTGAATTTACCAAATTGCTGCAATGAAACAAAGACTGAAAAATGTAAAGGGGTCTGAATACTTTCCATACCCGCTGTATACTCACACCTCACTGTGGGAGCAATTTTTTATTTTTACTCCATTTCTGCAAAGAGTCATAACTTTATATTTCAGACACAATGCCAAGTTTTTTTTCGAGGCTGTGTAGTTTCTAATTACATTATTAATTTTGCCTTAAAATGTACTGAAAAAGGGGGGGGGGGAGATTAATACACATTCTAAAAAGGCTGTCCAGCTGAGCTCCTGCATGAGGGCATTGATGGCACACGGACGCTCTATTGAGTAGATCCATGGCTATGTGCCTGCTAAGCGTTTCTGATCGCTGAAGTGAGAGCTTCTGAACAGTTTTCTAGCCTATCGTTAGGGGTCTGAGGATCCAGACCACACTGGTATGCCGGACTTTTAAGGACCTAAAATGCCTTAGGGTGCTTTCACACCACGATTTTGAGGGAGCCGATGCTGTCCGATATAAATCGGACAGCATCGGCTCCCTTCTGATGCCTGGAATCGGGTGCCAAATAGGCACCCGATTCCGGCATAAAATCGGCGCCGGGCTGCAAAAAAAGAAAAAAAAAAAAAAGTTTATTCTCACCTCTCCCTGAGCCCCCGCCGTCAACCGCCATCTTCCTCTAGGTTCCCGGTGGCTCCCGCAGGCTGCCGATGTCAGCAGAGGTGTACCTCTGCTGTACACAGGACCTGCGGTGATGTCACAGTCACGTGACCGCGGGTTCACCATGGTGAACCCGCGGTCACATGACTGTGACATCACCGCAGGTCCTGAATAGCAGAGGTACACCTCTGCTGACACCGGCAGCCTGCGGGAGCCACCGGGAACCTAGAGGAAGATGGCGGTTGACGGCGGGGGCTCGGGGAGAGGTGAGAATAAACTTTTTTTTTTTCCTTTTTAACCCTTGTGCTCCCAGGAGCAGTTTTACTGTACTGAGCATGCTTAGTACAGTAAAATGGGGTCCGAGGAGACATCAGATGTTTCCTCGGACCCTTCTCCATAGGGCCCCATGTTAGGGATCGGGTCAGATCGGATGTGCACTAAATGCCATCCGATTTGGTCCGATCCGAGTCTGTCAGATTTTGTAATCGGATGAAAAAATCGTTGCAGGCAACGATTTTTTTCTCCTGAAAAAAATCGGCCAAAATCAGGCAGAATCGGATCGGACCAAATCGGATGGCATTTAGTGCACATCCGATTCGGTCCGATCCCCATAGGGATGCATGGGATCCGAAAATCGGTCCGATGCTGTCCTATTTTTTTCGGACAGCATCGGAAATGCAAAAATCGTAGTGTGAAAGCACCCTTACAAAAGTATTCAAACCCCATGAACCTTGCAACATTTTGTCACATTTCACCTACAAACAAAATACAAAGTGGCAATTATTTGTGACTAGTAAAAAGGCCCGATGCAATTGCATCGGGAGTGCGGTGAAATGAATTGTGTGTATAGAGGCGGTTGCGTGGGTGGCAGAGTATAGAGGCGGCTGCGTGGGTGGCAGAGTATAGAGGCGGCTCCGTGGGTGGCAGAGGTGATTTGTGCAGCGAAAATAAAATCTGACAGGACGGATCGGACCGAATCGGATGGCATTTAGTGCACATCCGATCCGACCCGATCAATTTAACATGGGGCCCTATGGAGAAGGGTCCGAGGAAACATCTGATGTCTCCTCGGACCCGATTTTACTGTACTGAGCATGCTCAGTACAGTAAAACTTCTCCAAACAGGAGTGCAGGGGTTAAAAAAAAAAAAAGTTTATGCTCACCTCACCCTGAGCCCCCGCCATCTCCCGACGTCTTCCTGCAGGCTCCCGTTGAATGCAGAGGTCTTCTACTGCAGTATAGGACCTGCGGTGATGTCACAGTCACGTGACCGCAGGTTACCATGGAGTAACCTGGTGTCACGTGACTGTGACATCACCGCAGGTCCTGAACTGCAGTAGAAGACCTCTGCAGACACCGGGAGCCTGCGGGAGCCACCGGGAGCTAGGGAAGAGGTGAGCATATTTTTTTTTTTTTTTCATCGCTCGCAGTGCCGCAAAGGAGCTTGGGATTCGGCTACAACGCCCGAATCCCAAACTCCCGATTATATAAGTAGAAGTGTAAAAGGAGAGGATATATGGTCTAAAAATTTTAAATATATAAATGAGTGATTAATTGCCTCCAGAAATAACCTAATTAATATATTGAGTATAACTCTATATAGTTTACTCACAGTATAACTACAGCTGTTCTGTGAAGGCCTTAGGAGGTTTATTTATTTGAGAACTTTAGGGATCAAATAGCATCATAAAAAACAAAAGGAACACACCAGAAGCGCTGAACATCCTACATTGCTCAATCCATTATCCAAAAATGGAGGGAGTATGGCACAACTGAAAACCTAGCAAGACATGACTATCCACCTGCACTGACATCCCATGAAAGGTTAGAGAAGCAACCAAGAGGACCATGGTCACACTGAAGCTGCAGAGATCCATAGCTCGGGTGGGGGAATCTAGCCACAGGGCATCTATTAGTCGTGTACTCCACAAATCTGGCTTTAATAGAAAAGTTACAAGAAGGAAGCAATTTTTAAAAACAAAGCCAGAAGTCCTGTTTGCCAAAAAAGCTATGTAAGCGACACAGCTAGCATGTGAAAGAAGGTGCTCTGATCAAATGAGACCAAATTAGAACTTTATGGGCAAAATGCAAAACTATGTGTGGCAGAAAACAACCACTGCACATCACCCTGAAAATATTACCCCCACCGTCAAACATGGTGATGGCCATATCATACTGTGGGGATGCTTTTCTTCAGCAGGGACAGGGAAGCTGGAAAGAATTGTTTGAAAGATGAATGGAGCTAAATACAGGGCAATCTTGGAGGAAAACCTGTTATAGGCTGCAAAAGCGTTAAGACTGGGATGTAAGTTCAACTTTCAGCAGGACAATAACCCTAAACATACTGCTAGAGCTACAATGGAATGGTTTACGTCAAGGCGTATTCATGTGTGTCAATAATCCAGGTTATGTCCAGACCTAAATCACATTGAGAATCTGTGGCAAGACATGAAAATTTCTGTTCAGACACCTCTATCCAATCTCACTTAGACAGAGCGATCTTGTAAAGAAGACTGGGTAAAAATGTCAGTCTGTAGATATGCAAAGTTAGTAAAGACATATCCCAAAAGACTTGCAGCAGTAATTGCAGCGAAAGGGTGGTCCTACAAAAGTGGATGTATACAAATTAAAAAATTCTGATTTTAAAAATATTTAGAAGCCATTTATCATTTCCTTTACACTTTACAAATGTGGGTGTAATGTGGAAAGTGTTCATGGGGTATGAACACTTTTTCAAGGCACTGCACAATATGGAAAAAAAATGTGAAAATAAAAATGATCCCAGTAGTTTCTCCATTATTTGCGAGATATATTAGTAAAAATATTGGTGCATGTGTATGGGGTTAGATCAGTAGCGGGTAAGTGATCCCAAGTACCGCATTAGAGTTGATATAACATCATTCCCAAATGCTTTTTCCTAATGGTCCCGGTACAAATATCCTATCTACGGTTAGTGAAGAAAGGATTTTTTTACGGTAAGGGATGGTCTGTGCGCATCTTGGTCATGTTGGATTACGAATGGACCTGAAATGTTCTGTATAGGCTTACTGCTCATTTTCTTCATGGTATTTGGCATGGTATAGTATGTTCTTTTCTGTATCCATTAATTGGAAGGACAGATTTGTACCCAGTTGAAGTAGATGACAAAGGTTACTATTGAGTGTCAGCAAGCAGAGATCATGAAGACCACCAGAACGGATACCAACAGCACTTGACTAACCGTTATACTTTAATCTACAGATCCTGAAATCAGTACAGTATGAGGTATGCAGATTTGGGTTGGTGACATGCTGGGGACTACATGGTTAATGGGAAAGCATACATTCAAAGCGCTATGGAATTAATAGCGCTATATAAATGAATGATTAATTATTATTACTCACTGTTGTCTGAATAAATTTCCCGGAAGTCTCCTGCAGTCATGGAAAAATTTGGATTGCTTGGAAGTTCGTGAGGATTGACATCGGGAAAGTACACGGGCCTTACTTGATCTACTGATTTCATGTTGTTGCTAAACTGATGGATCCAAGGATAAAGTTTAAAAGCATTAATCTGGGAACATCTGTAACATATCAAAAGGAAAACAATTCATAGAAAACCGTTTACAAAGATATACCTAGGATAATAACGGGTGATGGGACTGTTTCTGTGATGTTTTTGGAACTTTGTGTCCTTCTCATTGAGTTGCTCAGAAGTCGCTATTACAACCTAAGTCTATGGAGCTGGGAACCAGGTGAAGACATCAATCTGTGAGTATAGCAATACATTTACACTACAGTAGATACAGCTTTTACACAGGTTTGGGGAATTAAAGGGATCCTGTCACCTCCAGAATACCTCCTAAGCTATCAAAACATGTCCCTGCAGCATCCCATCACTAACCTCACACTTCTTTTGTCTCCTAAAAGCATCCTGTGAAAGTGGAGAAAAACATTTTAATACTCACTCATTAGTGATTATAATTAGCGAGCGCTATATTCTTTAGTCACCAGGGGGTGTTATTTTGCAGCTCCAGGATCCAGCCTCTCTCTGTCTGCGCTGCTGTGAAACAAACTGAAGGCAGGACTAATGATTTGCATTCTGTGAGTGATAGAGAGGGGGAAGAGCAATGCCTGCACATCACAGCAGAACACACAGAGGGCTAGGGTCACACTTAAAACAAGAATTGCGTTCACCGCATCCAGATCCGGATGCGGTGAACGCAATTGCCTTCACACACATTTTTGTGGAAAAATGTGTGCAGAATACCGCACTCCAGTAACCGGATTGCTCAGGATCTGTAATCCTGAGCAATCCGGCTACTGCATAGTTTGCTCATCCCTGCTGCAGCACGGATGAGCAAACTGTTCTCTGTAGTGTAAAAAGATAAATTTAATAAATAAATGATTGCTTGAGGTCTCTAGGGGAAGCTTAGTCCCCCTAGAGACCGTGCGCCCACTCAGGTGGGCTTCTCCTACAATGTCCCCATGCGACGGGCTCCTCAGAGCTCAGTGCATGTCCCCCAAACTCACCCCCCCCCCGTATCTATATAGAAGGGTCCAAGCACCCCTCTTTTCTACCTCTCCCTATTTGTGCCAAAACTATTAAAGTACAGCATTTTGATAATAGTTACGTGTTTTCCAGCCACTTTCATTATCAATCCATAGGCGTGGCTGTGTGCTGCTGCCTCCGCCCGGTAAATCATTATGCCCGCCCCCTCTTGCATGGCTCCAGTGTGGCGAGGGCGGCCGCGTCATGGAAGGGGCGGGGCTATCGGTATGACGCAAAGTTAGCCCCACCCCTTTCATGATGCGGCCGCCCTCTCAACACTGGAGCCATGCCAGAGGGGGCGGGCATAATGATTTACTGGGCGGAGGCAGCAGCACACAGCCACGCCTATGGATTGATAATGAAAGTGGCTGGAAAACACGTAACTATTATCAAAATGCTATACTTTAATACTTAGTTTTGGCACAAATAGGGAGAGTTAGAAAAGAGGGGTGCAGGGACCCCTCTATATAGATACGGGGAGGAAGGGGGGGTGAGTTTGGGGGACATGCACGGAGCTCTGAGGAGCCTGTCGCATGGGGACATTGTAGGAGAAGCCCACCTGAGTGGGCGTACGGTCTCTAGGGGGACTAAGCCCCCCCCTAGAGACCTCAAGCAAGCATTTATTTATTAAATGTATCTTTTTACACTACAGAGAACAGTTTGCTCATCCGTGCTGCAGCAGGGATGAGCAAACTATGCAGTAGCCGGATTGCTCAGGATTACACATCCTGAGCAATCCGGTTACTGCAGTGCGGAGGCTAGAACTGCTCCGAAAACTGCAGCCTGCATGATTTTTCACGCAGGCTGCAGTGCCGGAGACGGACACCGGATTGCTTGTGAAGCAATCCGGTGTTTAGCATAGGTTCCTATGAGGAGCGTTTCCTGGTCCGGTTTTGAGCTTTTTGAAAGCTCAAAACCGGATCAGGATTTTAAAAAAATAAAACGGAGATGTGACCCTAGCCAGAGACAGGGTGGATCCCTGGAGCTGCCAAACAGCCCGCCTTGGTAACTAAAGAATATAGCGCCTGCTAATTATAATCACTAATGAGTGAGTATTAAAACGTTTTTCTGCACTTTCACAGGATGCTTTTAGGAGACAAAAGGAGTGTGAGATTAGTGATAATATGCTGCAGGGACATGTTTTGCTAGCTTAGGAGGCGTTTTGGAGGTGACAGGATCCCTTTAAAACAATAACCAGAAAAGTGTAGATAAAAGGGGACGACTTGAATTTTATTTTTACCTTTTCTTCACCTATTTTTTAGTCTTCTTGGGACTTTGCTGTGAACTCTAAGCTCTGCTATGTCAGTGTAGTGCCTCACACATCTGTATGCAGGGACTTCTGTATGAGGCTTTACTGCACATCAGATGAGATTACATGTCACTGGTCACTATATTCTGAACACATCTGTGTCGGAGCTGCCACCGAGCAGTTCTCACCAATGGAAGAAATCACAGCCGCTGCTCTCGCTACTCAGAAGGATTACAAAAGGTAACTTCTTCCAGTGGTGAGAACAGCTCTGCAGCAGGAAAATGGATACAGGGCTCAGCAATCTGTGCCACACATGATGGGATAATATATGGCTCTGCTATGTCATCATAAAACCTTCATTAACATGTGAGATGCTTTATAATGACAGAGCTCTGCAGCATGGACACTGCAGTGCTAACAGTGGCAGTGAGCGCAGGTTGGGCAGCCTCGTACTGTACCAATTCCAGGCTACCGATCCTTTTCACCTCCGAAAGAAGTCACCTGCACAGTCCTGCGCTCACTGCTCAGAGTGGGACTGCAGCAGTCAGCCTGGGATTAGTAGTCCAATACCAGGGTGTCTGACCTGCGCTCACCGCTCAGAGTGGGACAGCAGCAGTTAGCTTGAGGCAGCTACAGTACAGGAGATATGGTCAAACACCGACCGTTGTCTCCTATAGCTTGGGGCTGCTGTATTTGCAATGTGCAAGTGTCATACTCAAGACATGTACACTATGTGGGATTATGTGGGAGTTGAGGACCACACCCAGTTGGCTAAAAAGACTAGATTTATATACAGGCTAGAGAGGGCCATACCTCAGGAGCAGGGATTTACAGTAACGATAGAAAAACAGATTCAGAAGGACAACAGCATTTATTATATCAGGCAAAAATTATGATGTTTATGTCAAGTGCCCAGTCCTCTAAAAGGAAACCTGTCAGTAAGGTCCCTTTCACAACAGCATTTTTTTTTTTTAAATTGCGGCAGATCCGGCAGATTTACCGCATCTGCCGCCTAATGGAGGCAGATCCGACACTTGCGGTGGCAAAAAAAAACAAAAAAAAACGCTGATGATCACGTTTTTTTTTCAAGGCCGCAACTGCCGGATTGCCACATCCGGCAGAACCGCACTTGCTGCACCTGACTGCAAGCCCCATAGACAATGCATGGGGCCTGCAGTAAGTGCGACCGTTAGGTGGCAGATGCGGTAAATCTGCCGAATTGGCCAGACCCAGACAGAAAAGCTGATATGAAAGGGGCCTAACACAGGATTCAAAGGGAAATTATAACAAGGTCATCATTCATTACAACCTGTTTCTTCAGAGTTTGCTGACATAACATCTACAGTACGTGACCACCGCAGCCAATCACTCCCCATAGTAGTCTCATGTCTGCTTTTTCAGTGACTTTCCAATGATAAAATCCCTTTCAACACTGACCTCATGACTAGTGTTTTATGCTGATCTACGGGAGAGGTGTTCACCAAGCGTCTTTCACTTTGTCACCCCATCAGGTCACTATAACTGACAAGTCTCTTCATGTGACCTAATATCAGACTAAAAAGCCTCGTCAAACGTGTAAATAATTTTCTAATTAAAGATTTGGAGGGTTTTTCAACACATAAAAGATCAAACCTTGCCACATAATTGACATATAAGAACTGTAGGGCCAGGATATACTAAATCCAAGCAGAGCAACAAAATACTAACAGTGAACGTACCTGTTAAGAACAAAATTCGAAGAGAAAAGCATGAAAAAGCTCCATTCATTTCCTTGACAAGAATACCCATGCATTGCGATTTCCCAAGCCAATCTTCCAAGTCCAGCTCCGGGTATTAATACATTAATTTGGGAAGGATCACTGTAAAACAGGAAAAATGTGGAAAAAAAATAATAATTATGCAAAAAAAAAAAAAAACCCACAAGAGAAGAAGTACTAACACCTCATATATACATCCAGGGAGTTACACATAAATTCCCTTGCATGTTTAAGTATAACATACATAATTAAACATGAAAAGCAAGCAAAAGATGTTGGAAACTTTTTAGAGGGTTGTCCAAGAAATACATGTTGATGACCCATCATCAGCCATTATCTGCTTGAGTCAATAGTTAGTGACCACTGTAAGAAAGGCACATCAGCTTCTAAAAATGGATATTACATGCCTGAGCATCCCCTTTAAAAAGTGGCCACATTGGATTAGTTCCTAAATTATAGGGTGTTTCACTTTTCTCCTGACATCAGCTGTCACTATAAAGAAAGGTAGGCTATTGGATTCCAACACTTTGTTCCCCTGGCACTAAACACGCTACCCGGTGAGTCTGACGGCAACTTACTTCGATATCACTTTAAAGAACACATGCATACTCTATGGAGCATAGAAGGTGGAGGGGGTCAATGGGAACAGATTTCGTGTGGGTAACCTACGTACAGGAATTCATTAAAAAGGGGTTATTAGGTACCCTCCAGAGCCCTCACCCCTGCTGAAAAATTTGCACGATCATCAGGTGTATTGCACGTGTCTTGGCCAACCAGTTCTACACTCCTTTAGTACACATTTCTCTTATAAAACTCATGCCTTGCTGTTGTTATGGTTAATATTTTCTATCTGGCTTTATTATTATTTAGAAACAATTTTATAGTTTTCCATATGTCTTACGTACTTAAAGACTGCGTCATGGAGTATGTCTGACCAGAAAAATGGTTTCCTTTACAGTTTTCCTGACAAGTTTATCTTGTGTTGGGGTACAGAAGTGTTATCTCTGATAATGTCTTTTAGTTCCTTTCTATTTTTATGCAACGTCTTTAGTTTCTGCTTCCTCAAAGCTAATAAATACTGAGGGTCTGTAAGCCCAGGCAGACAAGACTCTACATGCAGACACATGATGTCACATGTCCTTTGTCTCCCTTCAATGATGAATTATTTTAATTCAAATCTCACTGGCAATGTGAAGACCCTTTGCGATCTATTCCAAAAGCTCTAAAAAAAAAAAAAAGGGTTTCTGCGACACTGTATAGATTTCAATTCTTTATTTGCACTGAAAGAAAATTGTTTATTTAATATGAAAATGAGGGCTCCTCAGTGCACTCTGTGTGTAGCGAAGGCTGGCTTCACACTACGTTTTTTACTATCCTGTTCTGTTCGTTTTTGAAACGAACAGAACAGGATCGTTTTTGGCTCCCATGTATCCCTATGGTACCGGATTTGCCCTATTTGGCCATCCGGTTTTGTGAATCCGTAGCAGGATTCGTTTCTGTCCTGTTTTTCACAGATCCCAAAAACGATGCCTGCAGCGTTTATGGGCTCCGGTGACAAAACAGGACAGAAACGAATCCTGTCCTGTCCGGCACCCTTAACATGGGGGCCTATGGCACCGGATTCGGGAAACAACAGAATCGATTCTCAGATCCGGTGCCAGGTACAGAGCATGCGCAGAACAGGTGCACTGCTCTGTACCCATGGTAAATCTGTGTAATATCACTTTAGCAGTGTATATATATACACTGCTAAAGTGATATTAAATATAAGAATGGTTAAAAATAAAAAAACCTTAATTCTCACCTTCCGGCGACAACGAGTGTCCCACACTGAATCTCCCGGCCATTCAAGGACCTGGCATGATGTCACAGAGGGAGGGGCAACCCGATCACATGACCACATTAGTGCGGGTTTTAATTGGTGCTGATGCAGTCATGTGACCGGTAGCCCCGCCCCTCCCAGTGACATCATTCAAGGTCCTCAAATGCCAGGAGATTCAGCGTGGGACACTCAGAAGTCGCCGGAAGGTGAGTATTTAAGATTTTTTATTTTTAATCATCCCTTTATTTAATATCATTTTCGCAGTGTATATAGGTATACACTGCTAAAATGATATTAGACAGCACTGATAGCACTTGTCACACAGCGCTGACAGCAGCTCGGCTCCCCGCTGCTCTTTCTGTGTCCAGATACCGGACCGGACACAGAAATAGCATCTGAAGGTGCCAGTCCGGTTCTGTCCGTTCCTGTTCGTTTGGATCCTGCAAAAAAACAGGATCCAAACGAACAGGGCAAAAACGTAGTGTGAAGCCAGCCTAAGAGTTTCGTGCCCCATTCCTCCCACTCAACTAGCATGCTAGGCACTCCCCCTTATAGGTTTATTTACATTGATCGCTTCATTAGAGTAAGAGCTGCCTGAATGAGTCGTTGACCACGCACACCCGCACCGACACTGCAGGAGCCCAGCAATCACGCACAGCCATACTCTTGATCAGTACTGTGTGATTCTGTGTGTAGCCACTGTATACAGAGGAATGACAGCACGGTCACACAAATACTATGTGCTAGGATCCTGCAAAATTAATTCAGCCATGCATGATTGGGAAATCAATTGAGGCGGCACTTGCTCCCTCCGCTAATCAATCAAATAGCATGCCTAGTGAGGGATCAGTCAACCCCTGGCCATGTACAGAGTGCACTCCTTTTCATATTAAAGAAAAGTCTTTCTGTACAACTAAAGTGAAATCTATACTATAGATTTGATTTTCATCAGGAACTAAGCTCCTATAGGGCAGTTAACAACGTACAATGAGGTTTTGGGGAGAGGCGCTCATTTTAATTCATTCAAGACCACTCATCATGTAGAGAAAATAGGTGTCATCCATAATGTAATAAATTGTGTGACCATTACAGGGGGATTCTTTCCTATTTTTTAATTATTGTTACTTTTTTATTATATTATTCTTTTACCATGGGGTCACGTTAGTAGAAAAATCTATATACTCCTTGGTGTTGGCTTATACAGATCACTAATAAAAGTGCTCTAACAGTGAAATCAAGTTGCCTTTTTCTGTGTGTTTGAGACCCCTTTGCACAGGGAATCCACGATATTGACGTCAATGTCGTCACTATGAAGGCTGAAGCTCTGCTCCTGCATTTAGGAGCATCGGGCTCGACATAGGTGCTGTGCAAAGGGATTTCAGGTCCCTGTAACAGAGCAGGATTGGGCTGATTTGGACATCAAAGACAGCAAACTCATGCTCAGAATCGTAATCTAGAGGTCATCAAGTCAAACATACAAAATAAAGTATCCATCTTGTTTAATCTAGTCCAAGTATTAGAAGACGTTTACCATTTATCTTTAGGGAAACACTTCAGGATCTCATTGATGATGGGCTGATAACAGGCTTCTCTCTCCGATTTGCCTTCTTCACTCCAGTCACGGACAAACTGCTTTATTGTAGACTTCAACTTATCCATGTCAAATGTAGACGCAGGGCTGGGCTTTTTGTGGCCCTAAGAGAATATTTAGATTTTAACATTAATTTCAGTTTGAGATTTAACCAACACACCTAATTTGATCACAATTAATCTTGAAGATGGAAGAAGTCACTTCTCTTTGTCAGTTAGATTTCCCTAGGACATAAAGCAATGACAATCTTGCTAAGATGAGCCAAAACTGCATGATAATTGGGAGTCCAACTCCTTGAAAGTCCAACAATATTGAGAATGAAGGGGAGACTGCTCTATACTAGACTTTTTTCAGCAGTCCAGCAAAAAATGAATAGAGTGAAAGGCATATCCACTTTATTCAAGACAGTTCTCAGCAAAGTATGATACTTAGGTTCCAGCACCCCATTCTCTGGATCACTACAAGTCCAAGGTGCCCAATTTATTCCCTGTCCCATGAATAGGAGTCATATTAACATTGTGGGAATAACGATGTACCATAATGTCAAGGGAGGGTGCTGCAACCTTCTTAATATTACACTAATATTACAGTTATTAGGGATGTATTCACCTCCTCATTATTATACAATGGCAAGAAGGGTACAGTAGTTTCCTCAGTATTACACCCCAATGACAAGAAAGGATACAGTGGCTCCTCAGAATTACACAACACTATACATAGGATTCCGCACCGCATCATCCATGATGGCTGTGCATAGCTGTTCAATTCTGAACAGCCAATCCTAGCAATTGTAATGAGCAAGCAATAAAACTGGCTGCTCATTACTCGCCAGCCTATGTTGTATATAGAGGGGCTGTGAGGGGTTCCCACTGTACATAGAAGGGCTGTATAGAGGCTTCCACTGTATATAAAGGAACTGTGTGAGGGCTCCCACTGTAAAAAAAATACAAAAAAAAAAAAAAAAAAGGGAGGCTATTTGGGGCTATTAATGTATATAGATCTATAAAGGATCTGTGTGGAGCTCCCACTGTATATAGAGCAGCTGTGTGGCGGGCTCTCACTGTGTGTTGAGGGGCTGTGTGGGGAGCTTTAACTGTATATAGAGTGGCTGTGCGGCGGGCTCCCACTGTATATTGAGGGGCTGTGTGGGGAGCTCTAACTGTATATAGAGTGGCTGTGCGGCGGGCTCCCACTGTATATTGAGGGGCTGTGTGGGGAGCTCTAACTGTATATAGAGTGGCTGTGCAGCGGGCTCCCACTGTATATTGAGAGGCTGTGTGGGGAGCTCTAACTGTATATAGAGTGGCTGTGCGGCGGGCTCCCACTGTATATTGAGGGGCTGTGTGGGGAGCTCTAACTGTATATAGAGTGGCTGTGCAGCGGGCTCCCACTGTATATTGAGAGGCTGTGTGGGGAGCTCTAACTGTATATAGAGTGGCTGTGCGGCGGGCTCCCACTGTATATTGAGGGGCTGTGTGGGGAGCTCTAACTGTATATAGAGTGGCTGTGCAGCGGGCTCCCACTGTATATTGAGGGGCTGTGTGGGGAGCTCTAACTGTATATAGAGTGGCTGTGTGGAGGGCTCCCACTGTGTGTTGAGGGGCTGTGTGGGGAGCTCCCACTGTATTCTCAGGGGATGTGTGAGTGCTCCCACTGTAAAGAAAAGGGAGGCTCATAATGTAGGTAGGGGGCTGAGCAGCACAGTGGCTCAGTGCTTAGCACTGCAGCACTGGGGTATTGACTTCACATCCCCCCAAGGACATCTGTGAGGAGTTTGTATGTTCTCCCCGTGTTTGCATGGGTTTCCTCCAGATTCTCTGGTTTTCTGCCACACTCCAAAGACATACTGAAAGGGAGTTCAGATTGTGTGCCCCAATGGAGAGTGATAAAGATGTATGTTAAGCGCTGTGGAATTAATGAAGCTATGTAAGTGATTATTATTATTATTAATATAACGCGGGAGCACATAGAAATTGTTCCAGAAAATTATGTAGGCAATTACACATTTTGTTAAACAGAAAGTAACAATGTGTATATCGGAACAAGGCAAAAAAATAAATAAATAAAGGGTAAAATAAGGCAAATAGAATATAATTTTACACAAAACCCAAAAAGTGGACTGGACAAAAGTTGCTGCCACCCCAACCTAATATTTGGTTGCACACCATTTGGAATAAATGACTGCTATCAATCGCTTCCTATAACCATGAACAAGTTTTTTTTACTCTTCTCAACTGGAATTGTGGACCATTCTTCTTTGGCAAACTGCTCTAGGTTTCTCATATTTGAAGGCTACCTTCTGCCAACAGCAGTTTTAAGATCTCTCCACAGGTGTTCAATGAGATTTAGATCTGGACCCATTGTTGCCCACTTCAGAACTCTCCAGCATTTTCCTGCTTGAAGACTCCTAGGACTCCTAGGACGTAGGACGCAAATCCAGCTTTTTAACAGCACTACATTGTGAGCCAAAATGCTTTGGTACTCTTCAGATTTCATGATGCCTTGCATCACAGCCAAGACACCCAGTGCCAGAGGCAGCAAAACTACTCCAAAAACATCTTTGAACCTCCACCATATTTGACTGTAGGCACTTTGTTTTTTGCTGGCCTCATTCCATTTTCAGTAAATAGTAGAAGGATGGTACTTTACCAAAAACCTCTATCTTGGTCTCATCTGTCCACAAGACGCTTTCCAGAAGGATTTTGGCTTACTCAAGTAAATTTTGGCAGCCAGCAGTCTAGTTTTTTCAACCATGGGGTCCCTCCTGGATCTCCTTCAATAGTGTTTCATTCCATTCAAATGTTGATGGATAGTTTGCACTGACAATGATGTACTCTGAGCCTGCAGGACAGGTTGAATTTCTTTGGAACGTGATTGGGACTGCTTAGTCACCATTCAGACAATCCTGCATTACAACCTTTCATCAATTTTTTCTCTGCCGTCCACATCTGTGGAGAATAGCTACAGGACCATGGGTTATAAATTCTTGATTATGTTGCGCCCAATAGACAAAGGAACATCAAAATCTCATGAGTCAACTTCTCCCCTTTTTATCTGGTCTCAGGTGTGAATTTCATATTCCCCACACCCGTTACTTGCCACAGGTGAGTTTAAACGATCATCACATGCTTGAAACAAAGTTGTGCCAACAATTTTGTCTGACCAATTTTTGGGAGTTTTGTGTGCAATGATGCCCAGTTTGCCTTTTTTTCTGGTTTTTGTGTTGTTCCAATACACACAAAGAAAATAAACGTGTATAACAAATCAGGGGTAACGGCAATAATTTTCTGGGAGACATACTTCAATTTGTGGAACAATTTCAATGGTGCCAACAGCTTTGGACATTACTGTAGGAGGCCATATGGACGCTCAGAAATGTATATAGGAGGCAATGTGTGGCCTATACTGTATAAATGGGGCTATGTAGGGGTTCATATAGTATACAGGAGACTAGGTAAGGGCACATGCTGTATTTAGGGGCTGCATGTCGAATTTATACTTTATTTAGAGAGGTTATTTAGCAGCTCACACTGCATAGAGTGGCAATGTTAGGGCTCACACTGAATATCGAAGGGCTGTGTGGGAGCTTATCTATTTATATAATCGTGAGTTTGGGATTCGTGCGTTGTAGCCGAATCCCAAGCTCCTTTGCGGCACTGCGAGCGATGATGCGCAGCGTCATCGCGAGCCGCAGCCGCACTACAGTTAGAAAAAAAAAATATATATGCTCACCTCTCCCCGAGCCCCCGCCGTCTCCCTGCAGGCTCCCGGTGGCTCCCGCAGACTCCCGGTGTCTGCAGAGGTCTTCTACTGCAGTACAGGACCTGCGCTGATGTCACAGTCACGTGACACCAGCTTACTCCATGGTAACCTCCGGTCATGTGATTCTGACATCACCGCAGGTCCTATACTGCTGTAGAAGACCTCTGCAGACACTGGGAGCCTGCGGGAGCCACCAGGAGCCTTCAGGAAGACGGCGGGGGCTCGGGGTGAGGTGAGCACAAACTTTTTTTAAAAACTTTTTTTAACCCCTGCCTTGCAGGGGCGCCGGTGCTCCCTGACCGCCCCCCCCCTCACCCGCAGCCTACTATAGGGGTGGCCGTGCAGCATCCCCCCCCCCCCACCCTCCGGTCGTCTGCAGCGGCTAAAGGGGTGGCGGTACTGGCCTCTGACAGCACCCCCCTCCGCCGCCGCCGCCACAGAGCCGCCTCTATCCTCTGCCGCCACAGACTGCTCTTCTCTGCACCACAGAGCCGCCTCTATCCTCTGCCACCCACAGAGCCGCCTCTATCCTCTGCCACCCACAGAGCCGCCTCTATCCTCTGCCACCCACAGAGCCGCCTCTATCCTCTGCCACCCACAGAGCCGCCTCTATCCTCTGCCACCCACAGAGCCGCCTCTATCCTCTGCCACCCACAGAGCCGCCTCTATCCTCTGCCACCCACAGAGCCGCCTCTATCCTCTGCCACCCACAGAGCCGCCTCTATCCTCTGCTACCCACAGAGCGCCTCTATCCTCTGCTACCCACAGAGCCGCCTCTATCCTCTGCTACCCACAGAGCCGCCTCTATCCTCTGCTACCCACAGAGCCGCCTCTATCCTCTGCTACCCACAGAGCCGCCTCTATCCTCTGCTACCCACAGAGCCGCCTCTATCCTCTGCTACCCACAGAGCCGCCTCTATCCTCTGCTACCCACAGAGCCGCCTCTATCCTCTGCTACCCACAGAGCCGCCTCTATCCTCTGCTACCCACAGAGCCGCCTCTATCCTCTGCTACCCACAGAGCCGCCTCTATCCTCTGCTACCCACAGAGCCGCCTCTATCCTCTGCTACCCACAGAGCCGCCTCTATCCTCTGCTACCCACAGAGCCGCCTCTATCCTCTGCTACCCACAGAGCCGCCTCTATCCTCTGCTACCCACAGAGCCGCCTCTATCCTCTGCTACCCACAGAGCCGCCTCTATCCTCTGCTACCCACAGAGCCGCCTCTATCCTCTGCTACCCACAGAGCCGCCTCTATCCTCTGCTACCCACAGAGCCGCCTCTATCCTCTGCTACCCACAGAGCCGCCTCTATCCTCTGCTACCCACAGAGCCGCCTCTATCCTCTGCTACCCACAGAGCCGCCTCTATCCTCTGCTACCCACAGAGCCGCCTCTATCCTCTGCTACCCACAGAGCCGCCTCTATCCTCTGCTACCCACAGAGCCGCCTCTATCCTCTGCTACCCACAGAGCCGCCTCTATCCTCTGCTACCCACAGAGCCGCCTCTATCCTCTGCTACCCACAGAGCCGCCTCTATCCTCTGCTACCCACAGAGCCGCCTCTATCCTCTGCTACCCACAGAGCCGCCTCTATCCTCTGCTACCCACAGAGCCGCCTCTATCCTCTGCTACCCACAGAGCCGCCTCTATCCTCTGCTACCCACAGAGCCGCCTCTATCCTCTGCTACCCACAGAGCCGCCTCTATCCTCTGCTACCCACAAGAGCCGCCTCTATCCTCTGCTACCCACAGAGCCGCCTCTATCCTCTGCTACCCACAGAGCCGCCTCTATCCTCTGCTACCCACAGAGCCGCCTGTACAATCTGCTACCCACAGAGCCTTCTCTATACTCTGCTACCCACACAGCCGCCTGTATAATCTGCTACCCACAGAGCCGCCTGTATAATTTGCTACCCACAGACCCGCCTGTATACTCTGCTACCCACAGAGCCCCCTGTATACTCTGCTACCCACTGACCCGTCTGTATACACACAATTCATTTCACCCTGCTCCCGATGCAATTGCATCGGGCCTTTTTACTAATACTATATATAGGGAGGTTGTGGAGCTACAACTGTATGTACATGGGCTGTGTGTAGGCTCATATTGGGGTTGTGTGATGGCTCATCCTATATATAAGAGGCTATGTGAGGGTTCATACTGTATGTAGGGAGCTATGCGGGGGCTCATGCTGTATATATGGGCTTTATGGGTGGGCACATACTATACATAGGGGGATGTCATCATACTTTAATCTGATAAATATTAAGTGATATAATAATATTGATAATATTAATTATTTTCTGACTCCTTCAAGGCAAAGCATTTTCCATTTTTTGTACTTTTGTTTTTCTATCCTTTTCTTCCAAGAGCCATAACATTTTAAAATTTTCGTCAATATAGACATATGAAGGCTTGTTATTGCAGGAAGAGTTGTACTTTTGAAAGAAATCTGCATTTTGTCATAAATTGTACTAGAAAATGTGAAAATAATTCCAAGTGTGGTGAATAGTGTAATTCCACAATTATTATTATTTTTTTTATCTACCATGCTCACTCTATAGTAAAACTGAGATGCCAGTATGATTCTCCACATCAGTATAAGTATATAGATGCCAATCATGTATATAGTTTTCTTTTAATTTAGGTAGAAAAAACTAATTCAGAAGTTTGTTAAAAAAAAAAAAAATCCACTTTGAGTGCCATTTTCTAAGAGCTATAATATTTTTTATTTTTCAAAATGAGGGTAAGAGAAGGCTTATTTTTTGTGTATTGAGCCAACATTTCTTATACCATTTTTGTGTAGTTGCGATGTTTTGATCGCCTGTCACTGCAATGTTGCGGCGAACAAAAAAAAAAAACTTAATTCTGGCATTTTTAATTTTTTTTTTCATTACCAATCGGATTCATTTATTTGTTATTTTTGATACAACCCCTGACAAAAATTATGGAATCACCTGGCTCGGAGGATGTCCATTCAGTTGTTTAATGTTGTAGAAAAAAAGCAGATCACAGACATGGCACAAAACTAAAGTCATTTCAAATGGTAACTCTCTGCCTTGAAGAAACACTAAAAGAAATCTCGTAAAAAAAAAAATATGCTAGCCAGTAACGGTTACTTTTGTAGACCAAGCAGGAGGAAAAATTATGGAATCACTCTGTACATTTTCATTCCGAAAACTAACACCTGCAACAAATAAGATCTGCTCGTTAGTCTGCATCTAAAAAGGAGTGATCACAACTTGGAGAGCTGTTGCCCCAAGTGTATTGACATAAATCATGGCTCCAACACGAGAGATGTCAATTGAAACAAAAGAGAGGATTATCAAACTCTTAAAAGGGGGTAAATCATCACGCAATGTTGCAAAAGATGTTGGTTGTTCTCAGCTGTGTCTAAAATCTGGTCCAAATACAAACAACATGGGAAGGTTGTTAAAGGGAAACGTACTAGTAGACCAAGGAAGACATCAAAGCGTCAAGACCGGAAACTTAAAGCAATATGTCTCCAAAACAGGAAATGCACAACAAAACAAATGAACGAATGGGAGGAAACTGGAGTCAATGTCTGTGACCGAACTGTAAGAAACCGCCTAAAGGAAATGGGATTTACAGAAAAGCTAAACATAAGCCATCATTAACACCTAAACAGAAAAAAACAAGGTTACAATGGCCTGAGGAAAAGCAATCATGGACTGTGGATGACAGGATGAAGGTCATATTCAGTGATGAATCACGAATCTGCATTGGACAAGGTGATGATGCTGGAACTTTTGCTTGGTGTCGTTCCAATGAGATTTATAAAGATGACTGCCTGAAGAGAACATGCAAATTTCCACAGTCACTGATGATATGGGGCTGCATGTCAGGTAAAGGCACTGGGGAGATGGCTGTCATTACATCTTCAATAAATGCCCAAGTTTAAATTGATATTTTGAACACTTTTCTTATCCCATCAACTGAAAGGATGTTTGGCATCCTGCCATAGAGCAAAAACTGTGAAAACATTCCTTGAAAGAATACACATAAGGTCAATGTCATGGCCTGCAAATAGTCCGGATCGCAATCCAAATGAAAATGTTTGGTGGAAGTTGAAGAAAATGGTCCATGACAAGGCTCCAACCTGCAAAGCTGATCTGGCAACAGCAATCAGAGAAAGTTGGAGCCAGATTGATGATGAGTAAGTACTGTTTGTCACTCATTAAGTCCATGCCCCAGAGACTGCAAGTTGTTATAAAAGCCAGAGGTGGTACAACAAAATACTAGTGATGTATTTGAGTGTTGTTTTGTTTGTTTGTCATGCCTGTAAAGATGGCCGCCGGGGGTGACTGACGAGTGTAGACAGGCTCCAGGCACTTGGGCACCATCCACCGCATCCAAGCCAGTCTGTCCTCCCTTTACACACTCATCCCCACCGCTGTCACCCCCGAGCACCCCACCATCCACCTGGGCCACTCTTTCCCACTGTGCGGCCAGTAGCTGCGCCCCACGGCCCCTCCATCCCGGCCTGCGGCCCTGACCTCGCCGGTGCCTGGGTGCCTCCAGTGGCACTGAGCCCCTCAACTCACCCGGAGGACCCTCGCCACCACTCCACCAGGATTTCCTCCAGCGGCGCCCGGTGGCCGCCGAGTGTCGCAGTTGGAACCAAAGGCCACACGATCCCAGCGCCCTGCTGACTGCTTCCCCAGTCCTGGCTCCCCCTGCAGCGGTGGTCCCGCAGCCGCCATCCACAGCTGCTCCTGGGACTTACGGTGGGTCCGGCAGGTAAGAGGCCCAGCACGGCTCTCTCTCTGACGGTCTCCTCCAGCCTCGCTGTTGCTGCCGGGTACCACGAGCGGGACCCGCAACCGCGTCTCTCCTACTTTGTACTGCCTCCCCTGCCTTGGCAGTCATCCAGAGCAGCTCTAGATTCTCTTGGCAGGTCCAGCTGCCAAGCGGCCCCCAGCACCACTCCCTGAGACTGTCTCCTGTGGCCCCACGCCTGCCACCGAGTGCCACGTACGGGGCCTGCAACCACAGCTCTCCAACATTCTCCTGCCCCCCCATAATGGTGGTCCCGTGGCTGTCGCCCAGAGCTGCCCCTGGGTCTCCCGGCGGCTCCAACAGGCGAGCAGCCCTGGCACCATTCCACCGTGTCTTTCTTCAGAAGCCCCGCTATCGCCTCCAGGTGCCACGTGTGGGGCCCGTGACCGCACGAGTCTGTCACTGGTTCCATCCCTCCGGCAGCCCCCCCAACCAGGGCTGTGGAGTCGGAGAGTCGGAGTCGGTAGAAATGTACCGACTCCAGCTTTAAAACAGTTACTGGCTAGCACATTTTTTTTCAAGATTTCTTTTAGTGTATCTTCAAGGCAGAGAGTTACCATTTGAAATGACTTTAGTTTTGTGCCATGTCTGTGGTCTGCTTTCTTTTTACAAGATTAACCAGCTGAATGGACTTCCTCCACCCAGGTGATTCCACAATTTTTGCCAGAGGTTGTAGATGGGATATTTCTGAACACAGCGCTAACAAATGTGTATGTTTTGTTTTCAAATGGGGCTAAAGGGGGTGTTTTGACCTTTTCATATTTTTTACAAACTTTTTCACTGTTTATTGTTTTTACTGGTCCTTTTTGAGGGCTTGAATTGCTTGTTTTGTTCAGAGCAGTGCATTAGCATTGCTCTCTACAGCAGAAATGACGATTTCCTATAAATGACGATCGCAGCAGGCGTTCACAAGTTCATCATGGCAGAAACAAGGGACATCATCTGACCAACGTCTGTCATGACAATCCATCAACGCCCAGGGATCACATCACAGGGTGCCGATGAGTGTGGAGAATGATGCACTCCCTGCTGGCGAATGTTAAATCCTGCTATCAGAGACTGACAGCGGGATTTAACAGGTTAACAGACGGGGGCGGATCTCCAATCCACTGATGCCTGTTAGGCCATGTATGCATGTCGAGTATTTGGTGCAGAAATTTCAGCACCAAATCTGCCCCTCCTAGCAAGAAAAACGTATCGTGTTTTTCTTACACTTGGGATGGAAAAACGCACCAACAATCAACAAGCTGCAGATTAAACCAACTCTGCAAGATAAAAAAGCAACATGTGAACAAAATGTCAGAATTCTCATTGACTTTGCTGGTATAAGGATTTGCATGCAGTTTGTGACAAAACTGCACTAAAAAGGCATTAAAAAAATGCACTGTGTGCACATAGCCTTAGAGGCACATGATGGCTTATCAGATCAACTGACATGTGCGGAGAGAGGTGTGATATGTCCTAGGTTTGTAGTTAGTATTGAGCAAAATTAATTTCGGCCTATTGGTTCGGGCATCCAAAACAGTCACAGCTTCTCATGTGGCCCCTTGAGAAAATTAATTGCCCACTAGTGTTCTAATCACTTATTTCCATAGTGCAGATATGAAGGAACTTACGTTGTTGCCATACTCCTTGTTCTCAAACATGAAGGTGCAGTCATTGACAATGAGTTGCAGGATCTCCTGATTGTGATCTGCACATTTGCGGATCCTGTCCAGGTTGGAATGGAAATTTGGCAGCATGTTTTGTTGACTTTTTGGTAAAGACACAAACTGTCTCTCGGCACGGCTCACCCGTTCATGGATATGAGACCTGGGGGAAGAGTAAGAAGACATTTCATTACGAAGCATATCATGGGCATTCATATGTGACACACCGTCTAAGGGGCATGTAATATGGCAGTAATCCTAACTTGCTGCCTGCAGTCCAACCACGGCTCTCTCATTACAGAGATCTAAGATTTATTTAGAAAAACTGAAGCATTTACGAGAAAACGAACCCTTGATTCATCAAAGGTTTTACACCAGTACTACATCAGTATTACATTGACGAAAGAGGCACTCACCCGGTGCACCTCTGACACCCCCTCCCAGCACCCTGTACCCTAATGCCGATTAAAATCATCCATTGAGAATCAACTATCACTGGGTGAGTGCCTCTTTCAACAAACAATGTGATTTTATCTCTCAGTCTGTTATAAGACTGTGCGCCCCCGGTTCTGCTGCAGTTGACACGGCTGATACCGCTACTTTGGATCTTAAGTGATCGGTGCCCCGCTATTCTGCCTCCCAAATATCATTCTACACCAGTATTAGCTGAAGTAGAATTACATGATGTTTGGCATTTTCACACCATTTTTAACCAGTGATAAAGTGGGAGTAGCTGTGGTGACCACCGCTTGTCAACTTCAAGAGAAGCTGTGGTGTTCGCTTATCCATAGACCCTACTACAGAGGGGACTGGAAAAGGATTTATGGCTAGGCACATGCCACTCATGCTTCATGAAGAGCCATAAATCTCTCTGAAACTGGAGTGATTGACTCTAGCACATCTATTCAAGACTTAGGCTGGTTTCACACTGCAGTTTTTTCACTGATCAGTGTCCATCCAGTTTGTGTGTCAAAACCAGGAGAGGAACTTGTAGAGAAAAAGTATAATTGAACGATTGACACCTGTTCTGAATTTTGGAGACACTCCTGGTTTTGGTACACAAACCTAAGGGAACCTGATCCGTGAAAAAACTGCAGTGTGAAGCCAGCCTTAAGGGCACGTCACACACACATATTTTATTATTATTAATTTATATAGCGCCATTATATTCCATAGCGCTTTACATGCTAAAAGGGCAGACTAGGACAAGTAACATAGTAACAATACAAGTAACAATAAATGTTGACAATTCAGTTGTACAGAAACAAGAGGGGAGAACATATTTGTGCAGATATTGTTCGCAGATCTCTGTTTCAGTGAAATCATGGACAGATTGCTACATTTTGTGGCCGTGTACAAATGGAACAATGTGTCCATGATTTCACTGCAACCAGAGATCTGCGAACAATCTCTGCACAGATACACGAGTGTGATGTGCCCTTTAGTCCTAGTAGGACTCCAACAGACAGGTGTCCAAGTTATATATAAGTGACAAAGGAAATGATAACAAACAATCACACTATAACGAGGTCCTTCTATATACAATGGTAATGGATATACATGAAATTAGTTATTATGGTCATGCCATTGGGGACTCCAATATCAACACTGAAAATATATCAGGCTTCTCTACCTTGTAAAGTCGCCACCACATTTGGGTAAAGAAATTTTATGGTCTTAAAGTGAACCTGTCACTCCCCCAGGGCATTTTATACTGTGCACAGCAGGTTACACATGATGTAAATGAAGTTCTAGTAACCCCTGTATGTGCCCAGAGTGACCCCACATACCTGTGAAATGAACTTCATATTCTTTCCAGACCTTGCCTACTATTAAGTCACAGAAGCTGGTAGGGAAACGTCTCGCCGCACCCCTGGCTGCAAATCCCGCCCTGCAAATTTGCCGCCCCTCCTCTGGCCGGCGCTTGAGAGACAAGAGCACTCACCCCGACGCAGTGGATAGGGTGTCTGCGGTCCATAGAAGTGATGAAGTCTCACAAGATTAGTGAAGTCTCACAAGACTTCAGCATTGTTCTATGGCCCGCTGACACCTGCTCCACTGCACCGGCATGAGTGCTCCTGTCACTCAAGCGCCGGCCAGAGAAGGGGCTGGAAATTTGAAGCATGCAGGGCGGGATTTGCAACCAGGGGAGCGGCGAGACGTTTCCCCACCATGACTATATACCAGCCTCCGAGACTCACTAAGAGGCCAGCTCTGGAAAGAATATAAAGTTCATTTCACAGGTATGTGGGGTCACTCTGGGCACATACAGGGGTTACTAGAACCAGATTTACATCATGTGTAACCTGGTGGGCACAGTATAAAATGCCCGGGGTGACAGGTTCCCTTTAACTAGTGATGAGTTAGTGTAATCATTACTTGCATGAATAGTACGGTATTCACGATACTCGTTATTCGGTGAATATCGCTGATGCTTGTGAGTGATGGGTCTATCGTTATCGATCTGACACAGATTGGGAGCTCCCTTCAGTACACAAAGTGAGTTGGCACCTCAGTGAGAGCAGTTTGAATGGTAGACTCTCACTGGGGGGCACAGCAAGGTGTTGTATGCAGTAGAATGGTAGAAAAGCCCATCCTCCTGCCCTGCCCCGGAAAGACTCGTTTTATGGCCAAATATGTGTAGGTGGAGCCTATCACTAATTGACTAACATTAAGACTTGCTATTTGGATGAGTATGTGAGTATTAAAAACTACTCATTATGGGTATAGCGAGTGCGAATATTTCGCTACTCACTCATCATTAGTATTAGATCACAGACATCCCTCTTGTGAACATGTAAAAAGTATTGTGAAGCCCCAAACTATGTGTTGTCTTCTTTAGTGCATCATAAATATGTTCTTACATTCATCTTCTCAGGGGCTGTCTGGTGCATCCCACATTCAGCATGGGTAGCCTGCTGCCCATACAGAAGTGTGAGGGGGTGGGAATATAAAATGATCCTGAAACCTCCAGGGTCTACTCCCTCGACACACCTCCTGATCTCTGCTGCAGCATGAGGAAGGGGTGAGTGATGAGGAGCAGATATGATTTTATTGATATATAAATGATGTAAACATCCAAGAATTGTAGTGCCCAGCTCTGCTTCATTATTTAGGAAGGCAGGGACAGTACAAAAAAAAAAAAAGTTATCCCCCCGTAGTTCCCCTTCAATGCTGCTAGAGTATTACAGATGGGAGAACCTGTGGGTCACAAAACAACTACATTCACTTCCATTTTTTAGAATCTTAAGCGTACGTTCACATGACTTTAATGGTGGGTTTGGAGATGCTATAGTCTGTAAAGGGGCTAAAAAGAATCTTCCTATTCATCATATGAGCAAAGGACTTGCTTTTCATACATTCAGGCTTTTGAGCATCTTTAGGGAATGTGCACACAGCTTCTTATAGACTCTGAAAGCACCCATCTGTTTTTGTTTTTTTTTAATGAGAAATGGCTTCAAGACCCCACAGGTTGTTATCAAAATTTGGCCTCATTGGTGTCTTTTCTATAGGTTTTGTGGCAGCTCAACTGGTGTTTCATGTATAGAGGGCGGCTTTCATTAGGTCACTTGTAACCTCTTAGGCTGCGTTCACACATTCGCGTATTTTATCGCGTTTTTTTACGCCCATCTTTTCAAGGGAAAAACGCGCGTTTAAAAACGCGATAAGAATACGCGAGAGAATAACTCGCTTCTACTTCAATCGCGCAATTAGACGCGCGTTTTTATAATGAAGCCTATGGAAACACGCGTAAAAAAACGCAAAGAATTGACATGTTCATTCTTTTTACGCGCGCGTTTTTTGCTCCAAAAACGCTGCGTTTAAATACGCGATGTCTGCAAGGCACAAAGTGAATGTCCATTCACTTTGCTGTAAAATGCAGACGCACATGCGTTTTTGGAGCAAATACGCGCGTAAAAAAACGCGCAAAATACGCGATGTGTGAACGTAGCCTTAGGCCCATTTCACATCAGCGTTTTACGCTGATCGCGGCAGTTGCAGTGAAAAATACGCAACTGCCGCGATTACCGCATAACGGCCGCACTTGCGGTTCACTTGTGGCTAGCCCCATGCAATGTCTATGGGGCTTGCAGCAGGTGCGGCAAGTGCGGTACAGATGCGATTTTGGCACTTGCGGCCGCGAAAAAAACCGCGGTCAGCAGCGGCCGCATCTGCCGCAAGTGTCGAAACCGCACTTGCCACAATCCCCATAGACATTGCATGGGGCTTGCCACAAGTGAACCGCAAGTGCGGCCGTTATGCGGTAACTGCGGCAGTTGCGGTTTTTTCACTGCAACTGCCGCGATCAGCGTAAAACGCTGATGTGAAAAGGCCCTTAACCTGGTTAAGGGCCCTTTCACATCTGCATTTGAAATCGAGGCAGATGCGGTGAAAAAAACCGCATCTGCCGCGATTGCCGCATAACCGATGCACTTGCGGCGCGGTGGCGGTAATCCCCATAGAAAGTATAGGGGGACTTGCGGCAGGTGCGGCCGCGAAAAAAACTGCGGTCAGCCGCGTTTTTTTTCGCGGCTGCACCTGCCGCAAGTGCAAAACCGCACTTGCCGCACCTGCCGCAAGTTCCCCTATACTTTCTATGGGGATTACCACAACCGCGCCGCAAGTGCATCGGTTATGCGGCAATCGCGGCAGATGCGTTTTTTTTCACCGCATCTGCTGCGATTTCAAATAAACGCAGATGTGAAAGGGCCCTAAAAAAAGTAACATAAGACGAAAGAACGTGTGTGCACTACAATGTCATTTTTACATTGCTGTGCATTATGTTCATGTTTATGGGGGCATTTGTAGGTGGAATTCTGCTGAAAGATGTTGTGTGCCGAAATACCCAAGAAAACACTAATAAAAATTGTTCACTAATCACTTCACAAAATGCCAGGAAAAAAGGCATGAAAAGATTTCACCAAAAATTTTAACTTATTTGGCATCACCCACCTGGAAAAAAACTGAGCCATGATGGGTGTAGTGGCCAAAGTTAACATGACTATCCCCAGGGGGCTGCAGATTATAACAGTGCACCAACACTGAGATGGGGTCATGGGGCTGAGAATAGAGGAGCACCAGTCAGGTGAGGATGGGAGGGACGTCATAAATATTCGATATGTATGGCTCCTCGGTGCTGCAGAACCTAAGTGTTAGTTGTCCCCTTTAATGAGGCCATCACCAAGACAGAATGGGCCAGGATTTCCTTATTTTATTCGCGGGTATCATTTATTTTTCATCATTTTTATTTACCGCCGTATTCATGGTTTTGGCTAAAGAGAAGTGATGAGCGAGTATGCTCTGCACTGCTCGTTACTCGCACGAGTATCTCGGTACTCGGGATGATCAGCGAGCACCGAGTACCGCCGAGATGCTCGGACTGCTCGCTAATAATTAGCAATCTGACACACATACACAGCTCCCTTCAGTGCACACAGTGAGCTGGCACCACACAGAGAGCAGATTCATTGTTAGGATCCCTCTGGGGGCCACAGCAATATGTTGTATGTTGCAGCGATTTCAAAAAGACCCCCCTCCTTTTCCCAGCAATACTCGTTTTATAACCAGAAGTCTGTGGGCGGAGCCTGTCACTCATTGACTTACATTGGGCTCGGTGCTCTGGCCGAGTACACGAGTATCTTGAGATGCTCAGCCAGAGCACCGAGCACCCGAGCATTTTACTGCTCGCTCATCACTACTAAAGAGGAGTGATCTATACACCCCCCTACATAATGTTGCAAGCAAACGCTCCCTAGTAAAGATCACAAAACGAGCACTAAATATTGGGACTCGGCAGGGGGTGGCTGGCAAATTTGGGTTTGGGGGGCAAGCACACTGCAGTGGCCCATGAGCAGTGAGCCCAGACCAACATGACAGATGACCAGGTGGCCACAAAACTGCTGCTTGACCACCGGCCTGGGAGGCATCTGCCCCCTTGCCCCCTGGGCCAGCCTGCCTCTGGGACTCGGATCTGTGGAAGCTTGTGGTGTGTTTAATAGAAATAAACAGACTTCAGGGACGTTTCACCTGGTCAGTGGTTGTTTTTACCACAGATGACACTGACAGCACCGGTTACATGGGACATAGCGGTCATGTATTAGGGCAGTGATTAGACACAATGGCTGATAGAGGAGAATCCTACAAAAACCTAACTGCACCAATGGAGACAAGGACTCGGCCTGACTAGTGTCAGGTCATGTGACCTAACCGAACTCAGGTCACAAAGTGACCGAGGATCCCATGACCTCACACCAGTGATGCCCAGCCATTAGGGTTAATGAAGGTGGCGTCTGCCTGTGTCATCACCCATAACACGTGAAGGTGTTGATGATCTTCCAGAAGTGCTCCCTCTCCAGCCTCTCCTCCTCCTCCGGGCTCTTCCGCTGCCTCCTCGCAGTGTACGAGCCCAGGTCCACCCCCTCCTCCGCCGCCTCGTCGTTCCCGGGCTCCTCCGAGTCTCTCCTCCGCCGGCGCCCTCGGCTGTGGCTGATCATATCTCTGGACGATTGGGAGTCAGGAGCTCAGGCTGGAGTCAGTGAGAGCCACGTGATCCCGTCTGCGCACCGACACCCTGGGACATAACTACTACACGGCCGACCGTCAGCCTGCGCCCGGGGATGACGTCACTACAGGGCGCCTCCAGCGAGGAGAGCGCGGAAACGCCATGTTTAGTGATGGCAGAGCGGGACGGCGCCGCGCTATATATAGTCAGTACATCACAGAGGGGCTGGGAGTACAGGCTCCTGACTGCAGCCCATACAGTCTAGCAGGTTCACAGCTGAAGACACTAGACCAGAGGTCCCCAATGTCAGTCCTCGAGGGCCGATCCAGTGCAGGTTTTCAGGATCTCCTTAGTATTTCACAGCAGGCAATGATTCCAATCCCTGTGCAATAGTAAGGAAATCCTGAAAACCTGCACTGGTTCGGCCCTCGAGGACTGACATTGGGGACCTCTGCACTAGACAGTATGGACTGCCTCCAGGTATATATTAGTGAGGACATCAGAATGTATGGGCTCCTGCAGGGTATATACAGTATTAGTGAGGATCATCAGAATGTATGGGCTCCTGCAGGGTATATACAGTATTAGTGAGGATCATCAGAATGTATGGGCTCCTGCAGAGTGTATACAGTATTAGTGGGATCATCAGAATGTATGGGCTCCTGCAGGGTATATACAGTATTAGTGAGGACATCAGAATGTATGGGCTCCTGCAGGGTATATACAGTATTAGTGAGGATCCTCAGAATGTATGGGCTCCTGCAGGGTATATACAGTATTAGTGGGATCATCAGAATGTATGGGCTCCTGCAGGGTATATACAGTATTAGTGAGGACATCAGAATGTATGGGCTCCTGCAGGGTATATACAGTATTAGTGAGGACATCAGAATGTATGGGCTCCTGCAGGGTATATACAGTATTAGTGAGGATCCTCAGAATGTATGGGCTCCTGCAGGGTACATACAGTATTAGTGAGGACATCAGAATGTATGGGCTCCTGCAGGGTATATACAGTATTAGTGGGATCATCAGAATGTATGGGCTCCTGCAGGGTATATACAGTATTAGTGAGGACGTCAGAATGTATGGGCTCCTGTAGGGTATATACAGTATTAGTGAGGACATCAGAATGTATGGGCTCCTGCAGGATATATACAGTATTAGTGAGGATCCTCAGAATGTATGGGCTCCTGCAGGGTATATACAGTATTAGTGGGATTATCAGAATGTATGGGCTCCTGCAGGGTATATACAGTATTAGTGGGATCATCAGAATGTATGGGCTCCTGCCGGGTATATACAGTATTAGTGGCGAGATCAGAATGTATGGGCTCTTTCCAGGTCTGGACTGCAGGTCATACAGTCTAGCTGGTTCACTGCTGAAGACACTAGACAGTGTGTACTCCTTCCAGGTATATATTAGTCAGGACATTAGAACGTATGGGATCTTTCCAGGTCCTGAGTGCCGCTCATACAGTCTAGCTGGTTCACTGCTGAAGACAGTAGACCGTACGTACTCCTTCCAGGTATATATTAGTGAGCACATCAGAATGTATGGGCTTTTTCCAGGTCTTGACTGCAGCTCATACAGTCTAGCTGGTTCACTGCTGAAGACACTAGACAGTACGTACTCCTTCCAGGTATATATTAGTGAGGATATCAGAATGTATGGGTTCTTTCCAGGTATAATTATTTCTTGGAATAATTGAACAGGAAAAAACTATGTGGAGCTTTGCTGTATTTTTGGTTTCCAGCCGGGTACAACTAGGCAGCTGGGAGCTCAACTCTTCAGCATGGGGAAGCCAAGCGGTCTGCCCTCCCTGCTGCAAAATGCAGCTGCCCCAGAAAATGGCGCATTCATTGCAGCTCCATTTTTTTGAGCTGTACCTGACTCTTGCAGCTGTCCTATGGCGGTGGCAGACTGTTTATTAAGGGGTTAATGCCAGCAAATAGTGCCAGCTGGCACAAGCCCGAGATTCGTAATGTCAGGCCAATGTTAAGGTACCGGCAAACACGGCAATTTTGCTAGCAATTTCACTGGCAAATTTGTTGGTTGCAGTGAAATCATGGACACATTGTTCCATTTGTACACAGCAACAAAATAGAGCAATGTGTCCATGATTTCACTGCAACCAGCAAATTGCCAGTGAAATTGCTAGCAAAATTGCCGCGTGTGACAGTACCCTTAGACTCGGCCATTATGAATCTATTGTAAAGAGTAAATAATGTACAACATAGAGAAAAATTATTTTATCAGATCAAAAAACAAACACTTCCATTCCATTTTTATTACTCCCTCACAAACCCTCCACGATCCTCTGCGACGACCATTCACACCGGCACCCGAAACTGAGTTCTGGCTTCCACTGTGAGAGTGGTGACATGACGGTCTGGATCACCTAAGTTCATCTCAGGTGACACAGCTCTCTGACTTGAGGTGAACTTTCCTGCTAGGTCATGATGTCACCCCTCTCTCACAGCGAGAGCCGAAACTCAGTCAGTTTTAGATCTCGCCGTGAATGGTCGTCGCAGAGGATCATGGAGAGTTATGTGAGAGTAATAAAACTGGAATTAAAGTATATGTTTTTGTTCCAATAAAATTATTTTTTCCCTGTTGTGTTTTATTTACTATGTACTAGAGATTCATAATATAGCAATATTCAGCTGGCATTAACCCCATTATTACCGAGTCTGCCACCAACACCACGGCGACTAAAAGAGTCAGGGTACAGCGCCAGAAAATGGCACTTCTAACAAATGCACCATTTTCTAAGGCAGCTGCAGGCTCCAATTCACAGCATGGGTGGCCCGGAACAGTTGAACCTCCCCACGCTGAAGATTTCAGCCCTTAGCTGCCTAGTTCTACCTGGCTGCCAACCAAAAATACTGAAGCCCCATGTGGTCTTTTTTAAATTATTTCTAGAAATAGTAATTATAGAAAGAGGGCTCCGCTGTATCTAGACTACCAGCCAGGTACAACTAGGCAACTAGGGGTGGGTGGCTGTCCGTAGCTGCCTAGTTGTACATGGCTGGAAACCAAAAATACAGCAAAGACCGACATCACATTATGACATCTTGAAACGATTTTTCTCCCATCCTCCACGACAGCACAACAGAAGGTTGCCTCTTGGCCCTAATAGGGGCAGGAAACACAAAGAGGTTAAATAGCCCCTCTTACCTCCTATCACCAGTGTTTTCTGTCCCTAGGGGCACAAAGAGGTTCTCCTGGGGCTGCTGGCCGACAAATCAATCCTCTCATTAATGCAGGAAGCCGGGCGGCGGGTTGAACGGGCCTGGGCACTTTCGTCACTGATGCCGTTCCCGCTTCAGGAGGAGCGGGACCACCCCACTCTTTGACACCTGATGGCAGCGTTGAGTGGTGCCAACGAGGCCAGGGTCCTCCTTGCAGCTCATTGGTCCCCTCTCTCCCTCCAGGCAGTGTGAGATTTTGTGCCCGGAAGTGACATCAGACACTATCGCGGGTCACTTACGGGTTGCATTCCAGGGTGGAATGCATAGCACATCCTGATTTTCCTGCGCGCCGACTGCAGGCAAATGGCAGCTGCAGGGGACCGGAGGGAGAGAAGCATCCATGTGCTACTGGCGCTGTACCACGGATCCTCCATAAAAGGACCCTTGGCAGGAGGCACGAACTTGCAGGCAGGGCAACTGTTGTTTGCATGATGTCACAGTCTGCCCTGGAATGTATCTCCCCAATGGCAGACGCAGAGCCCCGCACTACCTCAGGCTTAGTAAGTAACTTGGTAAGAGGTATGTACAGTTCCTCCCCTTAAAGAGGACCTGTCACCCCCTGGTGCTTGGCAAATTGAATGCAGCATGTCTGCTGTATTCAGGGAAGGGGTCCCCCATGTCTCTAGCCCCCCCTGCAAGCTTTAAAAAAAGACTTTAGAATCCTTACAGTTATGAGATCGCCTGGGTTGGATCAGAATAAGAGGTCCTGGCTGCTTGCAGAATCCTCCCTGCCTTCCCTTTGTGTGTTCCGCCCCCTCTATGTGTCTGCCGCCGCCGCCTCCTCTTCTTCTGGGTCTGTCCTCCTCTTCTGCTCCTGCTCTGTGTGACGTCAGGAGCAGAAGAGGAGGGCAGACCCAGAAGAAGAGGAGGTGGTGGCAGACATAGAAGGGGGCGGAATACACAAGGAGAAGGCAGGGAGGATTGTGCCAGCAGCGATGACCTCTTAATAAAATCCCACCCAGGAGACCTCTTAACTGTAAGGTTTCTAATGTCTATTTTAAAGCTTACAGAGGGCTAGAGACATGGGGGACCCATTCTCTGAATGCAAAAGACATACTGATTTCAGTGCTGCATTCAGTTTGCCAAGCACCATGGGGGTGACAGGTCCTTTTTAAGGGCTGGATTGTCATTCTTCTCTCCCTGTAATGTTTTACAGAGAGGAAAGGAACAGACACAGAAGCCAAAGACCCCCTCTAGGAGATGCGGTGTCTGTAATAAAACGTTTTCACCAACACACAAGAAAATCTTGTGCCTAACATGCACAGAAAAAGTAATGGGTGAAGAGAAACCTTCCCTAATGGACGAGCTTAAGTATTTAATTAAACGGGAAATTCAATCCTCCATGGCTTCTGTCTCACATCCCCCTCCAGTTAATCCTCCGGCTCCTAAGAAAAGGAAGGTCTCACTTGTAGATTCAGCACCAGAAGCTTCAGATGGTTCTGGGTCATATGAAGGTTTACTAATAATATAATAATAAAACTTTATTTGTATAGCGCCAACATATTCCGCAGCGCTTTACAGTACAACGGTACATATAAGAAAAATATAGGGTACAGAAACGTAATGCAGAACAGTAGTTACATACCAAAAACATAGAATCAACTTAGGAAATACAATAAGAAAGGCAGAAAATGAAGGTGACCCTGCTCGAAGGAGCTTACAATCTAAGACGGGATGGGAACACAAAGTACAGGGGCTTATAACAATGAATATCTTACGTCTAAGTGACTACTGTTAGGGAGAAGGATAGGCCGCCCTGAAGAGGTGTGTTTTTAGGGAGCGTCTGAAGCTATGCAAGTTGTGGATGGTCCTAATTTCTTGGGGTAGAGCATTCCAGAGTTTTGGTGCAGCTCGAGAGAAGTCTTGAAGTCGGGAATGGGAGGTTCGGATTAATGCCGATGTTAGTCTGAGGTCATGTTCAGAGCGAAGGGGACGGGTGGGGTGGTAGACAGAGATGAGGGTGGAGAGGTAAGGAGGTGTCGCACCATGAATAGCTTTGTGGGTGACAACGAGCAATTTGAATTGGATTCTATAGTGTACGGGCAGCCAATGTAGTGACTGGCACAGAGCAGAAACATCTGAGTAACGGTTTGCTAGATAGGTGATCCTGGCTGCTGCATTGAGGATAGACTGGAGAGGGGAAAGCTTACTGTGGGGGAGGCCAGCTAATAAAGAATTACAGTAGTCAAGGCGGGAATGAATCAGGGCCACGGTGAGGGTTTTAGTTGTTCCCGTGGTGAGGAAAGGGCGAATTCTGGAGATATTTTTCAGGTGCAAGCGACAGGAGCGGGTGAGAGATTGTATGTATGGGGTGAAGGAGAGATCAGTGTCCATCAAAACACCGAGACAGCGAGCCTGCTGACTGGGTGTTATCGTGGTGCCGCACACCGAGAGAGAGATGTCAGATTTAGGGAGGTTGGCAGAGGGTGGGAGCAGAAGAAGTTCAGTTTTGGAAAGGTTGAGTTTCAGATAGAGAGTGGACATGATATTGGAGACTGCGGTTAGACAGTCATTGGTGTTCTTTAATACCGCAGGGGTAAGGTCAGGGGCTGAAGTGTATAGTTGTGTGTCATCAGCATAAAGATGGTACTGAAAGCCAAATCTGCTGATTGTTTGTCCGATCGGGGCTGTGTAGAGAGAGAAGAGGAGAGGGCCAAGGACTGAGCCCTGGGGGACCCCAATAGTGAGGGGAAGAGGGGAAGAAGTGGAGCCAGCAAAAGATACACTGAAAGAGCGGTCAGAAAGATAGGAAGAGAACCAGGAGAGAGCAGTGTCCTTGATGCCAATGGAGTGCAGCATAGAGAGTAGGAGCTGATGGTCGACAGTGTCAAAAGCCGCAGAGAGGTCAAGAAGGATAAGCAGAGAGTGGTCACCATTACGTTTTGCTGTCAGAAGGTCATTGGTCACTTTGATGAGGGCAGTTTCTGTAGAATGTAAGGGGCGGAAGCCAGACTGCAATGGATCTAAAAGAGAGTGAGTGGCGAGGTAATGAGTGAGGCGGGTGTAGACCAGGCGCTCCAGGAGTTTAGAGATGAAGGGGAGATTGGAGACTGGTCTGTAGTTATTTGTGCAGGATGGGTCAAGGGACGTTTTCTTTAGTAGTGGAGTGATAATAGAGTGTTTGAAGGAGGAGGGGAAGATGCCAGTAGAGAGGGAGAGATTGAAGATTGTGGTTAAGTGACTGGTGACCACTGGAGAGAGGGTCTGTAGTAAGTGTGAGGGAATGGGGTCAGAGGTGCATGTAGTGGGACGTGAGGACGAGAGGAGCCTGGAGACTTCTTCTTCTGTGGCTTGGTCAAAAATGGAGAGTGAGCCAGAGGGGATGTGGGGAGAGATGGGAGTAGAAACACTTGAAGGTTGGGAGCTGATTTCCTGACGGATGTTTTCTATTTTCTCTGTGAAGTAAGAGGCCAGATCGTCAGCACAGAGGTCAGTGATAGGAGCCTGCACTTTCGGACTGAGGAGAGAGTGAAAGGTGTCAAAAAGTTTCTTTGAGTTGTTGGCTAGTGAGGAGATCAGGGTGGTGAAGTAGGTCTGTTTGGCGAGGTGAAGGGCAGAGTTGTAGGTTTTTAGCATGAATTTATAATGGATGAAGTCTCCTGGTGAGCGACTTTTCCTCCATAGGCGTTCGGCACTCCTCGAGCATCGCTGGAGGAATCGAGTTTGTGATGTGAGCCAGGGCTGTTTTACTCTGTGTTTGGAGGTTCTAAGGGTGAGGGGTGCTACTTGGTCCAGGGTACTTTTGAGAGTGTCATTGTAGTAATTCACAGCCAGATTGGGGCAGGAGAAGGAGGAGATTGGGGACAGTGATGAGAGAAGAGAGTCTGTGAATGTGTGAGGGTTGATGGCCTGTAGATTTCTGAATGTGTGATAGGTCGGACTATGCTGTGATGGGCGAGGGTTTGAGAGTGTGAAGGTGAGAATGTTGTGATCAGAGAGAGAAAGAGATGAGTTGTCTAAGGAGGAGGAAGAGCAGAGTCGGGTAAAGACCAGGTCAAGGGTGTTACCATCCTTATGTGTCTCAGAGGTTGAGAGTTGCGAGAGGCCAAGAGAATTGGTTAGAGCTAGGAGCTGGGATGCAGATGTGGAGTTGAGGCTGTTTATGGGGATGTTAAAGTCTCCCAGGATGAGGGTTGGTAATTCTGAGGACATGAAGTGCGGCAGCCATGCGGAGAAGTGGTCGAGGAAGTGGGTGGTTGAACCTGGGGGGCGATACACCACCGCTACTCTGAAGGAGAGGGGACGGAACAACCTAATGGTGTGAACCTCAAAAGAAGGGAATGAGAGTGATGGAGCGGGGGGGATGACCTGGAAAGTACATTGTGGGGACAGGAGTAGGCCAACTCCACCACCACGTCTGTTTCCAAGTCTCGGGGAATGAGAGAAGTGCAGACCGCCGTAGGAGATAGCAGCAGGGGAGGCAGTGTCTGAGTCCTGGATCCAGGTTTCAGTAAGGGCCAAAAGGTTAAGAGAGTTACTGAGAAAGTAGTTGTGGATAAAGGGCAGTTTGTTGCATGCGGACCGTGTATTCCAGAGGGCACATTTAAACGAAGGAGATGGAGGTGTGCAGGTAATGCTAATAAGGTTACTGGGATTTCTATGTGAGGTGTGTGGTGGGGGGTTGAAGCTGGAAGAGGGTGGCCCAGGATTGGGAGAAATATCGCCTGACATAAGCAGTAGTAGAAAGAGGAGGAGTTTACTAGAGGAATCAGATGCACCCCAAACCAGTGATGCCCCCAGGAGATATTATTTTTCCTCTGAGGACATTGCAGAGTTGGTATCCGCGGTGCGATCCACTATGGGGTGGTGGAAGAGGAATCAGCCCAATCCATTCAGTATGTAATATTTGGGGGATTGCGGTCTAAGAAAACTTCAGTCTTTCCAGTCCATGATAGCTTTAAAGAGATGGTATTGGATGAGTGGAAGTATCCAGAGAAGTGTCATGTAATTCCAGGAGGAATGAAGGGGCGTTTTACTCTAAAATCAGGACCGAAACGCAGAGAATAGATATGCAAATTGCAAAAGTTGCTAATAAAACTACCCTGCCCTTTGAAGACGTTTCACAATTGAGGGACCCTATTGATCGGAAGGCAGACAGTCTGCTGAATAGGTCCTGGCAATCATCTTTTTTGCTGATATCAAACATCGCATCTACCTACCTGGCCAGATCCATGTTTAGATGGTTAAATCAACTTGGTTCTCACATAGCAGAGGGTACGCCTAGAGAAGATCTTCTAGCCTCTATTCCCCTATTGCTCCCCTATTGCAGAAAGCTGCTAGTTTTCTACCAGATGCGTCAGTGGAGTCAATCAGGGCCGCAGCCAGAACCATGGGCCTTTCCAATATGGCCAGACGTGCCTTGTGGTTGAGAACCTGGAGCGGGGGACATTGCTTCAAAAAGCAAATAATGTTCCTTACCATTCCAGGAAGAATATGTTTTTGGCCAGGTCCTAGACCAACTTCTAGAAAAAGCGGCAGACAAGAAAGGTCTTCCAGAGATGAAATCAAAAAGCAAGTCCTTTCGTCCCCAACATTGTTTAGGACCCAGACCGATTCCCAGCCATAGAAGAATAAAGGAAAAGGGGTCCACTGGAGCTACCCAACAGGGGGTAAGGGTAAAAGTATATTTTGCTCTCATCCTCAGGAAAGAGTGATGCCATTCCTGTAGGGAGAAGGCTTTCCAGCTTCCTTCCGCAGTGGCAAAACATAAAACATTGAGCCACCCTATTCTACAGCTCATCAGAGAAGGGATGAGAATAGTGTTTTTACCCCTCCTCCTCAACATTTTAAAGTGACCTCTCTAACTGCCCAAAAACTCCAGTCTTGTCTCTGGAAGGAAGCCCAAATGTTCTCTCTTTTGGAACTATTGTTCCAGTTCAGGAAGGAGAGAGAGGGAGGGGACACTATTCTTGTCTATTCCTCGTACAAAAACCAGGAGGGTCGTTCAGGACTATCATAAACCTAAAACCTTTGAACAGGCACGTCTCCTACTCCCGGTTCAAGATGGAATCGGTAAAGTCAACAGATCCCCTTATCAGAAAAGACTTTGTGATGGCAACATTGGATCTGCAGGATGCATACTACCATATCCAGATACATCCTGCAGATCAAAAATTCTTGAGATTTGCCATTCTTTTTCAAAACCAGGTGCATCACTTCCAGTTCCAGGTCCTACCCTTTGACCTGTCCTACACCCGCATGTTCACAAAAGTGATGCAGAGGTAATGGCATTCATCAGGAACCGGGCATAGTGGTGGTACCATCCAGACGACTTCTGATCACTGCCCTCAATCGTGGCCTCTGCAGTATCACATGCAGAGCTGATTCACTCTCATGTCCTTGATAGATATCAATTTTCAAAGTACAACTGACCATCTCGGCGAAAGTTTTTTAGTTGTTTTTTATCACAAGGCTGAGAGGTCTGTCGGACAAAGTGATCACCATCTCAAAGTATTGAGAAACGTGACAAATGCAATCTATGCAAAGGTCTGACAGGTCTTTATTCATGGTATGTTTCCCTCCAGATCCTTTGCCCAATATTGCCAAAATCTGGATTTTTTACAAGACGGCTGACACAGGCTTAAACTAGTACCTTAAAAGGTACAGTATTGCCCTAGAACTCCTACTCGATCAAGGTCTTACTGCTCATCCATGAATCAGGAATTCATAGTTCACATCTAGCTTGCCATGAAGTTCATTCTTGTCCTCCTGGATCGCAATATTTTTTAAAGTGGACTTTTAGCATCCTATGAACCTATTATACTCAGTTAGTGCATACTCCCTGGAAAACGTGTTATTAAAGCATAACAGCATGGTTAAGAGTCAGGAACTCCAGGCCTTCTATTACTGAGCACTTACTAAAATACTAGACGTCGCTTTTTTATGCATCGATCCATCCTTTCTTTCAAAGGTCTCGTCAAGAATTCACAGATCAAGGAAATTATTCTCTGCATCATTTTGTAAATCCAAAAATGACAATGAATGAGACTTTCATGCTTTAAGATGCACTAGAACTTATATTCTATCTCCAAAAAAAAACAATCCTGGAGATTGGAGAACATTGTTGTCCATTGGTGCTTGCAACAAAGGCAGAGGCATCCAAAAAGCACCTTGCTACATGATCAAACATGCCATTGACAGCCTATTCTGCCAAGATCTTCCCTCTGGTCAATCTGAAGAACATTCAACTGTGCCGAGTCTTGTCTAGCCGAAAGGCAGACACCCTTGAGCAGATCTGCAAAGCTGCACCTGGTTTCGGTTCATACATTCACCAAGCATTACAGGTCTGTGTTTTCGACATGGGATCTGGCCTTAGAAGAAAAGTCCTTCAAACTGTGGTCTCTCCCAAGATTTATTTCTTGGTATTACTCCTATTGTGCTGTCTAAAAGGATGGGAGGAGAAACGGAATTAGACTTACCTGTAATTGGGAATCCTCCACGACAGCATGATTTATTCCTCCTTTTTGGTTCTGATGTTTTTCTTTTCCACCCTTTGTGTAAGTAAATCTTAGCACTTCTTTTCATTGGTCTGATAAACATGGGCTAGGAGGTGTGAGCTATTTACCTCTCTTTGTTTCCTGCCCTATCAGCAAAGGCAACTTCCTTTGTGCTGTCGTAGAGATCCTGAAGGATACTGGTAAGTCTAATTCCGTTTTTTCCCAGCCTAACTAGCTTATCACAGCACACAGTGAACAATTGCTAAAAAAAACACAGCAAAGTTTGCATAAAAACACTGCAAAAGTGCACCATAGGAGGTACAGATCTGACATCCAACATCTGCAGCAAATCAAGTCGGCGCATAGCCTAACAATCCCAGCATTCTTTATCTTGTTAAGACATACTGTATAGAGTTGTAGGACTGCAATTCTTTGTCATGACAGTCATGCAAAAGTTTGAGATGATACAAATATTAATTTTTACAAAGTCTACTGTCATTTTTCAAATGGTAATTTGCAATACTCCAAGTCCTAAAAGTGATCAGCTTACGAAATACTTGCTAAGTCAATATTTGCTAGAAATGAACTTAACCCAAAACTCATTCAACATCATTGCAGTCCTGCCTTAAAAGGAGCAGCTAACATGTTTAGTGATTGATGTCAGCCCTGCCTCATCAAACCTACACTGTGTTAATGGAACAATCAGTCATGATTATGTAGAATGACACCATGACACTTTAAAGGAGGCTGTGCATGGTACATTGTTTCTCTCAGTTACCATGGTTATCTCTAAAGAAACACGTGCAGCATCATTCACTGCACAAAAATGGCTAAGAGGCAAGAGTACGCACTAAGATTGCACCTCAGTCAACAATCTTTCGCATCATCAAAATTCAGGAGAGAGCTTCCATTTTCCAAAGTCCAGGCGCCAATAAGACCATCAAGCGCCAGGACCGACTATAAAACTGTTCAGCTGCGGGATCGGACACAGTAGTCCGAGTTTGCTCAGGAATGGCAGCAGTGTGTGAGTGCTTCTGCACCACTGTAAGGCGGAGACTTTTGAGCAAGTCTGTTCAGAGGGCAGCAAAGAGCCACTTCTCTCAAAAAAACATCAGGGACCGATGATATTCTGCAAAAGTACGGAGTCTCAGCTCAAAAATTGGGCTGAAAAGTTCCCCCCTCGGCTTATACACGAGTCAATACGGCCCCCAAATGCTGGCACTCGCCCCCCCTGTGTGGTAAGGGCCCCCCCGCTGCTTAACTTACCATCCCCGGTCTTCTGCACCGCCGGTCTTCTGTGCTCCGTCCTCCATGCTCCGAGTCCCGTCCGGCTGCATCCGGGATCCCCGGCCGTCGCACGATGACGTCATCGTAACTGCGACGGCCGGGGATCCCGGATGCAGCCGGACGTGAGCATGGAGGACGGAGCACAGAAGACCGGCGCGGTGCAGTGCAGAAGACCAGGGATGGTAAGTTAAGCCGCAGGGCCTTACCACACAGGGGGGGTGAGTGCTAGCATTTGGGGTCCTGTATACCCCTGGGGCTGCTATATACCCCTGGGGCTGCTGTATAACCCCTGGGGCTGCTGTATAACCCCTGGGGCTGCTGTATTAACCCCTGGGGCTGCTGTATTACCCCTGGGGCTGCTGTATTACCCCTGGGGCTGCTGCATTACCACTGGGGCTGCTGCATTACCACTGGGGTCTGTATATACCACTGGGGAGGCTGCTGTAATACTGCTGGGGTCTGTATATACCACTGGGGAGGCTTCTGTAATACTGCTGGGGTCTGTATATACCACTGGGGAGGCTTCTGTAATACTGCTGGGGTCTGTATATACCACTGGGGAGGCTGCTGTATACTACCACTGGGGAAGGCTTCTGTATACTACCACTGGGGGGGCCTGTATACCACACTGCTGGGGGCTGTATACCTGTGCTGGGGTCCACCCTCGGCTTATACACGAGTCAATAGGTTTTCCCAGGTTTTGGGGGCAAAGTAGGGGGGTCGGCTTATACACGGGTCGGCTTATACACGAGTATATACGGGTAATTGCTGTAAAGGAGAATTATGAGCTGGACAATTATTCATGTTTGAATTTTGTTATAATATAATACGGATATTTTGCAATTATGAATATACCATTTTTATGATATTGAAATGAAATCTAAAATGGCGTCTGATGCACTTTTAAAGACTTTCAGTACACGTTATGCAATGCTGCTGTGATGGAATTAAGCAACAATAATATCTATACACCCTGCCATTTCTTGGAAAGCAGTGTTCTCTCCAAAGAATATTAATGCATTAAAAGGCCAGTAAACCTATACATAAATATTAAAGTTTTTTAACATTTTCCTACAAATATATCCTCTGGGGCTCCACCCTTATAGGATAATGCTGACAATTTAATAAGCTGGGGTCTGCCATTATTCCTCCGTGCATGGGATTCACTGGTTGCATTGTATACATAAGGCTATTGCCTTATCAATTGCTATACTAAAGGCCCTGTTACACACTACGATATCGTTGCAACGTGACCGGTTTGGTGACGTTGCAGCGATGTCAAAACGACATCATTGTGTGTGACACGCACCAACGATAAGTCGTTGATCGTAGATTTATGGCCAGGACCATAAATCTGTCGTTGGTCCCCCACTGGGTGGCCAGCATCGGCGCGTGTGACAGCGGGAGACCAACGATGAATGAGCTCCCAGAGCCGCACAGCAAGCACTGGGAACTGGTAACCATGGTAAACAGTGGGTACCTAAGCCCTGCGCTCTGCTTAGTTACCCGCTGTTTACCATGGTTACCAGTGTTCTCACTGGTCCTGCCTTTGTGACAGATCACCAGTGATCAGTTCACGATATCCCAGCCAGATGGGATTGTTGGTGGGATCGCTGGGACATTGAAACATGTAATGGGGTCTTTAGTTTGGTGATGCATACATCTACTAATGATGGTTCTGATGGTCTATAAATGAACAGATGGTGGTTCTGGTGATATACAGATGCATCTCAATGAATTAGAATATCATCAAAAAGTTAATTTATTTTAGTAATTCAATACATAAAGTGAAACGCATATTACATAGTGTCATTATAAACACAGTGATCTATTTCAAGTGTTTATTAATGGTAATGTTGATGATTATGGCTTACAGCCAATGAAAAGCCAAAGGTCATTATCTCAGAAAATTAAAGTAGGGAGGATGAAGATTCTGAGAGATAAAATATTACTTAAATATGTATCAGAGGTTCACCTTGTATGGTTGGGAGAGTCGTAACCACTATAAAAGCATATCAGGGCTGCTGCAGTCCCCAGCGAGGTGCATATAGAGTAGGGAGGATGAAGGTTAAAAACCGCGCTGCCGTATTCTACAAGACATCAAAGGATGAATATAATATTGATTTATTAGTCAGCACATTTCAGGGCTCCCTGGCCCCTTCCTCAGGACAAATCAATACCATATTGCCATGTTTCAGGGACTCTCACGACTCCACCTATCCACCAGTATCTGAGCCTTGGTCACTTACTGCCCTTGTTCCTAAGCAGATATGTAGTAATCTGGATTTTGGACAGAGACTTAATTTTAAAGGTAGTCGGAATAAAATACTTTTTTGTTATTGTAAACATGATGCATGCGTCAGCACAATATTTATATGATGTTATCAATATTAAAAGAGTTGTCATATAAACTAAGTACATTTTAATCATTGGATTTTGGAATAATAATAATTTCCACAATTGGATGCGCTATGTACTGGTAATAAGACCTGACTGTACAGCGACATGGTCTGATCATACCACATCTCCTGGCCTGAGATAATCTTATATATGTGTCCCTGCTATGTACTGTGTAATATATGTGTCTGACCGTACAGGGACATGATCTGATAATACCACATCTCCTGTGCTGAGATAATCTTATATATGTCTTCAGTTTATAGAAAAAAGAGACGGCACTCCACGGTTTCTTTTGCTCGCTTTAATCCACTACATGTGGATTACATCTTGTGCAGGGAGGGGTTTTTGGAGGCAGACGACGGCACCGTTTCGCTAACGTTCAGCTTCCACAGACCCATGGAAGCTGAACATCAGCGAAACGGTGCCGTCGTCTGCCTCCAAAAACCCCTCCCTGCCCAAGATGTAATCCACATGTAGTGGATTAAAGCGAGCAAAAGAAACCGTGGAGTGCCGTCCTCTTTTTTCTATAAACTGAAGACTATATTAAGCACTTTAAGACCGAGCAACACCAGTACAGGTGATAAGCCAAGGTGATTAGGTGGGCCAGACACGGTCCTAAAAGAAGGTTTGGGGCTATAGTGCCGTGTGAAACTCTTTTGTATCTGAATCTTATATGTGTCCCTGCTATGTAAAGTGCAGTGGATGTGCCTGACCACACAGAGACATGGTCTGATCTTACCACATATCCTGTGCTGAGATAATCTTACATATGTGCTCCTGCTATGCGCTGTGTAATGGAGGTGTCTGACCATACAGGGACATGGTCTGATCATAACACATCTCCTGTGCTGAGATAATCTTATATATGTGTCCCTGCTATGTACTGTGTAATGGATGTGTGACCATACAGGGACATGGTCTGATCATACCACATCTCCTGTTCTGAGATAATCTTACATATGTTCTCCTGCTATGTACTGTGTACTGGATGTGTTTGACCATACAGTTACAAGGTCTGATTATAGCACATCTTCTGGGCAGGGGAAGAAGTAAAAGAGTATACAGACATTACATCACAAAAACACAGCTACTACTTTCTGTGAGGTAACACTTCCCTACCTGTTTAAAAACAATGTTTTACCTCTAAGAAAGAATCAGATTTATACTCTCTTTTGCATCCTCACTGGACCAGCAGATGTGGTATAATCAGACAAGGCCATTACACAGTACATGGCAGGAGCACAGCTATAAAACTACACAGGAACATTTTTGGACAACCTCTTTGACTTGTCACCAAACATTGGTAATTCATTTAAGTCACTGAGGTTTAAATGAGTTTTGTTGCACTTAAAAAAAACCTGTTGTCTGGATAAGGTATAACATAATAGAGAAAAAAGTCTAATAATCTTGAAATGTATTGCAGCTTTCATCAATAAATTTCAAAGTCCACGGTTCCTGTCCGGTCTGTGCTTATTTTGCTAAGGCTGAGACCTGCTATACCGGTATGTGTTAGCTCCGGCCAATCATTCCTTGTCAATATCCACTGCACCAGTCATTGTCTTGGTGGCTACCTGCCAGCAAGTCTCAGCATCAGTAATATTAGCATGGACCATAGAGGGACATTGATCCAGAAGACCTGAAACAAGAGGGGATTTTTTTTTTACTAAGGGATTATTTTCATTCCGATATCACATTTGCAGCTGACAATTTGTCTTCAAAGCTGATTAAACCCCTTCATTACTTCGACAATGCATAGAAAGCCACGCTGGCATTGTATATGTGACTCTAAACCACGAGACAAGTATGGCTGTGTAGCAGAACATAGACCATAGAGCATACGCCTCTTCTTTGTCTTTACAGTAGCTGCTTTGTATCATTTGGCCCATAGTTTCTGTTGGTCTTCAATTTCTTCTAGACTCCTTAGGATGTACAGTGAAGAGCTTTAAAGGCAGAGAAAAAAATCAAATATTGTCAATTACAGTTCAATAAACTCTTTATAATCTTAATAGCTGGAAGTCTTGATGTTGGTGAACAGAGACATTCTTGTGTACATTCAGAAACGGGCATTTTTTAGGACTGAATTTAGTTGACGCTACTATAGAATTAAGCAACTTTTATTGTAATGTAAAGACCGAGCTATTTTACATCAGGCTGGAAACTACTTTAACATAGTGATGTATTGTAATATGCAAAAAGTATGATGTCTGCTGCATTTGGGACCCTCCTACAGCTATTGTGTACTACTATTACAAAATAGCAGCCCCAATAACCAATATTTGACCAATTAGCTATTCTCCCCATTACCACCTTTTGTAGGGATTGTACGACTACAGGCATTTAGAGCACATTAACTGTATGTGCTGTAAATGTTTGATCGGCTTGGTCATGGATTGCCTAGAATTTACCTGTCTATCAGTATTCTTGGGTCCTCCAATTGCAATAGACATGTGACTGTAAATGTCTAGTCACCATCTACAGTAGTGAATAAAAGAAAGGGACTCATTGCTTAGTGGCTGCCCACTGTTTACCAGCTACAGCAGTGATTTCTGTGCTGCTGCCAAGTAATGATGCAGAGTAGGACAGCAATGGAGGCTGGAAGGGAGGAGTACTTATTGATGACTCCCACTTTTGTCTTGGACGCAATGATAGCTGAAGATGGGTTTGAAGACTACGTTTGCAACCCCATGAAGAGGCCTCCACCAAAGAATGTCACACTGGTCCTTCTCAGGGGATTATAAAACATGGTGAAATAATGTATAGTTGCTGAACCCATCCAATTTCATCCCAGGTACACTAACAGATCAGTACTACATTGATTTGCTGCTGAAACCAGTGCTACGGCCATTTCTTCAATGTCCCAGGAGTCGTTTTTCAACACAACAATGCCAGGCTGCATGTTGCACGTGCTACTGTGGCCTAAATGTACTACTATGAACTGTGGAATCTCTGAACTTGTGTCACATCAAGCACATCTAGGACATCATTGGTCGGCAGTTAGAATGGGAGCTGCCAGCACGGAGCTTGATTATGTGCCCAAGTGCATTCAGCCTGGCAGAACGGTATTCAGACATAATTAATAAATGGACTGAAGTGCAGGTTTTTGTGCATATGGTGTTCATACTTAATACTGCATAAAATGAGATATCTTGAAAAATCTGTTTCCATTATTTCATCTTTTCCATATTATTAACATGTCTCTCCATCCTGTGGTTTCCATGGTTCACACCGCTTCTTTCTTTGTATTGCAGATTCACTGTTGAGGAGGGTATATTCTTGAAAAAATACACCGGGTTTTGAAAAAATAAACAGCAATATGTGAACATCCATTGGACTTATAGTAGTAGTGCTATTATTGTATTTCTTATATATTCAATAAATGAACTTACCAACTCTTTTAATGTCAGCATACACACAACACAGAATTTCCTCTTTTGTTTTCATGCCATCCAAGAAAACTAAAAAAGTAAATATGATAAAAAAAAGAATTATGCATTTATCAGTCTTGGTGGTGTGCAATTTTCTAATTAAAGAAGCAATCACTACTATTTATTAAAGGGGTTGACTACTACTTGGACAAACCATTCTCATTTCCCATGTGCACCCCCATAATGATAAAAACGCCTATACTCACCTCCCCTGCCTGCCCGATTCTAGTGAAGTCAGAACTCACATTCCCAGTGCTCATGTGACATTGTTATGAGCCCCCACAACCAATCACCGCTGGCTTCCTTTTCCCTGCCTTCAGACACAGGAAAAATTAACAGGAAATGAGTGACAGCTGCAGTGCTCACTATCTGTTAATTGCTTAATCATCCGATGGCTGGGAGAAGGAATCTGGCAGTGATTGTTTGTGGGGCTCACATGTCATAACGATATCACATAGGCACTGGGAACGCAAGTTCTGACTTCACTAGAATCGGGCTGGCAGCGGAGGTGAGTATAGGTGTTTTTATTATTATAGAGGCAAACATGGGGAATGAGAATGGGTTGTCAAAGTAGTGGACAACTCCTTTAAAGTAGAAGTCCTAGTAATTTCTTTCCATATTGTTCTATGAAATGTAATCCAGCGATGCTATGGTCCACTTCTGGGTTAGAAAATATTTTAAATTTTGTAGAATAAGTATAGCCAACTACATTTTTCCATAGTCCCCAAAATGTTGGAAATGAGAAATGTGTATAGTATTTTCTTTTTATACCAGAACCCAATAATTGATGTATAGATATTGTGTTTTCATATGTTTCCTTAACACAAGTCTAAAAAACACATACCACCATTGTAGTACAATAATTATAATGATTGGACTAGAGGCTGAAAGTTTTTGAAAATATAGCAATTTCTGTAATGTTATATTTGACATACCGTATATACTCGCGTATAAGCCGAGTTTTTCAGCCCAAAATTTGGGCTGAAAAGTCCCCCCTCGGCTTATACGCGAGTATATACGGTAATCCATATACCGTATATACAGCAGCAGCCCCGGAGGTATACAGGCCCCCCCATCTAGCTCCAGGGCCCCCCCCCCCTTGCGCGGCAGCCTGTAAAGGAAAATCATACTTATCACTGTCCCGCACTGTCCCGCCGCTTGCCGACACACGATCCCGGGCTTCAATTCGCGTCTTCTGTGGTCGCGGGCAATGACAGGATTGAAGCCCGGGATCGTGTGTCGGCAAGCGGCGGGACAGCGCGGGACAGTGATAAGTATGATTTTCCTTTACAGGTGTGCCGCGCAAGGGGGGGGCCCTGGAGCTTGATGGGGGGGCCTGTATACCTCCGGGGCTGCTGCTGTATACAGCCCTGGGGCTGCTGCTGTATACAGCCCTGGGGCTGCTGCTGTATACAGCTTTGGGGCTGCTGCTGTATACACCCCTGGGGCTGCTGCTGCTGTATACACCACTGGGGCTGCTGTATACTACCTAAGGGCTGCTGTATATACCTCTGGGGCTGCTGTATACACCACTAGGGCTGCTGTATATACCTCTGGGGCTGTATATACCTCTGGGGCTGCTGTATACTACCTTTGGGGCTGCTGTATACTACCACTCGGGCTGCTGTATAGTACCACTGGGGCTGTATATACCTCTGGGGCTGCTGTATACTACCACTGGGGCTGCTGTATACTACCACTGGGGCTGTATATACCTCTGGGGCTGCTGTATACTACCACTGGGGCTGCTGTATACTATCACTGGGGCTGCTGTATACTACCACTGGGGCTGTATATACCTCTGGAGCTGCTGTATACTACCACTGGGGCTGCTGTATACTACCACTGGGGCTGTATATACCTCTGGGGCTGCTGTATACTACCACTGGGGCTGCTGTATACACCTCTGGGGCTGCTGTATACTAACCACTGGGGCTGCTGCTGTATACTACCACTGGGGCTGCTGTATATACCTCTGGGGCTGCTGTATACCACACTGCTGGGGGCTGTATACCTGTGCTGGGGTCCACCCTTGGCTTATACACGAGTCAATAGGTTTTCCCAGGTTTTGGGAGCAAAAGTAGGGGGGTCGGCTTATACACGGGTCGGCTTATACACGAGTATATACGGTAAATATAAATACAGCATGCAGGGCCGTATTTAGAGTTCCTGCTGCCCTAGACACTTTCAGTGGTTGCGCCTCCTACTCATCAGTCAGAATAAGCGTATGTGCACACAGCATTTTATTTGTCAGGCAGATCTGCTCTGCATCCCTCCTGAAAAAGCAACAAATAAATGCTAAAAGGAATAACCTCATGTACGGCAATGTAAAAACATCTTACTGTTAATTTGCAGTCTTTTGTGTTTTTTTAACTATGCCCTGTAGCATCTTTTGTCTGAATTCCAGTACTCAGGGGGTTCACAGACATCTGCAAGTCTCCTTAGCCTTCAGATAGTAGGTAAGACCTCCATACACATGAGACTAAAGGTACCGTCACACCCTAGGATATAGGTGAACGAGATCGTTAGCTATGTCACGTGACAGTGATCCTTCCGACATCATTAGTGCGTTGTCACACGCAAGGATATTGTTAACGATCTTAAATTTGGCGATTCAGAGAAGAATGTATGAACGATGTTAAAGGGATCCTGTCACCCCCAAAACACATGTAAACCTATTAAAACCTGTCCCTAGAGCATATTAACACTTTCCCTACACTGTTTTTACCTCCTAAATGCAGTAAATGACATTGCATAAAAACGTTTTATAAGTACCTGATTACTGATGATAATGAGTGACTATGCTATTCATAGTCACTCATCAAGACTGCCCCTCTGCTTCATAGCACGCCTGAATAGGCGTGATCTTCATAGCAGATTCAAATTGCCGCCTCCCTGCTGTGCCCTGTGTCGTCCGAGGCTGCTGTGTGGCTGGGTGACGCGATCCGCGTCATTCCCGGCGCCGGGTGACGTTTTTACACCGGCGCCGCGCTGTAAACTTCAAAATGCGCACTGCGCATGCGCATGGGCATGCGCAGTGTGCATTTTGAAGCCGACAGCGCGGCGCCGGTGTAAATACGTCACCCGGCGCGGGGAATGACGCGGATCGCGTCACCCAGCCACACAGCAGCCTCGGACGACACAGGGCACAGCAGGGAGGCGGCAATTTGAATCTGCTATGAAGATCACGCCTATTCAGGCGTGCTATGAAGCAGAGGGGCAGTCTTGATGAGTGACTATGAATAGCATAGTCACTCATTATCATCAGTAATCAGGTACTTATAAAACGTTTTTATGCAATGTCATTTACTGCATTTAGGAGGTAAAAAGAGTGTAGGGAAAGTGTTAATATGCTCTAGGGACAGGTTTTAATAGGTTTACATGTGTTTTGGGGGTGACAGGATCCCTTTAAATAGCGGCAGGAATAGTATAATTATGAAAGACATCGTTCATCATGGTGTCACTCTGAACGATGTTGCTGTTTCACAGTTCCTTAATTGGACGACGAACGATAGATTTGAGGTCAGGATCTCATTTTTTGGATGAACGATCCAACGATTTTTCCTTCCTACAGCGTTCGTTTACATGCAGCTACACACTAACGATATCGTTTGAACGATCACAAATCTGTGCCGTTTCAACGATATCGTTAACGAGATCCTAGCGTGTGAAGTGGCTTTAAAGTTACCTAAACCTACCGATATCAACAGGTTGCGCTGACAGTCTTATGTGAATGGGGGCTATAACTAATGATTGTTGAGGAAGATAAGGATCCAGCATGTCCGATTACAGGCTGTAGATCCTTTTGTCCTTTAAAGAGAACCTGACAGGTCGGTTTTGCCCCCCCCAGCTATCACTATCTGTACCTGCAGCTTTATAATACTATTCTAATCATCCCTGTCTGAGCTCATAGTGTAATGGTAAAGGTGAAAAACAGACATTTGTACACTTACATTTTCTTATGTGAATGAGGCAGTCAGTCTACAGCTTGGAGGACAGATACTGTCTGGCAGATAAATAGTTAACCCACTATTAACTTGCATGTCTAAAGGACCTGTGTGATGTCCTGATCATGTGACCCCCAAGTGGGCGGAGCTAAGTGAGCAAACTCATTACGTGCTGTGGGGACTTAGCTCCGCCTATTGTAGTCACATGGTTGTGACATTATATCTGGTCTCCCAGCATGTTCTCACATTCGGCTGAAATGTTAACTATTAACCTGCCAGACAGTCTACCTCCTCCAAGCTGTAGACTGACTGCCTCATTACATAAGGAAATGTAAGTGTATAAATGCTTTTTTTTCATCTTTAACATTACACTATGAGTTCAGACAGGGATAGTTAGAATAGTATTATAAAGCTGCAGGTACAGACAGTGATAGCTGGAAGGGTATAAACGACCTGACAGGTTCCCCTTAAGTGATTTGCTGCCAGAGACGTCTAGTAGCGGTTCTAATAGAGAATGCAAGAACATTTGGCAGAATGAGTGCTCATGTATTGTATATAGGAGAACCAACGAAAATTGCTGCTGAACAATTGGACACCTATCTATAGTGTTTTCGGGGCCTTAGTCAATTAATTGTTTGGCTGACATTCAGCTGTATTTTTATTCCAGCTCATTTACCCTGTAAAGGTTTAAGATCAAATCTGTTAAGATAAAGATCACAACATCCACATGATTACATCACCAGAACCCCATCAATACATTAATACATCACCAGAACCTCTGTCAGTATTTCGCCAGAACCACCGTCAAAATAGTATTACATCACCAAAATCCCTGTCAATGCAGTAATACATCAACAGAACCCCAGTACATTACCAGAACTACTGTCAACACAGTAATATATCACCAGAACCACCGTTGGTACATCACCAGAACAATATATACTCTATATAAATGTGTATGCAGATTAATTGCCATTTTGGGGGTAAAATATCATCAATCTTAGCAACACATTGTTCTGCATCTACCAAGACTACCCTCTTGTCTGGTCTTCTGCAGCAAATACCAAAACAATGTCATTGTAATGTTTCTGAACTAATAATAACCACCTTAACTAAGCCCTGTCCTGTGCCCCTAAATAAATAATTGCCCCTCACTGTGCTCCCTGCACAAATGACCCCACACTGTCTCATGTATGGTCTACAGCCTTTTCATTATTCTCCCCTATAAAATATTACCTCTACACTGTGTTCCCTAGTTAAATATGACAGCCTCACCACCCCCTCATAAATGAAAACCACCACACTGTGCTTCTTGTAATGAATTATACCGCAACACTACTCTATAGTGAGCCCCCTTATGCTATGTATTCTGCATATTGAGCCCTCACAGTCTCTTTACTGAGTACTCCCCATGCTACCCCTTCTCCACACCAAGCCCCCCATGCTACCTTTTCTCCATTCTCAGCCCTCCTTCTCCATACCGAGCCCCCTCTTTCTACTTCTCCATATCAAGTCCCCATGCCTCCCTTCCTCCATACTTTGCACCTCCCAAGCAACCCTGCTCCATACCGAGCCCCCATGCCACCCTACTCCATGTCCAGCCATCCCCATGCCACCCCACTTCATACCATGCAACTTCCTTGTTACTCCTTTTACATACTGTGCTTCCCCTAACTACCTCATTTTCCATTCCAAACCCTCCATGGGGCTGCAACATTCTCAATACCATGCCCTCATTAGGCTACCTCATTCCCCATACTGTGCCCCCCCCAGGCTACCTTTTCTCAATACTGAGCCTCCCATTCTTCAAACTTTGCACTCATCTTAATCTCCTTGCAATTCACCCCTCATTTTCCATGCTATGTATCCCCCTCATTTTCCATTCTCCCCCTATTCTCTGTGCGGCACACCACCCACATTTCTCATTCTCCCAAAATCTACATGCTGTGAGGCTCCCTCATTTATCACTCTCTCCCCTTATTTCCATGCTGTGCAGCCTTCTTATTTATCATTCTCCCCCCCCCCCAAATTCAATGCTCTGCAGCCCCCTCATTTGTCATTCTCTCTCACTATTTCCATGCTGTGCAGCCCCTTGTTTGTCAATGTCCATCAATTTTCAGGCTCTGCAGACCCCTCATTTTTCATTCCCCCTTCCAATTTCTATGCTGTGCAGACCCCTAGACAATCTTTCTCAAAAAGTTAATCTTAGCTTAAACCACATAAGAGATCGTTGAGATCACAAATTTTGATATTGAATTGTGACTCAACTTGTGAAAGCTATTGAATAGTGATGAGCGAGTATGCTTGTCCCTACTCGTTACTCGCACGAATATCACGGTACTCGGGCTACTCGGCGAGTACTGAGCAATCTCGCGATACTCTTGCTATGCTCAGGGTCCACCTCCCTGCATGTTGGCGCTCTTTTCAGAGCCAGCCCGCATGCAGGGATTGGCTGACAGACACTGTAATGCCACAGCCATGTTGTTTGTGGCATTACAGTGATTGGCTGGCCGCACAGCGTGATCAGCTCTTTATAAGGCCTGACCGCGCTGTGCTCGTCACTCTGCGCCATTAGACAGTCAGTGTAGGGAGAGCTGCTGCTGATTGAGGGACAGATTTGTGGCCTTTCAGCTAGTGTAGGCACAGGGCTGCCAGTCTATTTACCACAACAGTCCTTCTGAGGACTAATAGAGCAGTATACAGGGAGGCAGGGTATCTACCAAACTTCACTGTGCCAGTATACCAGCCTGCATCGCATCTGGGGCTGGTTTCCAGGCTCATCCATCCCAAAAACCGTGCTTTTAGGGATTTATTTAGCTCACTATAGGCAGGAGTAGGTTTTGGCTCAAATTAGGGAACACCAAAAGCCTTGTGATAAAAACCAACTATTCTCTGCACTAATTTAGCATCTAATTGCTGCTACTGTAGGTTGCAGCGTTAATTAGGGTACACCAAAAGCCATGTGCTAAAAACCTACTCTTGTCTGCACTAAATGTGCATCTAAGTGCTGTTACTTTAGGTTGCAGCGTTAATTAGGGTACACCAAAAGCCTCGTGCTAAAAACCTACTTTGCACTAAATTTGCATCTAAGTGCTGCACTGTCTGTTGCAGCGTAAATTAGGATACGCCAAAAGACACGCTATTGTAGTCAGTGTTTGTGTCTGACTGGTCCACCTGCAGGGCCTTAATTTCAAAACTTAGGGTCGTGCTAAAAACCTACTCTTGTCTGCACTAAATTTGCATCTCAGTGCTGCTCCTCTAGGTTGCAGCGTACATTAGGGTACACCAAAAGCCTTGTGCTAAAAACATACTCTTGTCTGCACTAATTTAGCTGTATACAGTCAGCACCACATTGAAAATGCGCAAGTCCGGTGGCAAGGGACAAGGAACTGGACGTGATGGTGGTGCAGGCAGAGGGCGAGCCCGTGTGCAAGCTCGAATTGCGCCACGACAAACGCCCACATCATCTCGCTCGACTTTCTTGTCCCAATTTCTAGGTGAACGCAGCAGTACTCCACTATTAAACCAAGAGCAGTGTCAACAGGTTGTTAGTTGGATAGCGGATAATGCTTTCAGTCAGTTTGGCACCATCACAAATACCATGTCTTCCACACGGTCAAGTGTCAGTAGCCGTAAGACTGGACTGCACATTGCACACCCTGATCCTCCTTCCTCCCCCCATGCCGAGTGCCCAGACCCGGACATAACTGATCCCACACTTGGACACTCTGAAGAGCTGTTCATTTATCCATTCGCATCTTCTGGCCTCTCGCCAGCTCCAGTTGAATTGGGTCATGAGAAGATCGTATGTACCGATGCCCAAATATTTGAGCAGCCACGGTCTCACGAAGGCAATGGTGGGAACGTGTCTCAACAAGAGGTGGACAATGATGAGATACAATTGCCAGAAAGTCAGGAGGGAGGACCAGGGTGTGGAAGTGGAAGACGACGTGGTGGATGATCCAGTAACTGACCCAACCTGGCAGGAGGACATGCAGAGCGAGGACAGCAGTGCACAGGGGGAGTTAGGCGTAGCATCACAACAGGCCGGAAGAAGCAGGGTGGTGTCCGCAGGCAGAAGGCAGGCAACCGTTCCCCGGAACAACAACACGAGTGATGTTGCCAGTACAACTGCTAGGTCTTCCCGAGTCTGGCTGTTTTTTAAGATAGAAAAAGGTGTAGAATCCGGTGCCACAAAATTCCTTTTTATTTTCAAAAGTTTTAAAAATCACACATGCTCCAGAGGAGCTCCTGGACGCGTTTCGTGGGTCTAGCCCACTTAATCGTCAGTACAATGGCAATACAGACAAAAAGAATATATACAATTTAAAAGCAAAAAACAGCCCCCTCTCGCATGTGTGACAAATATACATCAATTATTTCTAACCAATCACATACCTGCAGGTTCTAAAAGAGTTAAAGGGAAAAATATGTGGGGAAAAAAGAGGGGGAGGGGAGGAAAAGAGAGGAAAAAGAGCTGATAACAGAAAGTAAAAGAGAAAAAAAAAAAAAAATAGAGAAGGAATGAAGGGGAGAGAAAGAGAGGAAAAGAGCTGATAACAGAAAGTAAAAGAGAGAAAAAAAATATATAATAGAGAAAGAATGAAGGGGAGGGAAAGAGAAGAAAAGAGCTGATAACAGAAAATAAAAGAGGAGAGAAGGGGGGGGGAGAAGAACAGAGCAAAGAACTGATATATTAGCAATGCAATTACATGGTAAACATTACAGGTGTAGAAATCTAAAGATAACCACAACAAAGATCTTTCTTTCTTATTGTAAGTCACCAACTACAAGGCTATTACATTTTAGAAATAGTATATTCCAAGAGAAAAGGTATAATCCTCCAACCACATAACAGTAGGGGGATCCCACTAAGATTTCATTCACAGAATACATAAATATATACCTCCTTTCCCAATGGATTATTCATACATTATGTATAGCCATCGTATTGCAAGTGCACTCAATATGTATTATACAAAGGAGCAAATACCATAAAAGAGACACAGGGTGCAGGATCAATAAAAGTATAACAAATCTGATCTATAGTTCAGACCCTGTGGAATCCGTGCATCAAGCCGCAGGATCCATAATTTTTCCTGGTTATGTAGTGCTTTCTCCCAATTACCCCCCCTATATGGACGGGGTATCCTCTCTATGCCTCTGATCTTTAAAGTTTTAAGGTCCCTTGCATGGAAATCCCTAAAATGGCGCGATAAACCTGACAAGCCCGTTCTATTGGCCTTTGAATTGGGATTTGCCCCTGTAATGTGCTCCGACATCCTTACCTTAAGGGATCTGATAGTGCAACCTATGTAATATTTGTTACAGCTACTACACGTAGCCATATATACTACGTGGGACGTGTTACAATTGATATAGGTAGATATTCTATATTGCTTCCCAGTTCGATTATTGCAAAAGGTTTCACCCATATCCACGTATTTACACATGGTGCACCTATTTTCACCACATTTAAACATCCCCCTATAGTTCAACCAAGTCTTCCTTTGGGTTCTTTTTTCCAGATAAATACTAGGAGACAAGTAATTCCCCAAATCTTTCCCTTTCCTAGGGACCACCCTACATCCTGAATCTAAAATAGCTGATAATTTACTATCGCAAACCCATTAGTGGGAACTCGGTCCTTAGAGCAGAAAGTAACCACCCTAAGCATGTGATTAAGAATCTGCCGGTAGGGGAATTAATAAGAGCAAGACGCAACTGCACCACATACCGTATATACTCGTGTATAAGCCGACCCGTGTATAAGCCGACCCCTCTACTTTTGCCCCCAAAACCTGGGAAAATCTATTGACTCGCGTATAAGCCGAGGGTGGACCCCAGCACAGGTATACAGCCCCCAGCAGTGGTATACAGGCCCCAGCAGTATGATATACAGCAGCCCCCAGTGGTATATACAGCGGCCCCAGTGGTATTGCAGCCCCTATATACAGCAGCCCCAGTGGTATTGCAGCCCCAGTGGTGTATACAGCAGCCCCTATATACAGCAGCCCCAGTGGTATTGCAGCCCCAGTGGTATTGCAGCCCCTATATACAGCAGCCCCAGTAGTATTGCAGCCCCAGTGGTAGTATACAGCCCCAGTGTAGTATCCAGCAGCCCCAGTAGTAATAAACAGCCCCCCCTCCTTATCACGTCTCCCCCAAGCTGCGGAGGCTGTGAAAATAACAAACACTTTATACATTACCTTCCGGCGCAGCTCTCCGCTCCTCCGGTCCTCCGCTCGCCGGCTTCTTCTTCCTTGATGTGCCGACTTCTGTGACCGCGCGCAGGAAATGACGTCATCTCCTGCGCCCGGTCACATGACACCGGCACAACAAGGAAGAAGAAGCCGGCGAGCGGAGGACCGGAGGAGCGGAGAGCTGCGCCGGAAGGTAATGTATAAAGTGTTTGTTATTTTCACAGCTGCCGCAGCCTGGGGGGACGTGATAAGGAGGGGGGGCTGTTTATTACTACTGGGGGATCCATATTAAGGAGGGGGGCTGTGTAGTGCAATATGCACGGCATCCCCCCGCCGCTGATGGACGGGGGGATGCCGTGCATATTCATTGCACTAATGAGGCGGCCCCATGTGACCGCCTGCGGTCACCGCGGCCCACTCCTGCCTCCTCCAGCCCCCGGTCACAGCCCCCCCACAGCATACCGTATGACCCGTGTATAAGCCGAGGGGGGGACTTTTCAGCCCAATTTTTGGGCTGAAAAACTCGGCTTATACACGAGTATATACGGTATGTGGATTTCATGAATGAAGCTGATGTTATGACTAAAAGGTTACGATCAAGAGGATACAAAAAATGGATGTTAGATAGAGCAGTGAATATTGCCGAATCAAGGAATAGGGAATCCCTCCTGGCACAGAAAGAACGAGAAGCCCCTCCGGGACCAATAATACCGACCTTCTCAACACCCCTTAGCAACCAGTACTATGACATCAAACGCATCTTTTTGAAGAATCTCCCCATATTATATCAGGATAGTAAATTATCAGCTATTTTAGATTCAGGATGTAGGGTGGTCCCTAGGAAAGGGAAAGATTTGGGGAATTACTTGTCTCCTAGTATTTATCTGGAAAAAAGAACCCAAAGGAAGACTTGGTTGAACTATAGGGGGATGTTTAAATGTGGTGAAAATAGGTGCACCATGTGTAAATACGTGGATATGGGTGAAACCTTTTGCAATAATCGAACTGGGAAGCAATATAGAATATCTACCTATATCAATTGTAACACGTCCCACGTAGTATATATGGCTACGTGTAGTAGCTGTAACAAATATTACATAGGTTGCACTATCAGATCCCTTAAGGTAAGGATGTCGGAGCACATTACAGGGGCAAATCCCAATTCAAAGGCCAATAGAACGGGCTTGTCAGGTTTATCGCGCCATTTTAGGGATTTCCATGCAGGGGACCTTAAAACTTTAAAGATCAGAGGCATAGAGAGGATACCCCGTCCATATAGGGGGGGTAATTGGGAGAAAGCACTACATAACCAGGAAAAATTATGGATCCTGCGGCTTGATGCACGGATTCCACAGGGTCTGAACTATAGATCAGATTTGTTATACTTTTATTGATCCTGCACCCTGTGTCTCTTTTATGGTATTTGCTCCTTTGTATAATACATATTGAGTGCACTTGCAATACGATGGCTATACATAATGTATGAATAATCCATTAAGAAAGGAGGTATATATTTATGTATTCTGTGAATGAAATCTTAGTGGGATCCCCCTACTGTTATGTGGTTGGAGGATTATACCTTTTCTCTTGGAATATACTATTTCTAAAATGTAATAGCCTTGTAGTTGGTGACTTACAATAAGAAAGAAAGATCTTTGTTGTGGTTATCTTTAGATTTCTACACCTGTAATGTTTACCATGTAATTGCATTGCTAATATATCAGTTCTTTGCTCTGTTCTTCTCCCCCCCCTTCTCTCCTCTTTTATTTTCTGTTATCAGCTCTTTTCTTCTCTTTCCCTCCCCTTCATTCTTTCTCTATTATATTTTTTTTTTCTCTCTTTTACTTTCTGTTATCAGCTCTTTTCCTCTCTTTCTCTCCCCTTCATTCCTTCTCTATTTTTTTTTTTTTTTCTCTTTTACTTTCTGTTATCAGCTCTTTTTCCTCTCTTTTCCTCCCCTCCCCCTCTTTTTTCCCCACATATTTTTCCCTTTAACTCTTTTAGAACCTGCAGGTATGTGATTGGTTAGAAATAATTGATGTATATTTGTCACACATGCGAGAGGGGGCTGTTTTTTGCTTTTAAATTGTATATATTCTTTTTGTCTGTATTGCCATTGTACTGACGATTAAGTGGGCTAGACCCACGAAACGCGTCCAGGAGCTCCTCTGGAGCATGTGTGATTTTTAAAACTTTTGAAAATAAAAAGGAATTTTGTGGCACCGGATTCTACACCTTTTTCTATTGCTACTGGTGGTTGCCAAGCCACTTTCCGGTTTCCTGGGAGTCCTGGGAATATTAGGTGGTTGGAGCTAGTCCTTTTTTTGATTTGTTTTTTAAGATGCCTGGGGAGAATTAAAAAAACTCCATTTGCAACACCTGCCATGCCACCATCAGCAGGGGTAGCAAAACTAGCAGCCTGACCACCACCAGCATGATCAGGCACATGACAGCAAAGCACCCGACTTTGTGGGATGTACAGCAGAGTACAGGAGCAATGTCTGCGGGTGACACCGCTGCGTCTTCCACTGTTGTGCGTGCAAGCCAATCCCCTGTCCATACTGCAGGCGAAGATGCCTCCTGTCCTTCACCTGTACTTTCACAAGCAGAAGTATCACCATCATCAGCCACGTCCTTGTCCCAGCGCAGCGTTCAGTTATCCCCAATCTTTGGAACGCAGGCGCAAATACGCTGCCAATGCCCCACATGCCACAGTTCTAAATGCACACATTTCGCGACTGCCTGCGCTGGAAATGTTGCCTTTCAGGCTGGTGGAGACGGAAGCATTCTGCAACCTGATGGCGGCGGCTGTCCCACGTTACTCGGTCCCTAGCTGACACTCTTTTTCCCGGTGTGCTGTCCCCACATTACATAAGCACGTGTCCCAAAACATCATACGTGCCCTTAACAATGCAGTTTCAGGCAAAGTCCACCTAACCACGGACACGTGGACAAGTGCTTGCGGGCAGGGCCGGTACATCTCTCTGACGGCACACTGGGTTGATATTGTGGAAGCCGGGACCCAGTCAGACCTTGGGACGGAACACTTCCTTCCGACACCGAGGATTGCAGGCCCTAACTCTGTCAGGGTTTCACCCATAGTGTACAGCTCTGGCACGTCATGCTCCTCAGCCTCCTCCTCCTCCTCCTCCTCCTCTTCCTCTACTTCACCCTCCACAACAGTCCCAAGCTGGAAGCACTGCCTTGGCTAAGTGGCAAAAGGCCGTGCTAAAGCTAATATGCATAGATGACAAACCCCACAACGCTAAAGAGTTGTGGACAGCTCTGAAACAGCAGGCCGATCACTGGCTCACACCGCTGAACCTACAGCCAGGCATGGTCGTGTGTGACAATGGCCGCAACCTTGTGGCGGCTCTGAAGCGAGACGAGCTGACACATGTTCCATGCGTCGCCCATGTGCTCAACCTCGTGGTTCAGCGGTTTATTAAATCCTACCCGGAGCTGTCTGATCTGCTCGTCAAAGTACGCCGCCTGTGTGCCCATTTCAGAAAGTCACCTACTTCTTCTGCCGGCCTTGCCGGCTTTCAGCGGTGTTTTCAGCTTCCGGCTCACAGACTGGTGTGTGATGTCCCCACGCGTTAGAATTCCACACTGCACATGTTGGTCAGGATTTGTGAGCAGAAGAGGGCAGTTGTTGAGTACTAGCATCAACTAGGCCGTCGGTATACGGTTCAAACTCCACACATAAGACCTCAGGAGTGGACATGGATGTCCGACATATGTACCGTCCTCCAAAACTTTGAGGGCTCCACCAAGATGGTGAGCGGCAATAACGCCATCATTAGCGTCACCATCCCACTTCTCTGTCTTCTAAAACGATGCATTGCAGGTGGAGCAGGATGAGTTGCAGCAAGAAACCGTACTGGGTGATTACACACAGCCCAGCCTCATCTCATCCCAACGTGCATTGAAGGACTATGACGAGGAGGAGGAGGAAGAAGAAATGGAGCTACTTTCATTCGGAATTGACGGTAATACATGCACAACCGTCAGACCGTCGGTTGAGCGGGGGAGGACAGGGGAGATGAGGAGAAGGAGGTCAGCATGGCCAGTCATGCTGTTGGTGAGGACCAAGAAGTCTTGACTGTTAACAGTCTAGCGCACATGGCTGACTTTATGTTACGCTGCCTGTGTTGTGACCCTCGTGTTATCAAGATCTTGACGGGACACTCATTACTGGTTGGTAACACTTTTAGACCTACACTACAAAGAGAACTTTATTTCTCTTATTCCCGAAGCGGAGAGGTCTACAAAAATGCTGCAGTACCAGAAGGCCATAGTGGCGGAATTATTTAAAAAATTCCCTTCTGAAAACGCTAGTGGCAGAGGTCACGATACAGTGGACAACCAAGGTGTCTGGCAAAGAGGCACAAGTACAATCCAGCAGAGGTAGGGGAACACTCTCAAGGATCTGGGACACTTTTATGAGAACCCCCCGTACCACAGGCTCTGAGGTGTGGGGTAGTGTCACAAGGGATGCCAAGTTTGCAAAGATGCTGAGGGAGTACCTTGCTGATCGTACTAAAGTGCTCCTAGACTCTTCTGTGCCTTATAATTATTGGGTATCCAAGCTGGACATGTGGCAGGAATTGGCTCTCTACGCCTTGGAAGTTCTGGCCTGCCCTGCCGCTAGCGTTTTGGTAGAGCGTGTTTTTAGTGCCGCAGGTGGAATCATTACAGATAAACGCACCCGCCTGTCAACTGAAAATGCTGACAGGCTGACTTTAATCAAGATGAACAAGGGTTGGATTGGGCCTGACTTCACGACACCACCACCAAATGATAGCGGAATTTAAATTTGGTGCCGGTAGATTCCCATGCACCTCCGCACACCGACACATCGGTACAGACTTCATGTGTTTGGCTACTTGCTGTACTGCTCCTTCTCCTCATCCGCCACCATCATATAATCAGTGTGACCGTGGTTCATGATGCCACAAAAGCATAATTTTTGGACATCATATTCATGATGATGATGCACCTAACCGTTCTAAAGTTAGGCATTAGTTTCATGTATACCCCCCAGGGGTAAATGTTTTAGTCCATGCTTCCAGAATGGGTATTACAAGTACAGGAGACCCGCTCCTTTGTAACGGGAACAATTTTTAGAGGCTTTCCTCTATGTTTCATCCCAGGGGCATCGCAATGCCTCCCAATTTTTGACTTCCCTGACTAGGGAAATAGTACAGCAGACTCACTTGCTTCAAATGGGCACATTAGTTTAGAAGGCTCTCATGCACGTCTCTATCCAGGGGCATTGAAGTGCTACCCAATTTTTGGCTTCCCTGACTAGGGAAATAGTACAGCAGACTCACTTGCTTCAAATGGACACATTAGTTTATAAGGCCCTCATGCACGCCTCTATGCAGGGGCATCTTGGTGCCTCCAAACCTTTGGCTTCCCTGCCTAGGGCAATACTAAAAAAGACCCACTTGCTTACAATGGGCACATTTTTTGAAAAAGCCCTCATGCACGCCTCTATGCAGTGGCATCTTGGTGCCTCCAAACCTTTGGCTTCCCTGCCTAGGGCAATACTACAGCAGATACACTTGCTTACAATGGCCACATTTTTTAAAAAGGCCCTCATGCACGCCTCTATCCAGGGGCATATTGGTGTCTCTAATTAATGGCTTCCCTGCCTAGGGCAATACTAAAAAAGACACACTTGCTTACAATGGGCACATTATTTAAAGAGGCCTTCATTTACGTCTCTTCCCAGGGGCATGGGAATGCCACACAATTTTTTTGAAAAAAATCTTTCATATAATCCAAAAAACTAACATACACCAACTCTGTCTCACAAGTGGGTATGAGCCCTTAATATTTTTTCCATGAAAATCCATTTTGGATTCATTTTGTAACGTTTTCTTGACAGTCTGTAAAAGTGGCGTAATAGTCTGACAACATTGTTGACATCAGTGACCTTGGGGTCTGAAATGCTTCCAGGGGTCTTCCCCATGCTGTTTCCATGTCATTTCAGCACTGTTCTGATACTTTTGTGACATTTTTAGGCTTTTTCCATGCTGCCGGGGGTCATGTCAGAAAAATACTCGGGTCTCCCATAGGATAACATTGGGCTCGGTGCTCGGGCCGAGTACACGAGTATCTTGGGATGCTCAGCCCGAGCTTCGAGCACCCGAGCATTTTAGTACTCGCTCATCACCATTATTGAATTGACTTCAATGAGTGACCTTGTAGATCTTATGGTCTTAGTATCTGCTCCTGGGCTCACTCAACACTTGTGCACTTATTTTAACTGTGTATGGGTTCATTTGAACCATTTTAAGCTATTAAAATGAAAAGTTATGTTTTAGGTCTTTATTGTTGATAGGTCACTGGTTGTTTAACCTGCTGTGTTGTATTGACACTGGCAACATTGCTGACTCTGCTGCATGTGTTGACACCCCCTCCCCGCAAAGACTCCGGTTTTCATATAGAGTCTAGGGGACGGAAGGTATTGTTAAAATAATAATCTCAACCCTGGCGCCGTCCCCTGTGACTTGCCGCCCTAGGCACCAGCCTTCCAGTGCCTAGTGGTAAATACAGACCTGACAGTATATAATGTAGGACCTCTAATACCTATGTCCCTTGGAAGCTTGTCCATTTCTTCTTTGTGCTTTATATACATGGGCCACACGTGTCCATCAAAGTATCTCGGAGGATCTGGAGGGTCATAAACCCGTGTGCTGTATAAAAGGAAGATTTATTACTGTCCAGTACAGTTTATCAACAGCATTGTATATTGTTTAGAATATTTTACTTTATGTTATCAATGCCAAATCGGTTAAAAGAAAAGAACCATACACCCTGCTATATATCTCTTTTGGGACCAGTTTACTGTCATCAATCTTACATTGTCCAATTTTCTATAGTGTCCTTTTAAAGTTAGTAAGGATAAGAATAACAATAAGCTTCACTCCAGAAACTGCAATACATCTGTCTATGCCTAGTGTCTGGAACTGAAGCTCAATTTAATAACAATGACTGAGGCAGTGCTGCAGTACCAATGACAACCTGTGGACTGTTGAGGCACTGTTTATAGAACAAAGCATCCGTGTTTTTATATTCTTGAATATCCAATTTAAAAGGAACTAGGCACTGCGGAAAACGCTCTTTACCTGCAGATATGGGATTAAATTGCAAGTAAGCAGCAGTACAATACTGAAAGTGCACCTACCAGAAGAAAATGATCTTTCCTCTTGGGAGAAGCTGGCTTTCGGTCATAGAGGCAGGAAGTGATTACAGTCATCACTTAGAACACCGGTCACAGATACACTGCAGAGCCAGTGCCTGGGTGTCGCTCACAGTAAAATGAGTGGCGCTGTGAGCAATGAGCAGTGAGGAATTGCTTCCTGTGCTGCCCCTATAATTGAAAGCTATTGGCTTAAGTTAATATTCTCCTGGTAGCGCTACTTTCAAAAAGATGGCAAGGCATCATTTTATCTCTTTTTAAAGTGTGATGCCTTCTGTCTGGTTGTTTTTATGCCATTTTCCTGGTGTTGAATTGAAAGCGCATGAAGTTGTCATCATGTAAGACCTTAATTTTAACCAAAAACCTTTTAATTATAGGTATGTGTCATGTCGCCGTTTGACTCGGTGGCTGGTGTTCCTGCCCCGGCCGCTGGGAGGCGCTGGGTTCCTTCGGCTGGTGGTGCCAGTGATAGAAGGGCCGGGACTTCATATGAACTTGCTCCTTTGACACCTGCCTCTGTTGCTGGGTATCGCTGTGTTTCTCCTGTGGGTGATGCTGGTACCAAAAGAGAGGTTCCTGCAGAGGCATCTGATAGGCGCAGGCTTCACTCTTCTATCAGAAGTAGGGTGGTTGGTACCAGTCATGCATCACCATCTGGCCTGGTTTTAGGGGCGGTCAGGATGAGGTCATCAGGCTGTGAGCTCCAGCCTATGAGAGGACACTGTGCCCTTCAAATACCTTGGAGCCTGTCCTGCAGGCTGCCTGATATAGTCTTGGTTTCCTCAGCGATCTAGTGTGTTTGTATTTTGACTCTGATCTTTTGCCTGGATTTTTGACCCTTCTATAGCCTGACGATTTTGTACTTTAGCTGCCCTCCTTGTTTTGACAGACTCCTGACTACGCTTTCAGGATCCATTTTATATTCCCTTCCTGGCGACCTTCCTGCTCAGGCCTGCTGCTCATCATAGGCACCTACCTCCTCCGCTGTAATTCCAGATCCCCGTATAGAGGTAAAGGGTCTCGGGGTGCCGTCTTATCAGCAGCTCAGCCTCATATCAGATGGTCGTCACAGTATGGTTATTTAATTAAAGAAAACTGACTACCAAAAGTTCAGCATATTTATTGATCACATCATAGAGAGTAGCTCATTGTTTACAATGTCACAACTTAGTATTTTGTAGCACAACCTTTTGCTTTAATTACTGCTCCACACGAATGGGGCATTGAAGCCACTAGGGTATTCAAGACATCTGGAGGGATCTTGCTACATTTCATTTGCAAATCTTTATTACGATGGGCACGGGTCCAAATTAGTCACCCTAACTTACCCCAAAGGTGCTGTACAGGGTTTAAATCAGGTGATTGGCTTGGCCATTGCAACAGGCGATCATTTTTCTTTACTCACCAATTTTTTACTAAATTAGATGTGCACCTTGGATCATTTTATTACTGGAATTTCCAGTCCCTGCCTACTTTGGTTTTACCATGTGGTAGCATTACATTCTCCAGTATATCCAAATACATGATAGCTTTCATATTTCCATGAATTCTATGCAGAAGGCCAATGTCAGGTGCAGATAAGCAGCCCCAAACCATGGCATTGCCACCACCATGTTTCATTGTAATTGTTTGATACCTTACATCAAGGGTAGGGAACTCCAGGCCTTGAAAGACACACACAGTGCAGGTTTTCAGGATGTCCTTAATATTGCACAGGTGATAATTGCAATACTTGCACAGGTGATGATTCTAACCCCTGTGCAATGCTGAGGAAATCCTGAAAACCTGTACTGTGTGCGGCTCTTGTGGCCTGGAGTTCCCTACCCCTTCCTAACATCATTACGTTTTCCAATTAGGCGGTATATATAATGCTTGCCATCATTGCAAAGCAGATTGACCTTGGATTCATCCGAATACAACACCTTAGACCAGTCTGTCTCTTTCTGTGTTCTTTGGAAATCTCAAGTTGACCTTCCGGTTCTCTGCAGAGATGAAAGCCTTCTTGACTGGAACTGGTGCATTCGACCCTACTGCTCTTAGCCATTGCACCACAGTTTGGCGACTCACTTTGAACCCATATTCTTCAATCATTTGACATTTACTCTGAGAACAGTTGAATTCCAGAATTGCCCCTTTTTGGCATTTTCCTGGCTTCACGCTCGGCATAATAAGCTTCCTGACATCTGGTGATAAATTTGGCTTTATCTTTGCCATGTTTTACTCGAAAAACACACAAAGAACAAACATATTAGGCAAAATTAGACTACCCATTACAAAATATTTGGCATTTACTAAAATCAAAAGGAAAATGGCATCACAACAACCAGACAGAAGTAATCACAGTTTAAGAAAAAAAATGCTAAGCATTTGGTCGCCACTGTATATAGTGTTTTCCAATGTGACAGATTCCCTTTAAGAATCATATGCTCTGTGTATCAATTGAGGTATTTTAAGGCCCTGTTACACGTTACGAGATCGTGAGCGATATCGCTGAAACATTACTGGTTTGGAGTCGTTCAGGCAACATCGTTACTACCTTGTTGTGTGTGACTCTGCGATATGGTTACGATAAATCATTGGATCAGTGATCACAGACTTGAGAACATGTTCTCAAATCAGACGATCCTCGATCAGCCAACCTGCATCGTTCTGTGTGACACCGCGATAACGATGTCATTCACGACTTCGGCCATTCACATCAATGAACAAGTATCGTTCGCTGGGTTGTACGACTGATATCTGCTCACCACATCGTTGGTGAGTCATTCACTATATCTAGACGTGTGACAGCTCACCAACGATGTCAAAATGGTGTGCTAATGACTGCGCGCCCCCGAGATCATTAGTGAGATCATTTCAACATTGAAGCATGTAACAGTACCTTAAAGCGAACCTGTCACCCCCTCCAGGCATCTAAAGATAACATAGCCACCTTCTGCAGCACTAAGGCTGCATTCTGACAAGGTGTCTATAGCATTTATGCTCCCTTGATTCACTGAAATAAAGACTTTTATAAAATCTGTTTCAAATCAGATCCAAGACCGGGAGGCGGGTTTTCAAGTGTCTGTCTCCCTCCTCTGTGGTGTCAGTCATCCCTCTCTGCTCTCTGTGCACCTTCTCCAGGGCCATCTCCCTGCATTACAGAGCTTTGTCAGCTCTGCTACAACATAGAGCTGCTGGTATAGGAGACCCCACAGTAGTAAATCTAGCAGGAGGATCGTGAGCAGACAAAGCACTGCCTGCTACATAGCAGCCTTGAGCTGAGCTGTCAGCAGTGCAGCAGAGTTGAGTTTGTGCTTTAGATCAGGGCTGAGGACGGAGCAATGCTGCTGGGTACAAGAAACTGAAAGTGAAAACTGCTCAGCTCAAGGGCTGCTACGTAGCAGGCAGTGCTTTGTCTGCTGTTCTGCTCACGATCCTACTGCTAGATTTACTACTGTGGGGTCTCCTATAACAGCAGCTCTGTGTTGTAGCAGAGCTCACAAAGCTCTGTAATGCAGGGAGGTGGCCCTGGAGGCGGCACACAGAGAGCAGAGAGGGATGACTGACACCACAGAGGAGGGAGACAGACACTTGAAAACCCGCCTCCCAGTCTTGGATCTGGTTTGAAACAGATTTTATAAAAGTCTTTATTTCAGTGAATCAAGGGAGCATAAATGCTATAGACACCTTCTGAGACTGCAGCCTTAGTGCTGCAGAAGGTGGCTATGTTATCTTTAGATGCCTGGAGGGGGTGACAGGTTCGCTTTAAGAGTGAAGTTTTTTGGATAGGTGTAGGGCGCAGATAATCAGCAAATTATCACCTATGTTATTGGATAAGATGGTTAGTTAATATGACTGTTTTGGAGCAGTTAATGTGTAGCTATCTGCGCTGTTCTTACTACAATAGCGGGACGTAGTGGTTTAGCATCAAAGCGTCTTCATGTCAGGGAGAAGAAAAACATTCCCTAATGTACTGCAAACCAGTTCTCAATTCTCATTTGAAATAAGCTGTTCACACAAATCAGAATATTATCTGTATCACAATAAATGCAATGGTGATTGAATATTACACATACCTTCTCCTCTTCTTACATTCTTCATATGGAATAGTTAGAAAATACCTGAGGTCAAACACATCATCCAGAAGCCTAAAACAAAATATCATGCATTATTCCCCCAAAAATGAAAAAAGTGTAATAATTAAAACATTTTACACACATGATAAAGAAAATAATCACTACACCTAGTATAATCCATAGCTTGCCAATATGTCTTACTAATTGTTATTTGCCAGCTATATAAAATTATGTTTTGTTTCTGTAAAATAAACCAACGGATGGATTTCCTGAAGAAGTGAAGATACACTTTGAAACACGTAGAAATAAACCACCTTTATTTTATTCAGTATTTTTAGATGTCCATCTGTAGACAGTGGCGCAGGTTTTTCAACAATTTATATCTTGGTTAGTGCTTTTTAGTCAATGAGGCATGCTGAGAGTAGAAACGTAAACCAGACGAGACCAGGGTTGGACTGGGCCACCGCTGGACCGGAGGTTCTTCCGGCAGGCCCAGGCACTGCCACCTGCTAGTACTGCATAGGTATGACATGTGTGTCAGTGATGACACACTCTCCTGGGTTGTCTAACTCTGAGAAGAGTAGTGACATAAAAATCCATCAAGACGGAACAGCAATCTATTCCCTAACCACTAGTGAGCGGCATCTGCAGTAGACGTTCCTGTCAACAGTGACACATGCAATCTCAGATGTCATCTAACGCTCGGAGGGGCATAGTGACCTACTGCTCACTGCTCCATCAAATACCAGTTTAAACGTCACTGCTGACAGGAATGTCCTGACTGGCTTCTTATCCCTGCGCTGAACAAGCTGGGAAAGGGGTGCTGCTGCTGATGAGGTAACACTGACTGGCCGCGGGGTAGACAATCAGTGTTAGTTATGTTTGAGTCTTCTCTTTGGCTGTACACAGTCAATGAGCTGCGCTATGGATCATAAACCACTCCCTCCTCTCCCACACAATCTTGGGAGTAGTGTGGAGCAGAGAGAGATAAATGGCTCTCTACTACTGCACCAATGACTAATGGAGGGCCCCCCCTGTGAGCCTAACAGTGAGTAAATGTAAATGGGGGATTTAAGTGCAACCTGTTCTCCCAGTGTCAGGGAGGGGTACATACATGGTACACACCTTCCCTGAATGCATCATACACGCTGCATTCAGTGGTGCTTTCACTTTGGAAAATACCAAGGGGGTGACAGGTTCTCTTTAAAACCGGCCAAGACCGCGCTGTATACTAGTCAGACAGGTGGATCCCTGATTGCCCTTCCCCGCCCGTTGCCCCAGAATGAAAGGTCCTATACACGCACATAGGGAGAGACCTGTCGGTCCAGGGCAGTGGGCGGAGAGACGCCACAGGGTATCCCACGCTTACTAGTCTACAGGCTTTTAAAGCATGTCTGTCAAACAAACCTTGCTGGAATAATACTGCCAGTTCCTGATAGATGCTGTCCACAGATTTTGCAACTTTGAAAATAATATATTATTTAAGACCAGAGCAGGTATTACTATCCAGAAAAATGTGCATACTTGTAGTGATACAGAAGAAAGCCTTCAATTATTAAAAAGTTCACAGATTGTTCTTGGGATGTTTTTGGTTGTTCCTTTCCTTTATGCTGCATGATCCATGAAAGTACATCTGACATCATTGCTTCCATTTCTAAGGCCTCAAGCACTGTAAAGACAATTCAAATAAGAAAAAGATTCAAGAAGGACCTCAATCCAGGAATCTAGTTAAAAAGTTCTTCAATCTTCATTTGAAATCCATTTAAAAATGTTTAAAAGCCCAAAAGACAATCTATGTCTCCATGTTTGCTAAAGTATACATTCCCCAAAGGGAAATCTGCGTGGATCAGTCTCTCATCTACTTCAGGTGGAAGCTTTAGGGTATGTGCACATCAGTCGTTTTTGCATTTTTGCAGACCGGCCGGGAACCGGTGTAGAACTGCAGAAACTGAGTTTTCTGAACTCGGCAGTGTCCCTCGTTTTGTTAGCGATTTGCTAACGTTTTGCGATCGCTTTCTTAGCGTTTGTACAGCGTGTTCTTGGCGATTTTCCCGGCGTTTTTCTTAGCTGGAAAAACGCCCAAAAGAAGTCACTTGCTCTATCTTTGAAAACCGGTGGAAAACCGGTGAATAAACTGGAAACGACAAGACAAAAACCGTTCTAATGTACACAGCGTTTTCTAAAAGCCATTGACTAGCATGTTAATCCAACCGGTGGGTAGGATTAACATAAATTAACATAAAACTCAGCGGAAACCGCCGACGGAAAACGCTCAAAAACAGCCCACAAAACGACTGATGTGCACATACCCTAAATTCCATCAGTACCTGACCAATAAGAGAGCCAGGTACAGGATCAAGCTCTATAAGCTGTGTGAGAGTACCTCAGGGTATACTCACAGCTTTAGAGTGAACGATGGTAAAGACACCAAGATCTAACCCCCAGAATGCTCATCTGCTCTGGGGGCAAGAAAATTGTGTGGCATTGGGTCCACCCGCTGCTTGATAAGGGTTATCACATGTATGTTGATAACTTTTATACAAGCAGAAAAAAAACTCATCAAAAAGATAGCCATGAAGAGCATTCATTTCACTTAGCAGGAGGCTGCTAGCTCCACTGAGAGGCAACACAGGTGTCTTAATACCGGCAGCCCACTCTTCCAATCCCTCTCTGCCAGAGCTATCGCAGATTGCGGGACTGTGCACAGAATCAAGAGGGTCTCCCTATGATGCTAATTTTGCAGCTGCTCAGAAGGGGCGAGAGCAGTGCCCAATGTAGTGAAAACATGGTTGTGGTCAAGTTCAAGGACAAAAGGAATGTCTTTTTCTTGACCTCTATCCATGGTACTGGCACCACGGCCACCAATATTCGAGGTACCTCTGCACAGGTCTGCAAACTGAACTGTGTCCTGGAATACAACAAACACATAGGGGGAATAGATTTTCTGATCAAGTCCTCCAGCTCTATAGTGCCATGAGGAAGGCGAAGATGTGGTACAAGAAGCTGGCTGTGCACTTATGACAGATGGCACTATATAATGCTTTCGTGCCAATGTGCGGACCGGACCGGCACCTTCCTTCAATTCCAAGAGCTACACATCAAGGCCTTGATGTCTAGAAGTGAGGAAGAGGTGGCCCCAGCACCTCTGGAATTGAAGGTGCCCATATGGTACCAGGGCAACATTTCCCTCTTCAAGTACCACAAACATCCAAAAAAATCAAGATCACAAAAAAGGTGGGTGCGTTACAAAGAGGACACCCATTTCCAATGCGACACCTGTCACAACAAACCTGGACTTTGCATGAAAGACTGTTTCAAAATCTATCACATCTTCATGGACTAAATTCACATAAGCCATCCTGACATTCCTTACAGAACTCACACATGGCAGCCTGACGTACACTACACAACACATGCCAACCTGACATACACTATACAACAAACACACCAACCTGACATACACTATACCACAGACCAACCTGACGTACACTACACAACAAACACACCAACCTGATGTACACTACCACACACCAACCTGACGTACACTACACCACACACACGTGAGGTATGCTACACCACACATACACACCAAGCTGACTTAAACTACAAACACACCAACCTGACGTACACTATATATATGTGTGTTTATTCATTTATATAGCATACTCATTTATATAGCATACTCAAGAGAAATTGCCCAACAAATATTGGGGTCAGTTTTATCCTGTTGTCCATGTGAAAATGAAAAAAATACTTTTTTTTCTTCACAAAAATATTATTTTAGCCTCAATATTTTATTTTTCACAAGGGCAACAGAATAAAACGGATCCTTAAATTTCTTGGGCAATATCTCCTGAATATGAGAATAACTCATATGTGGTGGAAAATAATGTTTGGGTGCAGAGCTTGGAAGAAAAGGAGCACCATTTAATTTTTTGAATGGAAAATTAACTGGAATCAATAGCTGACACCATGTTGTGTTGGAGAGCCCCTGGTGTGTCTAAACAGTGGAAACCCCCCCACAAGAGACTCCATTTTGGAAACTAGACTTCCCAAGGAACTTATCAAGATGGGTGGTGATAAGTTTCACCCCCTACATGTTTCACACATTGAGCCGTTAAATTCAAAACGCACTTAAGAGTTTTTTTTTTGTTAAATAAAATATTCCTTTAGACTGAATTTTTTCATTTTCACAGAGGCAACAGGATAAAAATGGACCCAAAAATTTGTTGGGAAATTAGTCCTGTGAATGCTAATACCTAATATATTGTGAAAAACCACTGTTTGAGCGCAAGACAGGGATCAGAAGGGAAAAAGAGACATTTAATGTTTCAAGCTGAGTATTAGGCCCCGTTCACATGCTGTGTATTTGTCATGTCTTTTTACGCGCGTTTTTGCCGCAAAAACACATGTGCGTCTGCGTTTCCCAGTAAAGTGAATGGACATTCACTTTGTGCCATTCAGACGCCGCGTAATGTTACGCAGCGTTTTTGAAGCAAAAAACGTGTGCATAAAAAGAATGAACAGGTCAATTCTTTCTGCTTTTTTACACGCGTTTCTTCCATAGGCCCATTATAAGCACTGAAAGAAACGCGCGTAAAAAAAAGCGCAATTCAAGTTGTTATCTCGTGTTTATTTGTATGTGCATTTTTCCCCTTAAAAACGCACGTAAAAAGACGTGACAAATACGCAGCATGTGAACGCAGCCTTAGGTGAAATTATTAGCTGACACCATGTCATGTTTGGAGAGCAGTGATGTGTCCATATGTGATGGAAAACCACTGTTTGGGTGCATGTCAGGGCCCAGAAGGGAAGGAGCGGCATTTGACTTTTTGAATGGAAAATTGGCTGCAATCATTAGCAGATGCCATGTCTGTTTGGATAGCCCCTGATGTGCCTGAACAGTGGAAATCCCCAGAAGTCAACCCAGCTAATTTTCCATTCAAAAAGTCAAATGACGCTCCTTCCCTTCCAAGCTCTGCTGTACATCCAAAAAGTGATTTTCGACCACATATGGGGTATCCGCGTACTTGGGAGAAATCGTGCAACAAATTTTAGGGTCCATTTTCTCATGTTACCCTTGTGAAAATGCAATGTTATTTGGTAAAAGAAAAATTTAAATTTTTTTTCTTTCATATTGCCTTAGTCCTGTGAAGTAACTGAAGGGTTAATAACCTTCTTGAATGTGGTTTTAAGTAGTTTGAGGGGTGCGGGTTTTTTGGATGGTGTCACTTTTGGGTATTTTCTGTCACATAGGCCCCTTAAAGTCTTTTCAAATGTGATGTGATCCTTAAAAAATGGTTTTGTAAATTTTGTTGGAAAAATGAGAAATTGCTGATAAACTTTGAACCCTTTTAACTTCCTAAAAAAAAGAAAATGTTTCCAAAATTGTGCTGATATAAAGTAGACATTTTGGGAAATGTTATTTATTAACTATTTTGTATTAAAACTCTGTAGTTTAACAGTATAAAATTGCTAAATTTTCACCAAAATTGCGATTTTTTAAAAAATAACTGCAAAAATGATCGCCGTAAATTTATCACTAACATGAATCTCAGAATCGCTGGGATCCATTGAAGCTTTCCAGAGTTATCACCTCGAAGTGACACTGGTCAGGATTACAAAAAATGGCCTGGTGGAGGTGAAAAGGTGAAAACAGGCTAGGGGGGTGAAAGGTTGAAGCGTATTTTATCCATCACGTCAGATACTAATAACACAAGTACTTACCATCAAACTGTTTAAATCCTTTTTCATCTGTTGCAACGTCTTCCTCAGGCTAAATTCAAAATGATTAAAATGTAACAGTCACATAACATGTTCATAAAATGTTTAAAAATCTGAGTAAAAAAATAAATCACCATAACTACGATAAAGTTGAAATACGTGCAAAGAAAAAATTGGTGTTTAGGAATTTTTAAGCATCTTTTTTAGTAACTGTACAACAATTTTGTCCTTATGAACAGCGACCACTTTATACAGAAAAGAATAAGACCCACTATGTTCCATCATAGGTGATCAGTTTTGATGTATTTTCTGCAGCCAAAACGGATCCTCTTTTTTGCAAAAAAGCATCACTAATGCAAAATCCATTTATGTTGCTTTTTTGTTCCTTTTTTAAGTGCTACGCTTTTGCTTTTTCAAAGCAAAAATGCAGTAGTATTTCATAAGCAAAGGCAGGGGAGAAACAGACACACAGACACTTTATTACCTCCCTCAAAGCCAGCGGTGTCCAGTGACAAGTTCCTCCGGGTATCAGATAACAGGTCACCTGACTGGTCACATGGCATGGTGCAGAATTGCTGGAGGGGAGGGGGAAGTTAAGCACTGGTGGTGTGGAAAGCACTAAAAAAAGCATTACAAACAGATTGTGTGAATACCAATTTTTTGCAATGCTTTTTTAAGTAGAATGGGGTCAATGGAAAAAGTGCAACAAAAAAACATAGAACTAATTGATGCTCATTAATTTCTGGATGCACTTTTTGTACCACTAATTGTCATGCTTCCGGGGAAGGCGTCCTAGAGTGGACCCACTGGGCCATGGTACTGAACTCCCCTGGGTGAGCTGGTCCTAGTTTAGCCAATCCCTATACAGGGATTGTCAGGGGCAAGCCCAGGGGGTCTAAATACCACAGCTGCTAGTACCAGGGGGGCGGCTCGTAGGGTTAGCCTATACTACGGTAAGGCCAAACAGAGGAGGAGGCACCAGAGCCCTGGGTCAGGAGAGCTGGAACGGGTTCTACCAGAGGAGAGCACAAGGTGGGCCTGACTACCAGAGAAGCAGAAGCATACTAACACAATAATCAGGTACCTCCCAGCAGTGGATGTGGCCTGATATACTGGAGGATGGACAGCTATTGGTCAACGGGAGTGTCAGGTTGAGCCGTGCCGACCCTTTGATTCACAGGGAGGAACGCGGCCGCGCCTAGTGCACCGCAGATTAGATTCATGACTCCGACCATTGTAGTGTGCTGATGTGTGAGCCCAGTGGTCAGCAGACAGGAAGGGGACTCGGCGATGGCTCCGAAACACAGCACGCCTGGATGCCGGATGCCCAATCGGTAGAGGAGCAGAGGATGCAGACCCAGGAGAGGTGAGCTGGGGAGTGGTGCCAGGGGACCTAACAGTACCCCCTCCCTCACGCCCCCTCCCCCGAAGGTGTGCCAAGAACCTCACCAGTATGCATGGCGCATCAATGTTCTCCCGTGGCTCCCAGGATCTCTCCTCAGGACCGAAGCTAACCCAGTCAATTAGGAAGAGGGAATTGTTTGAAGACTGTTGCTACTGATTCTTTGGTTTGAAAATTGATTTCCTGTTTTTCCCAAGTGGTCATTCAACTACTTACACTGCTCAGTAATAATTTTGAGACTGTTTACAGTACTTATGTAATTAATTAATTTGGCTATGGTTTACATTTACTATTGTGGTTACACAATTTTTAATTGGTTTTAATTTTTTCTTGTGTATGCACTTTGCTCTGTATTATAATAAACTTGTTTAAATATTTTTTTCACTCATATGTTGCCCGATCCCAGTCTATATATACACAGTACTTTTCTCTTTTTATTTACAGGGTTAATGATCCGACACTTGTCTGAGTGACTTGCATATCACACGGACAGTGTGTTTCCAGCCTAAGGCAGCATCCTCTTGAATATTTACTAGGCAGAGGGGCCATATTTTTCCTGATATTACAGCACTGTTCTGTTGATGTGACAGATTTCTGACCAAGAAGTAATACTGGTGGCACACATTTTTATGGATGTCTGTCAATAAGCCTGTTGAGGAATTCTGCTGTCTGCTCCTCTATTTAGAACATGAAAATGGATATTTCTATATTTATGGACATAGAGAGTCAATATTAAGGATAGTATTGATGAATGTGTGGACATTGGCACTCCCAACAGTAGCTATGATTATATGAAGTTATGGCGAGGTAGCTATGACTCTTCAGCTTTCAACCTGGAGATTTCTGATTTTGTTTTTAAATTAAGAAATAATTGAATAAAATACTCTGTTATCATGTTATAAGGCCCAAAACATTCAGCTAAACTTCAAAAGAGGTATTCTCAAGTTTGGAAGTTATTCCCTGTCCATGAAATAATGTCCCAATTGCTTAAGGTTCTTCTGTAGGTAGCCACACTGATCTCAAAAGCCACGGCTCTGAAGAACCCCATGTGAATGGAGTGGAGGTCGATCATGTGCACTGCTTTTAAGAATCATTGGAGCAGCATTATGCATGATCGACCACTATTCTGTTCACATGGGGTATTTCAGAGTCCCAGTTCTCAGGAACAGTGGGCATCCTAGCAGTAGGACCTACAGCTATTGAGAAGTTATTCCCTATTCCATGAATAAGGGATAATGTCTAAGCCTGAGAATACCCCTTTAAAGACAAATTGAAAGCTGACATATGCTATGAAAACTGTGGACAGCATGTATCTGCCACTGGCTTTATTAACCCAACTTTTAGTAGCTGCCAAGGACCAAGCCACTTGGCAAGCTAAGCTGAGAGGTGGGTCCCTGACAGCTTCTCTTCCCCCTCTGACAATACCTGACAAGTCTCTGCCTACATGCAGTATACAAGGAAAGATTAAAAAAAGGGCGGTTCTGATCAAGTGTTGCAGACCACAAAGGACTAAAGGCAATATACAAAAATATAACATTTATTTTGCAGGTTGCATATCTGGTACGTCATGTCCTCTTCCTCAGGTACATAAATAAATGTAATATTTTTGTATATTATCTTCAGTCTCTTGAGTCTGCAGTGCCCGAACACAACCGCCCACTTTTTATCTTTCCTTGTATCCCAATTAATTATCTATACATCATTGTGTGAGAGAGGCAGTCAAAGCTGCAGCAGACCCATGGGCGTACATTCTCTCCTGCTTCCCGGCAGTGGCTTCAGCATGACCATGCAATTCCAGCAGTATCCCCTCCTTCATTACAGCGTCCTCTCAGCTGAGCCATATCCACCGATACACACTTCTTACTGGGTTTGTGCGGGGGGGGCACAGTTGATCCTGGCAAATGGGCTCCCCACATTTCTTCCTTCCACCACAGTCTATAAAGGTACCGTCACACGAGCAATGTTGCTTAGCAATTACACTGGCAATTTGCTGGTTGCAGTTAAATCATGGACACATTGTTCATTTATACACAGCAACAAAATAGAACAATGTGTCCATGATTTCACTGCAACCAGCAAATTGCCAGTGAAATTGCCGCGTGTGACGGTACCTTAAGTGTTCCCTTCTTCCTTTTTGTCATACATGCACATATAGGCAGAGACCTGTCAGTCTAGAGCAGTGGGTGGGGAGAAGCTGCCAGGGAACTGCCTGTCTGACTATTCTATTTGCAGGATAATATAGCCAATACCTGATACATGCTGTCCAGCGATTTAGGCAGCATGTATCAGCTGTCAGGTTTCCTTTTAGAAATCTAAATCTACCAATATGGTTACGGTCATAAATACCTTGAAATAGTTATCCTGGCTGATTATGCTGCAGTTGGGAAGTATTTTCAGAAGTTTGTTAGCAAGTGTTGTTTTTCCACCATTTGTCACACTACCAAAATAAAAATGAAATAGTATGTCAAAACCACATATTTTAAAATATCATTATGGAATCAATTAGGCAACAGGCAATAAAGGGAAGCAGGTCACAGGAATAGCCAGGTATGTTACAGATTTTCAACTGGATGTTGTAGCACAGTCATGGAGTGCCGGATTAACTCACACAAGAAAGGACAGCTACACAGACACGGATGGTGCAGATAAACTTCTAGTCTTTATTCCAGGGTCATAACAGGCGACGTTTCGATCACAGCGTGATCTTTATCAAGCTCACTGTGATCCGTTATGACCCTGGAATAAAGACCAGAAGTTTATCTGCACCATCCATGTCTGTGGCGCTGTCCTTTCTTGTGTGAGTAAGTGTGCATTACCCGGATTGGACTCTCTGGGTTGGACTTGCATCCAGGTGGCTGACTGGAGGAATAGTCAGTTCAGCTTTTACCCACAGGGTGCTGTGACCATTTGACTTATATGTGAGTGCCGGATTAAATCCTAATAATGCAGGTTTTTACAACATGCACTCGGCTTGCTTTGACTAAGGATCAGGTCATGTGTTCATCTGAGTTCTCTCACCATACTAGACCCGGCTTGCTTTGACTTAAGGACCAGGTCATGTGTTCATCTGAGTTCTCTCACCATACTAGACTGTTGATAAGGACCGGTCATGTGTTCATCGATTCTTCACCATACTAGCCGGCTTGCTTTGACTAAGGACCAGGTCATGTGTTCATCTGAGTTTCTCACCATACTAGGGAGACTGAGCAGAGTGCAGGGTGGGGAAACTGCTGAGTGAATGGCCTGTTTTGAATACTCCTGCTTAGTGCTGGAAGTTCTGTGTTTTTGGATGTTAGAAGAAGGTATAAAAAAAAGCAGCCATATCTTTTTAAAGACCTATTAGTTGTAATGTGACAATGTGGGATCTATATATTGGAAAACCCTCAATAGTGAAACCATTTTAAAAACAGCGCCCCTCCACATATCCAAAACTGGTGTCAGGTAATTTATTAACCCATCCGATGCATTTCAGGAATTCATGCAAAAGAGGCATAACAGGAAAGAAGAATGCTATTTTCACCACCTAAATGTGTCTAACTTCTGAACAGGCCACTATAGCCAGCAGACTCTGATGGTGGGTTTACACGTCCCAACGTCGGTCCGATATTGCATCCAACGCCGCGGGAGCGCGCTTTTTCTGAGTAGAATTCCAAGATCGCATAGGAGATGTTACACAGCGCGATATCGGCATACAACGTCTCTACGATGTCTACGCCCCCCCTTGTATGGCCGACCCAGGAACGACCATTTAACATGGAGAGGATAGGGGACGTTGTACTGCACATCGTAGTTGGGCGTTTACACAGCACGATCCGGCTCCAACCTCCATCCAATATCGGCCCGTTGAATAGCACGCTCATTCGATCCCCGATATTGGTTTGACATCGTTCGTGCATCGTATTGGACATTTATACCATACAACGCACGAACGATATCGGGTCCAACGCACGAACCACGTGACTTTTGTTCGGAGTTGGACGCCAATATCGGGACGTGTGAACACACCATAAGGCCGTTATTTGGCCGTGAATTCCCATGGTGTCCACCAGGAGCTCCCAATCATTGTCTCAGGATGCTGATGGCATTAAAAAGGAAGCCCCCACCCTCTGTTAACCATCTAGATGCTGTAGTAATTATCAACAGCAGCATTTAAGGGGTATAACAGCAATGGTCAGTGCCAACACCGATTGTGACTGATGCTGCAGGCTGTCAGCTATATTGCACAGCCAATAGTTGCTGTATTTTCACTTGTGGGGGGACGCTATTCACTTATATCTCAGGTCAGTAAAAAGACATTGGTCACTAGGTAAAAGCAGATCTTTTACCAGATTAAACAATACAAGTGGCATACATTATTAGACAGATCCTGATAATATATGTGTGCTTTCAAAAGTCAAGTCAGAATAGCTTTATAATCCAGATATTAATATGTCCATTTAAAAAGTGAAAGAGCTCATGAATGCAAGTGTATTCAATCTCCACCCGCCCAACCTGATTGTCTAATGCAGCTAGTAATGAGCAGAGTGAGATCTCAGCAGCAGGAGGGAGGGGGAAAACTGAGGAGCTATCTATAACGGAACGTAGGCAATTAGTGAGTTAGACCTTTCAAAAAGGATTATACAGCCATCCTGAAATGGAGTTTCATCATGTTCTCCATATGTAGTTTGCTGAAATAACAATCTGATTTTGGCTAACTGAAACATACGGAAGAACAAATATTTCTAACCCGAGTTTTATAAAAATGTTTGTTTCTATTATATGTATCTCCACAGACCTTTGATACACCCTGACCCTGCGGTATCCATTAGCTCAGTGTAGAAAGGTAAGTCAACATTATGGCACTATCAAGATGGTAGGGTCGATATGGATGATTATACGGTAATAGCCATGTATACAGCATAAGAAGCAATGGGACATTATCTACCAAGTTATTGTAATAACACTCACCCACCAATTCCAACAATGAACGTTTTCATGGCGTGACAATCTTTGTTTCTGCGTCTGTGTTAAAACAATGCAAAAATATATCATACTTTATTACAGAGATCTTAAAACCTCAAAAAGATATGTTAAATATTTTATTAAGGAATGTCACATTTTGTGAAATTTCAACAAGAACACATTGGAAATTATTATTTTTCTATCCAATAACTGGGGGGTTGTGTAGGTCAGAAAAGCCCAAGCCACAAGACATGTAGTCCACCTCTTCCCCAAAATCAACATACAACACCACAGATTACACAGTAATAACTGTCTACATATGAAGTAGATGTCACCTGCATTCTATTAAACCCTACAGATTACATAGTGATGACTCTGCTCCTTCCTGGTTCCTGGACCTCCAGACTTATTCCCAGCATGCGTCTAGATGAGGCAGGTAGGAAAAGAGACCAGACCTTAGTATGAACAGTTCAAACGGTTTACGGGATAACACATAAATTATGTACAGCTTTTCAGCATTTAGACTGCTGGAAATAGGAGAGTGCTTGACTCTGTGCATAGCACCACTAGAGAGAGCAATGAGTGGAGCTTAGGCTGAATATACACACCTCTGTTCAACATATGACTCTGCTGGGTCTGTTTACAATATCTCCTCGACTTGATGGGACTCCACCAGTGATCAATAAGTTATCTCCAATCCAGGAAATACAGGATAACTTACTGTTTTGAATAAACCACTTTAAAGGGGTTGTTTGGTCATTTGAAATTGATTACATCCTTTTTAAGATAGGTAATTAGTATGTTATTGATTGAGGTCTGAGACCCAGCAGGCCCACTGGTTAAGGGTATGTCTCACATACCAAGATCGCTAACGAGATCGTTACTTTTGTGATGCAATAGCGATCTCAGCAACGACATCGCTACGTGCGACAGGGTGTAACGATCTGGTCCCCTGCTGGGAGATCGGCAATCGTTACACAGCCTCCTGGTTCATTTTTTGGTCGTTGCGCTCCCGCTGGGAACGCTGTATCGCTGTGTTTGACACCTTACCGACGATATCGTTTGATGACGTAATATAGTCCTGTGGAGGTAAATCGTCATGTGAGAAGGAAATACAACGACTGAACAATATCGTTGAAGAAATCGCTAGGGTGGACATATCGTTGTATAGATCGGCGTGTTTGAATACCAAGTAGCGATACCGATAATGACTCATCAGCGATCCCGGGAGCCATGTCGTTATCGGGATCGCTACTGCGGTCGTTACGTCTGACCGGGCCATTAGTTGTTCTATGTACTCCAGCGACACCCAATTGTAAACACATGAAACAAAGCTGCACAGTGCAGTTCCATTCAATGTGTACCAGCCATTGCTGCAACTCCTGCTCTCTATTTTCCACTAGTACTTGTAGGCATTGTTCTGTCGTACCCAGCAGAAGCCACTACACATTGAAAGAAAATGTGCAATCCAGCTCTATTCCATGTGTTTTACATCCGGCCAGTGCTGGAGCTTGTAACAGTTGATCAGTAAGGGTGCCATATCCCCACCCATCTGATATTGATGACTTATCCTATGTATACCAGACAACCCCTTCATGTAATAGTTACTTTTCAAGACTAAAGATTTGAACATCACACATACTGATTCACTGACTAGAATGTCTCATACCTAAATAGGGTTTTAGATACTGTAAGAATATTCTGTAACAAGTGCAAGCAAAAGGACATTACAGTAGTTGCTTATTACCAATGAGCCAGCATATACATGATACATAAATTCAGTATATTAAATATACCAATATGTACTGCACAAAAATAGAGTATTCTGAATACTATATATGTTTATGTATAATACATATATAAAATTGTGTTAAATATATATATATATATATATCTAACAAGCTGTATATATTTGAGGAAAAAATGTAAAATCTTCGTTTTTTATTTTCTTGGGGTTCTTGGTACAAACATTGGCCAATGTCCGTTTGCTCATCAGCCGCAACAAGGTGACCCCAGGTCTGATGAGTCCTAACGCTGACATCCCTGCCCTCCTTGTCCTCCCTATCCCAATCCCAAGTGGGCGGACACCATCTCAACCTAAAACCACCTGTGGGTGATGAGGGTGCAAAGTTGCAGTCATGGAGCCAGATTCTCCATTTCTTATGCACAGAACAGAAAAAACTGCATAGCACTCACAGACACAATGTGAACTGATGCCAGCAGGGATTCTGGGTCAAATAACTAGAAAATATATTATATATATATATATATATATATATATATATATATATATATATATATATGTATACACACACACACATGTATATATTTTTCGCTTTATAAGACGCACCTGATTATAAGACGCACCCCCAAATTTGGTGAAGGAAAAGAGAAAAAAATAATTTATGTTAAATGGGGTCCATCTTATAATGCCAGTGTCCGTCTTACAAATCATATATATGTCAATATACTGGTATATATATATCCCCCATTGCAGGCACAGTGTCCCCCCGCCACAGGCGCAGTGGCCCCCACTGCTGCTGGCCCCCACTGCTGGCACTGTAGCCCCCACTGTAGCTGGCCCACTGTAGCTGGCCCCACTGTGCTGGCCCCCACTGCTGGCACTGTAGTCCCCACTGTAGCTGACCCCACTGTAGCTGCCCCCCACTGTAGCTGGCCCCACTGCTGCTGGCCCCCACTGCTGGCACTGTAGCCCCCACTGTAGCTGGCCCCACTGTAGCTGCCCCCCACTGCTGCTGCCCCACTGCTGCTGGCCCCCACTGCTTGCTGGCCCCCACTGCTGCTGGCACCCACTGCTGGCACTGTAGCCCCCACTGTAGCTGGCCCCACTGTAGCTGCCCCCCACTGCTGCTGGCACCCACTGCTGGCACTGTAGCCCCCACTGTAGCTGGCCCCACTGTAGCTGCCCCCACTGCTGCTGGCACCCACTGCTGCTGGCACTGTAGCCCCCACTGTAGCTGGCCCCACTGCTGCTGGCCCCCACTGCAGCTGCCCCCACTGCTGGCACTGTACCCCCACTGTAGCTAGCCCCCACTGCTGCTGGCCCCACTGTAGCTGGCCCCCACTGCTGCTGGCCCCCACTGCTGGCACTGTAGCCCCCACTGTAGCTGGCCCCACTGTAGCTGCCCCCCACTGCTGCTGCCCCCCACTGCTGCTGGCCCCCACTGCTGCTGGCCCCCACTGCTGCTGGCACCCACTGCTGGCACTGTAGCCCCCACTGTAGCTGGCCCCACTGTAGCTGCCCCCCACTGCTGCTGGCACCCACTGCTGGCACTGTAGCCCCCACTGTAGCTGGCCCCACTGTAGCTGCCCCCCACTGCTGCTGGCACCCACTGCTGCTGGCACTGTAGCCCCACTGTAGCTGGCCCCACTGCTGCTGGCCCCCACTGCAGCTGCCCCCACTGCTGGCACTGTAGCCCCCACTGTAGCTAGCCCCCACTGCTGCTGGCCCCACTGTAGCTGGCCCCCACTGCTGCTGGCCCCCACTGTAGGCACTGTAGCCCCCACTGTAGCTGGCCCCCACTGTGTAGCCCCCCAAACAACCTCTCTACACAGTATTATGTCTCTATAATATCCTGATATCCCCTTACAGCCTCCTTACACAGGAATATGTCTCCACACAGCCCCTTCCTGGCAGACTGATATCCCCACACGGCCCCCTTACACAGTATTATGTCTCCACACAGCCCCCTCCTGGCAGACTGATACCCCCACACAGCCCCCTTTCACAGTATTGTCTCCACACAGCCCCCTCCCAGCAGACTGATACCCCCACACAGCCCCCTTTCACAGTATTGTCTCCACACAGCCCCCTCCCAGCAGACTGATAACCCCACACAGCCCCCTTTCACAGTATTATGTCTCCACACAGCCCCCTCCCAGCAGACTGATACCCCCACACAGCCCCCTTACTGCTGGCCCCACTGTAGCTGCCCCACTGTAGGCACTGTAGCCCCCACTGTAGCTGGCCCCCACTGTGTAGCCCCCCAATGCAAGCGTGGAAATCACTGACTATACAGACAGGCTGCAGCTGCGGACCCGGCTCCTCTAATATGGGCTGCTCCCGCTGGTGATTGACAGCGGGATGCAGTGCATATTACAGGAGATAATGAGCGGCCCCACGTGACCAGAGCCCGCAGCTGCAGCCCACTCCTGGCCCCATCCAGCCCCTGGACACTGCTCCTGAGCCGCCCAACCCCCACCAAAGCACAACTTTCACTTTGTAAGACGCATCCCCCACTTTCCCCCAAAAGTTGGGGGACTAAAAGTGCGTCTTACAAAGCGAAAAATACGGTATATAGTGCTCAGCATAAATGAGTACACCCCCAACAGATTTGTCAAGAAACCTTTAGTTTCCTTTCACTAACAACATTTTCGATGGTATGCCATGCTACAAAATTCTATCACAAATGTGGGCCATTGATTGCACATAAGATTTGCTGTTTTGAGCGCCAAAAAAATTTATTTTCCTAACAAATTCATTCAGGACCTTGTTGCAAAAATGTGTACACCTCATTGGAAGTCTTAGAAGCAAAACAAAAATTTAGACTACAAAATAATGAACAAGAATTCAACCAAAGGCAAGTGTAATTATTCATTAAGCAGGTGTCCAGCAGACACATGACCAGGGTCGGCTCCAGGTTTCTGTGGGCCCCGGGTGAAAAAGTCTCAGTGGGCGGAAAATGCGACAGAAGCGGGGTTTTTTTTTACCGCAACTGCCACATTTTTAAAAAACCGCCTATGTGAAGACAGCCTTACAGGAACAGTGACTGCCGAAACCAGCAAGAGCTGTTTCTGACAGTGAGTATATTACACGTTGTTAGGAGTAGGCTAAAATGCATTTGCGTTCCCTTGCGCTTTTTAAAAATACCCTTCAAATGCAAAATGTTGCATTTTTGTTTGTCTGAGGATTCTTGGTATATACACAAGCATCCTCAAACGCACAAATAATGCAAGCAGCTCAATGGAGCCGCACTGCCATATGGGTGGCACCGCAGCCAAGCGGAGTGTCTGGCCATCCGGATCTCTCTTCTCACCTTTCTTCTTGCCGCTTCGGTCTCCTCCGGTCGCTCTGCACATATCAGCACAGTGATGACAACATCGTGCCCCTCCATGCTGAGCTGCAGAATGCATACAGCGGCAGAAGAGACTATGGAGAAGAATGCTGCTGGCAAAGGTGGATGGGACTATAGGAGCGGAATCCGCGGGGGGCTACCACTGGTACACATACCTCGTACGCACGCGGCTCTGCTCCGTACACCTCGTACGCACGCGACTCTGCTCCGTACACCTCGTACGCACGCGGCTCTGCTCCGTACGCCTCGTATGCACGCGGCTCTGCTCCGTACACCTCGTACGCACGCGGCTCTGCTGCATTCACACTGTAAATCCCTCCTAACCCCACACATAAACTTCACCTAATTGAGCATCATGATGGGCAGCACAGCAGAGTCCTGCATACACTGAGGAGCTGATCATGTGACCCCTGACTCCACCCTCCATTGACATCATCACAGGTCCTGTCAGCCCAGAGTGTGCGGCTCTGTCGGCTCCCATGGATGGGGGAGGAGGGAGACCTCCGGTGCTGCAGGAGGCTGAAAATGACCCCCCAGCTGCCCCCTGGATATGGCCCTGGCTGTGGGGGCAGTGCTCAGGGGCCCCTGAGGCTAGGGTCACACTTGCATTGTGACCCTAGCCTGATGCAAGTATTTTCGGCTGCAGCGCATAGCGCTTAATGCTATGCGCTGGAGCCCATAGAAACCCGATGTTTACCTTGCCAACCACTGGTTGCAAGTGTGACCCTAGCCCTCAGGGGCCCGGTGGGCCCCTCCAAGCAGTCGCGCCCTGCACTTGCCCAGGTGCGCCGGGTGTTGACGCCGGGCCTGCACATGACTATAATAGGACATAACTTAAAGAATACTAGTGATGGGCGAACCCGCCAATGTTTGGGAGCGGTGGACTCGCACAGACTTTTTTTAAAGTCCGAATTCGGGGCTGAATGTGACTCCAACTTGAGTCTGAACCCCGATCTTGGACCGTACAGTTATGGGATGGGGTGGGGGGTGCCATAAAAGAAAGCACATAATTTATAAGCATCATAATTATACTTACCGGGTCCCGCCATCCCGTGTCCTGCTGTCCCGACACATCTACTTCTGGGGCAGCTCATTAACTCTGTGATGCTGTCACAGAGAATGGGCATCTGCGATTGGCTGCTGGAGTAAGCTGAAACCAGCCCATACATTCTACCATATTAGAATGTATGGACTGATTGCAGATTTCTCAAATAGCCAATTACAGTTGCCAATTCTGTGTGACAGCATCTGTGATTGGCTGTTCCGCTCTCTGTAGTGAATATCCTGGAAGATAAAAAGCAGTCCAAAAGTAGATGTGGCAGGACCTGGTAAGAATAGGGATGTTTAGTAATCATGTGCTTTGTTTTACAGCCCCCCACCCCCCACTCAGAACCCGAACTGTAACGTGTATTTCCCAGGGAAATTCGTGTTCAGGATCTGTGCACAAACATTAGGTGTTCGGTACAGACCCCGAGCTTTACAGTTCGGGTTCACCCTTCACTACAGAAAACTTCTTGTCATATCATGCAGTCAACAATCATTTCTTTACACAAAAGTGAAGGCTATAAGAAGATCAGCAAATCTTTATTCATCAATCATATATTTATTACAGAATACTGTACCAAAAAGGATACAAAAATGTAACTGTGCCCCAGTGTCATATTTTACGACATATGAAAATCAGGGAAAAACTTGAAGGATATTTTTGGTGCTGCCAGTGGATAAGGATATTCAAAGTCAGGTAGATGAAGAGTTTGTATTGTATTATACGTTTTGGAGTTGATCCAACTCCTTAAGGTATATAAAAACAGAATGTGACCTCTGACCATTCAAAGGTTGAACTGGTAATATTACAAATAGAATCGCACATGAAAAACAACAATTAGTTAATTTAACAGCAATTAGTTCATTTAAAACATTAATATATTACTAATACTTTTTGTATCAGTAATTTTTTTCAATGTCATAAATTAATTAATTGCTGTTTTTATGTGCGATGCTACTTGTAACATCACCACTGCCCCTTTTAAAAGTCAGCGGTGACAACCAGTTTTACTGCAAACGAGGAAGGAATAACTCCGAAACATGTAATGCAATGCAAACTCTTCAACTACCTGACTCTGGATAGCCTTTATTAACTATCAGCATCTGGAATATCTCACAAATTTTTCACATTTTTATATGCAGTCTTTCCAGTTCTGGCAATCTGAGCCTAGGAAGCAGTGGAGGGAGCTGCAGCCATCTATAGTGGACTCCCACGACCTCTCCAGTGTTGTGCCGGCTAGGCACAACCTCTTCAGGTGAGTAGTGCATGATCTGTTGCTGAAACTAGATCCACAGTTTGACATTGTTTTCTATTGCATTTATTAAGCAAACACTGTTTTAAGCACAACGCATAGATCTAAAGCGGCTGAAACAACTTAGCTAGTAGCTATCTTGGTTGTCTCTCACTACTGTTTTCTCTATAAGGGCTCAGACACACATCAGTGAAACTCGTCCGAGTTTACCGTGCGGAAAATCGCATTGCTCTCTGACCAATGTTAACTAATGTCTGAGAGCACATTTCGAGTCTCATACGCTTTTTCCGCATCTGATTCTCGGATTGCGAGTCAATTGCAACATGTTGTGATTCTAAGCGAGTCACGGACGAGACTCACCAATGCAAGTCTATGGGTCCGACAAAAAACACGGATTGCACTCGGGAAGCACTCGCACCATCCGAGTCTGATGCGAGTTTTAATTGCTACATTACCATTCTTAGCTCAGACAACTGTACAAAATGCTCCTGTACATGATTATACAATAACTAGCTGCTGAGGAAAAAAACTGATTGTACTCAAAAAGCACTCGCAAGCCACACTGACCAAAACTAGGATCACACTCATCCGACTCTCGCATCAGTGAATCGGACAGTTGTTTCACTCTGTGTGTCCATACCCTAATGGGCCCGTCACACGGGGAGATATCGCCGAGATCTTCCTGTTCAGGCGATGTTGAAGCGACATCGCCTGTGAGTCGCCGCGTGTAACAAGGCAACTGAACGGCGATTAATCTCTGTTTCTGAGTTCAGAGATTTCCCAACAGTGTCGGGAAATCAGGCGATGTAGCTTGAGCGATTCGTATGCCTACTGCCGTGTGAGCGGCGATAGCAATGGCACAGGCGATGTCTGTGTTCAGGCAATCCATTCTATATGCCACATTGCCGGTGGGTGGTGCTGTGTGACACGGCGATCTGAAAAGCCTACATCGCTTCAAGGTTGTTTCAGGCGATTCCGGAATCGCCGGTTCGACCTGGGTTGACGGTAAGATTGCTACGTGTGACGTCTCACGAGCGATGCTGCAGCGATGTGCGCGTTCATGAGATCTCGGCGACATCGCCGGCGATATCTCCTCGTGTGACGGGCCCATTAGAGAGCCAATGCTAGGTTTCTTTGGCAGCAGCTTATCTTAGGTAAAAACCAAAGGATCGGCAGTCTGGAATTGGAAATGACAGATCCTTAAAGGAAATCTGTCAGCAGGATTTTGATAATTCACTCGAGAGCAGCATAATATAGGCCAAGAAAGCCTGATTTCAACGTTTAGACAGTGTGACACAAAGTTTATAGATTTAGAAATGCAGCTGAGTTCAGAAAGTTATCTCGCCTACACCAGGCTCTATATGTAAAATGTTATAGACTGAGAGGTGCTGATCATAGGAGAAAGTAGCATGGTATTATTACTATTATAGTCCAGGCATTAATATTATCCCAGGTGATAAAGCTTTCACTATAATTAAACAGCACATAGTAATAAGTGGCTCACTATGTGTCAGCTTCTATCTCCTGCTGTCTTCAGATTACATAGCAAAAACCTGCTGGAAGATTCCATTTAATTCCCCCAACAATCATTTGTTTGGTCCGCCATACACATTACTCTGTTGGCTAAGCTAACTCCATCAAAAACAGCAGATTCTGGCAATGTTCGGCTAAACAGCAGTAAACAGTGCTGGACACAACAGGCAGGTAGGTGGCAGCTACCTGCCTGTTAGGCTGCTTTCACATAACGATTTTTCTAAATCCGATGCTGTCCGATGAAAATCGGACAGCATCGGATCCGAATTTGGACCCCATGCATCCCTATGGGCATCGGACCGAATCGGATGTGCACTAAATGCCATCCGATTTGGTCCGATCCGATTCTGTCCGATTTTATTATCGGTGCAAAAATCGGAGCTTGCTCCGATTTTTGCACCGAATTAAAATCTGACAGATTCGGATCGGACCAAATCGGATGGCATTTAGTGCACATCCGATTAGGTCCGATCCCTATAACATGGGGCCCTATGGAGAAGGGTCCGAGGAAACATCTGATGTCTCCTCGGACCCCGTTTTACTGTACTGAGCATGCTCAGTACAGTAAAACTGCTCCTAACTAGGAGCATAAGGGTTTAAAAAAAAAAAAAAAAAGTTTATTCTCACCTCCCCCGAGCCCCCGCCGTCTTCCGCCATCTTCCGCCATCTTCTTTGAGGCTCCCGGTGGCTTCCGCAGGCTGCCGGTGTCAGCAGAGGGCTTCCTCTGCTGTATAGGACCTGCGGTGATGTCACAGTCATGTGACCGCGGGTTACCATGGTGAACCCGCGGTCACGTGACTGTGACATCACCGCAGGTTATAAGGCAGAGGAAGCCCTCTGCTGACACCGGCAGCCTGCGGAAGCCACCGGGAGCCTCAAAGATAGATGGCGGAAGATGGCGGAAGACGGTGGGGGCTCGGGGGGAGGTGAGAATAAACTTTTTTTTTTTTTCTTTTTTTCACCCCGCAGGGAGCGATTTTATGCCGGAATCGGCTTATCAGAAGCTAAGGGAGCCGATGCTGTCCGATTTATATCGGACAGCATCGGCTCCCTCAAAATCGTAATGTTAGCCTTAGTGCTAAGGCACATTTTTTTTCTACATCCCAGGAAAACCCCTTTACAAAAAAAGCTATGTAAGATGCTTAAAACAGAAAGGAACAGTAAAACTGTGCAACAATGGTGAGATTGTGGAAGACAATTTCACGTAACTGGTAATACACCAATGCTAGACTGAGCACAGCAACAAGACATATGGACGTTATACTGCATCAGCAAGATCTCACATCGCTAAAAAAAATTAAAGCAAACTGGGGTGTCAAAATATCCTGTTCAAGCTCTTTTGAAGAATTAATTTGAAGATCGTAGATACAGTGGTCAGCCAAGGAAATTTAGTTCAGGAGGTGAAAAACTTCTTTTGAAAGTTGAAGTTGTCCAGCATCCAGCAGTGCCATCAACTGAGAACAGACAGCAAGCAGTGGGATCCAGTTAAGGTACCTTTACACACAGAGATATATTGCTTGCAATTCACTGGTTGCAGTGAAATCATGGACACATTGTTCCACTTGTACATGGCAACAAAATGGAACAATGTGTCCATGATTTCACTGCAACCAGTGAATTGCAAGCAATATATCTCTCTCTGTGTGTAAAGGTACCTTTACACCAATCTACTGTTTGGAGAAATCATCTTTATGGAAGTATTGCGACTAAAGGCCGCTTTACACGTTGCAATATTGTTCCGATATTGCATACAATTTCACAGGAGCGCGCACGTTTTTGGCACTTGTCCAAGATCGCATAGGAGATGTCACACAGGGAGATATCGGCAGGCAACGCAACTACGATGTTGTACACCCCTTTTTTGCGCTGGGTATGAGCAACCCAGGGAACGACCAATTAACATTGGAGTGAATAGGGGAAGTTGCGGTCCAAATCGTAGTTGCGCTGTCACACAGCACGATCCTGCCACATCGCATATACAATATCGTACGGTTGAAGGGCTTGCACAATCTTCTTGCAGTATTGTAGGTAGGTTTTTTTCGAGTCGCATTGCCCATTTACACCACACAACGCACGAATGATATCAACTGCAACGGCCACACCACGTGAATTTTTATCGATGTTGCGATATCGCGACATGTAAAGCGGTCCTAAAACCCATAACTGGGAGAAACTGCTCCACTAAGTAGTTGGGAATTCGCAGAGAACAGGGAACATCTGAATAACCCAGCATGCCTCAGTACCAGATTGGATGACTGAGCTGTCACTCAATTAACTGACAGCTCAGCACACCCTCGCTTCATCTTTACACCAATCACTCGTTGCGTCCTATATTCACTGAGCATAGGGATCATGACAACTATTTTTAGCATAAAGCTGATCAAGAAGTCTTGGCTGTGATGGTATGGCCCCCACAAAACCCAGATCAACATCTACAGATCTGCGGTCAGTTCTCCAAGATGTTTGGAACAACCTCCCTGTTGAGTGCCTTCAAATAGTGTAAGGGCTCCTAGAAGAATTGATGCCATTATGCTCTTCAGAAGGCTACAGGCAGTCATAGCAAAAATGGATGTGATTTACATTTCTCCTGTTCATGTGTATGTGTATATAATACAGCGGAACCTTGGGGCGATAGATATGAAAATTATAGAGGCCAACGCAACATTGGTGAATTAAGGCTACTTTCAGACCTGCATTTTTTACATCAGGCATGGGTCCAGTTCTTCTGCAAAAACAGTATCCTGACAGGCTCCTGATAGGAACCTGCTTTTGCCCACTTTAAGGCTATGTGCGCACTGGGCGGGTTTTCGGCGGTTTACCTGTGTAAACCGCCGTTTTGTTTACATTAGTTTTATTTAAATTTATGTTAATCCAAACCGGCGTTTGGATTAACATTAAAACTAATGTAAACCGCCCAAGGCAGTGCACACACCGGCGGTTACACAGCGTCATCCGTTGCTAACCCGCAGGTTTCCCAGCGGGTTAGCAAAGAATGAGCATGTTCTAAAAAACGGCGGTTCTGCAGCGGCTGCAAGCAGAATCATGTGCTGCTTCCAGCCGCTGCAGATTCGCCGCCGAGAACACGCTGTGCATCCGCCGGCTACCGCCCGGCTCCCGCCCGACAGGAAGCCGGTGGACGGCTCCGGAGCTTCCTGTCGGGTCCCGCCCAGCCGCCGCCGCCACTAACCCGCCCCCGTGTGCACATACCCTAATAGTGTCTGGTAGTATCCAGTTGCATCAAGTTGCACCCAAAAAACAATATTGCGTGCAACATTTTTTGGATTACTTTAAAAAACGTATCCAACTGGGTCCTCTATGATCCGGCATCAATTATGGTGAAGGCCAATGGGTGGCGGATCTGGTTTTACCGGATCCGGCATGTCTACAGAGCATGCGGGTCTCACTAGAAGATAGATCGGAAGATAGATAGGGTTTACCAGTCTCCCGCTGCTTGCTTCTGGGCTGTTCATTAAGCTTCATGAATATTCACTGCACTGAACTGCAATGCCCAATCACAGATGCTCATTCTTTGTGACAGCATCTGTGATTGGCTGTTGCCGTTCAGACTACGCCCCCACAATCTGTACCGATGTCTGTTCTTGGTTGCCATATACTGTACATTAATGCTTAATAAACGGCCCTGGAAGCAAGCAGCGGGAGACTGGTAAGCTCTATATATCTATCTACCAATCTATCTTCTGGTAAAACCTGAATGCTCTATAGGCATGCCGGATCCAGTAAAATGAGATCCGCCACCCATTGGCTTTCAATATATTTGATGCCGGATCATACTGAACTCAGTTGGATACGTTTTTTTAACTACGGTAATCCAAAAAGCAAGCAGAGGAAGATTGTTGAGCTCTCTTGGAAGCTCTCTCTGGTAATATCCTCGAAAGGATCTGTTCCAAAACAGAACAATAATGGACTGAACCGGTACCGTTCCGGTATGCCAGATCCGGCAAACTGATCCAGTAAAAAAAGGGAACAGTACGGTACCATCCAATGGAACTCCTTTTCAACATTTGTAGCAGATAAAATTTGGATGGATATTGTGTCTTTTCATTTTAATACATTTATGTGATGTTGCCCTTTATGAAAACATTGACTATACTGTAATGTTGGACCATCCTCGTTGAATCACTCTGTATTTTACCTAGTAAACATATTGATCTGGGTAAATCTACAACATAGGGTTATACGCTATAGGATTTTCACACTGACTACATGTGCTGAAGAGTCAAAGCTCACGATTCCCTTCCTGCATGGTGTGCAGCAGCTCGTGCTGTAAGGCCACATGCACACGTTCAGTATTTGATGAGTTTTTTACCTCAGGATTTGTAGCCAAAACAGGAGTGGGTGATTAAATACAGAATTGGTGCAGGTGTTTCTATTAGAGTTTTCCTCTGATTGCTCCACTCCTGGTTTTGGCTACAAATACTGAGGTAAAAAACTCATCAAATACTGAACATGTGCACGTGGCCTAAATAGCTACAGACAGGGGCAAATACAACACACAAATACACTCAGAAAAGGAGTCAGATAAATGCTGCAATGATTAGTAGAATAGGAAAAGTTCTGCTTCACGTCCCTTGTCTTATTGTTACAGTATTCCAATGTTATGTTGTGTACAAATACCATGTCTAATGAAGAGAAAGAACTGAATATTCTTGTAAGCTTTGTTTGTATCAACCATTGAGGATTCTCAATTCTGATTACCGTATTTTTAGAAAATGAGACAGATATATATTATTTTGTGTAAAATATATTGGAGGTTTTAACATTTATCTCTTAATGCAACTGAAAATTATGCATAACATGGCTAATATAGAGAGACACATGGTAAATGCCTCTTTATTTACCTTGTGCAGGGTCATGGAGATTGGAGAATGCCTCCTGTCAGCTCAGTGGAAGTAGGCAGGACGAGCTCACATGGCCATCGTAGTCACAGATCATGTGATTCCATACAGCTGATGGGTGGAGAGTTACGACAGAAAGGAAAAAATGGCTTAATGAATAGAAAATAGGAAGGTGACCTTCCACAGTCAGATTTAGAGCTCCCTCACGAGTGCATAACATGGCTGTATGCTATCCAATGTTTTATCAGATAGTACATAGCCCAATACTATACTATACAGAGATGAAATTATTTGCTCAGGCAGATTTGACTGAAAAACAATTGCAATATGTTGTGATTGCCTCAAAAAATTAGATCACGTGCACCCATACAAGTCTACGGGAGCGTGTAAAACATCGGACTCCACTGGGATGTCATCCGAGTATGGTGCGATATACACTAAGACTACAATGAACATGGAGTCAGAGTGTGACTTGAGTCGTATAACTATTTCACCAACCAAATCGCAGATAAGTCTATGGCAAGTGATTTGCACTCTGCAACAGAAAATCCAACACCATTGGGAACATTTGTAGGAGGTTGCTGGTGTCAATGCAACACAATAGGAAATCATTAGATGGAGAGTCGCAATGTGACACAGGTCGCCATACAGCCCTAACCTATATTGACCTCCTGAAGGTCAATTTACACTGCAGATTTTCTTGATTTTATAAAATACCCACCAAACTGCTACTATAATATGCAATGAACTTTTAATGTGGTTAGAAATTCCTCAGAATAAACGATCCATGTAAATATACAGTGGGGAAAATAAGTATTTGATACACTGTCGATTTAGCAAGTTTTCCCACCTACAAAGAATGGAGAGATCTGTAATTTTTATCATAGGTACAATTCAAGTGTGACAGGCAGAATCTAACAAAAATCCATAGAATCACATTGTATAATTTTTACATAATTAAATTACATTTTATTGTATGAAAAAGTAAGTGATCACCTATCAACCAGCGCCGGACAGCGCGTGACCAATTAGCTGAGCAGTGTGGTATTTGCGGGAGATTAAGCTGGCTGCCAATACCGCGCTGCTCAGCTGCTAGCGGTATAGGCACCACATTTCAATACCGCTAGCAGCTGATGTGATTGGTTAGCACTGTATGTTGGCTCAGTGGTTAGCACTGTTTGGTGGCTCAGTGGTTAGTACTCTGTGGTGGCTCAGTGGTTAGTACTCTGTGGTGGCTCAGTGGTAAGTACTGTATGGTGGCTCAGTGGTTAGCACTGTATATGGTGGCTCAGTGGTTAGCACTGTATATGGTGGCTCAGTAGTTTACACTGTATGGTGGCTCAGTGGTTAGCACTATATGGGGCTCAGTGGTTAGCACTGTATGGTGGCTCAGTGGTTAGGACTGTGTGGTGGCTCAGTGGTTAGCACTGTGTGGTGGCTCAGTGGTTAGCACTGTGTGGTGGCTCAGTGGTTAGCACTGTGTGGGGCTCAGTGGTTAGCACTGTGTGGTGGCTCAGTGATTAGCACTGTGCGGTGGCTCAGTGGTTAGCACTGTGCGGTGGCTCAGTGGTTAGCACTCTGCGGTGGCTCAGTGGTTAGCACTGTGCGGTGACTCAGTGGTGAGCATTGTATGGTGGCTCAGTGGTGAGCATTGTATGGTGGCTCAGTGATGGGACGCAGGGACACAGTAGAGACAGCGCACACAGGGAGAGACAGTGCACACAGGGCTGAGAGCACACAGAGCAGACACAGAGCAGAGAGAAAGGCACAAGTAGGAGACAGCACACAGGGGGAGAGACAGCACAGAGTAGAGAGAGCACACAAAAGGAGACAGACACAGAGACTGCCCTCCCGATGCAATAGCATCGGGCTTATTTCTGGTTATCTGTATAAAGACTCATGTATGTACAGTCAGTCACACTCCAACCACACCTATCAACCAGCGCCGGACAGCGCGTGACCAATCAGCTGAGCAGTGCGGTATTTGCGGAGATTTAAAGCTGGCTGCCAATACTGCATGCTCAGCTGCTAGCAGTATAGGCACCACATTTCAATACCGCTAGCAGCTGATGTGATTGGTTAGCACTGTATGGTGGCTCAGTGGTTAGCACTGTATGGTGGCTCAGTGGTTAGTACTCTGTGGTGGCTCAGTGGTAAGTACTGTATGGTGGCTCCTCAGTGGTTAGCACTGCATATGGTGGCTCAGTGGTTAGCACTGTATATGGTGGCTCAGTGGTTAGCACTGCTTGGTGGCTCAGTGTAAGTACTGTATGGTGGCTCAGTGGTTAGCACTGTGTGGTGGCTCAGCGGTTAGCACTGTGTGGTGACTCAGTGGTTAGCACTCTGCGGTGGCTCAGTGGTTAGCACTTTGTGGTGGCTCAGTGGTGAGCATTGTATGGTGGCTCAGTGGTGAGCATTGTATGGTGGCTCTGTGATGGGACGCAGGGACACAGTAGAGACAGCGCACACAGGGAGAGACAGTGCACACAGGGGCTGAGAGCACACAGAGCAGACACAGAGCAGAGAAAAAGGCACAAGTAGGAGAGAGCGCACAGGGGGAGAGACAGCACAGAGTGGAGAGAGCACACAAAAGGAGACAGGCACAGAGACTGCCCTCCCGATGCAATAGCATCGGGCTTATTTCTGGTTATCTGTATAAAACACTCCTGTATATACAGTCAGTCACACTCCAACCACTCTAAGGAGCTGTCTAAGGACACCAGGAACAAAATTAATGACCTGCACAAGGCTGGGATGGGCTACATGACAATATGCATGCAGCTTCATGAGAAGACAACAACTGTTGGCATAATTATTAGTAAATGGAATTAACACAAGATAACTGTCAATATTCCTCTGTCTGGTGCTCCATACATGATCTCGCGTCATGGGGTAAGGATGATTCTGAAAAAGATAAGGAATCAGTCCAGAAGTACCTGGTCAATAACCTCAAGTGAGCTGGTACCACAGTCTCAAAGATTAGTAACACCCTACGCCATCAAGGATTAAAATCCTGCAGGGCACGCAAGGTCACCCTACTCACGCCTGTACATGTCTAGGCCCGTATGAACTTTGCCAATGACCATCTGGATTATCCAGAAGAGGCATAGGAGAAGGTCATTTGGTCAGATGAGACCAAAATAAAACTTTTTGGTGTCAACTCCACTCAGTGTGTTTGGTGGATGAAGGATGAGTACAACCCCCAATGCATCGTCCCAACTGTGAAGCATGGGAGTGGAAACATTATACTTTTGAGGTGCTTTTCTGTAAAAGAGGCAGAATGACTGCACCATATTGAATGGAGGATGGATGAGGTCATTTATCGCGAGATTTTGGCCAACAACCACCTTCACTCAGTAACAGCATTGAACATAGGTCATGATTAGGTCTTCCAGCATGACAATAACCCGAAACACACAGACAGGGCAACTTATGGGTGGCTTCCTAAGAAGCATTTCAAGGTCCTGGAGTGGCCTAGCCAGTCTCCAGTCCTAAACCCAATAGAAATTTTTTGGAGGGAGCTGACACTCAATGTTGCCCAGCAACAGCTCCGAAACCTAAATGATCTGGAGAAGATCTGTATGGAGGAATGGGCCAAGATCCATCCTGCAGTGTGTACAAACATGGTCAAGAACTACAGGAACGTCTGACCTCTGTAATTGCAAACAATGTTTTCTGTACTGAATATTAAGTTCAGTTTTTCTATTGTATCAAATATTATTTCATGCAATAAAATGCAAATTAATTACCGTATGTAAAAATCATACAATGCGATTTTCTGCATATTTATGTTAGATTCTGTCTCACAGTTGAAGTGTGGCTATGATGAAAATTGCAGACCTCTCCATTCATTGTAGGTGGGAAAACGTGCAAAATGAGAGTGTATCAAGTACTTATTTTTCCCATTGTACCCTTAGGCTGGAATCATGTATGCAGATCTTCTAACAGCTTTTAAAGTCAGAGTAAGGGTATGTTCACACTGTCTTTTTGCTTTGTTTTTTGAGCAAAAACTAAACATGAACTGACAGGTTTTTTGAGGAGGATTAGGTGAGTTTCCACTCCTTTAGCTACATTTCGATGTAACGAAAATATATGGTAGTTGCTTTTCCTTTGCGTATTCACAAGTGGAAAATCCACTGTACTTTATATTTCCAAGAAAGTGCATGAAATCTCGTGCCCATGTACTGAAAATTACAGTATAGATTGGCAAGAGCAGTGGGATTGAGATCAGCAGCATATCAATTTTTTTGCAATAAATATTTCCCATGGCTTAATAGCCTTAAGGTACCTTTACACGCCACCACTGAAAGGTAGCAACTGCCTGGCATTGGGGATATTTATGTCTGTTGCCATGAAATTGCTACAAAATGGCGGCGTGTAAATAGGGAAATTCCTTCCTGTGTCCTACAGTTGACTCAGATACCTGTTGCTGAGCCGTGCTCAAAAACCGAAGGCAACAGAAAGGCACTATTGCCATGGTAGTGGCGTCTAAACGGGGCACAGGCATGGATGTTGCGTCCCCTAGTGATTTCACAGGGGCGTGCCACAGCGTCATGGATACAGCGCCCCATCAGCAATCATTGGTGGGGGCTACTGTGTTACGATTGGCTGTCCCTTCACAGGGCGCCATATTTAAAGAGCTGACCATTCACACTCCACAATTGCAATGGCGTCATGTATTAGCCAGCCTTCCTGCGCAGGCTGGCCAATCATGATGCTATTGCGTTGTCCAATCAGCGTATTAGCGTCACGGAATACACAACTCTGTCACGCCTATGTACTTGCGGCGCGAAAGATGTACGCCCATATTCCTTTGTGGTAGCGGTGTGTAAAGCAGGGAAGGTATTCCACAGGAAGTAAGCTGCAGGATCTGTCGGCACTTCCGGGGAACACAGATACCTTCAGTGAACAACGCAATGGCGGCGTCTATATGCGGCATTAGCAATCGGTATCCACCGTTAAAAACGTGCGCGTGTGGTGGATACCTGTTGCTAGGCACAGTGGCGGCATGTAAAGGTACCTTAATGGATACAAAGTACAAGTATATGCACATGGCATTTTTCAGACACCAGCGTACCCACATAGTTTTCAATGAGAGAAAGTGAAAAGACAAAAAGGCAATTATAGGGTTTTATCCGGATTCAGTGTGGGTATTCAGTGGTATAGGGTCCTCACTTCAGTTAGTTGTGATGAGACACAACTACTATGGAAGCTTAAGTAAAAAATCAATGGCTGCTGCGGTTCCTCGGGTAGATGATCAGAATCTGTGGAAGAATGGATGGAATTACCGCGCTGCCGTGTGGAAATCAGTGTCCAGAGAATTAATTATTAATAAACAAGTGATTTATTGCCAAGTGTTTCGGAGCAAAATGCTCCTTTCTCAGGCAAATCACCAGAACATGCTTGGAAAAAAAAATTATTTTGAAGTTTTTTAGTCAAATAAATACTGAAAAAAAAGATCATGTGAAGGAAGACTCAAGAGTCAAATAAGGTCATTACATAATAAACTGTGACCACAAATGTATAAGTTGCACAATGTAAAAAACACACAATATTAGAGGAAGAGGACATGCCACTTGTTTTCTACAGACATATTACACTGTGTGCAGAATTATTAGGCAGGTTGTATTTTAGAGGATTATTTTTATTATTGACCAACTACTATGTTCTCAATCAACCCAAAAGACTTATAAATATCAAAGCTTAATATTTTTGGAAGTTGGAGTGGGTTTTTTTTAGATTTGGCTATCTTAGGAGAATATCTGTTTGTGCAGGTAACTATTACTGTGCAGAATTATTAGGCAACTTAATAAAAACTAAATATATTCCCATCTCACTTGTTTATTTCTAAATTTTGTACAGTTATATTGGTTTACCTGGTGAAAATAAACATTTCTGACATGCAAAAACAAAACCCCAAAAAATGAGTGACCAATATAGCCATTTTTCTTTATGATGACACTCAACAGTCTTCCATCCATAGATTCTGTCAGTTGCTTGATCTGTTTACGATAAACATTGCGTGCAGCAGCCACCACAGCCTCCCAGACACTGTTCCAAGAGGTGTACTGTTTTCCCTCCCTGTAGATCTCACATTTTAGGAGGGACCACTGGTTCTCTATGGAGTTCAGATCAGGTGAACAAGGGGGCCATGTCATTATTTTTTCTTCTTTTAGACCTTTACTGGCCAGCCACGCTGTGGAGTAGTTGGATGCATGTGATGGAGCATTGTCCTGCATGAAAATCATGTTTTTCTTGAACGATACCGGCTTCTTCCTGTACCACTGCTTGAAGAAGTTGTCTTCCAGAAACTGGCAGTAGGTCCGGGACTTGAGCTACACTCCATTCTCAACCCGAAAAGGTCCCACAAGTTCATCTTTGATGATATTAGCCCATACCAGTACCCCACCTCCACCTTGCTGGCATCTGAGTCGGAGTGGAGCTCTCTGCCCTTTACTGATCCAGCCTCTGACCCATCCATCTGGCCCATGAAGAGTCACTCTCATTTCATCAGTCCATAAATCCTTTGAAAAATCAGTCTTAAGATATTTATTGGCCCAGTCTTGACGTTTTATTTTATGTTTCTTGTTCAAAGGTGGTCGCTTTTCAGCCTTACTTATATATAGTATAGCACACCTTGTGCTTTTTGATACTCCAGTAACTTTGCAGCTCTGTAATATGGCAAAACTGGTGGCAAATGGCATCTTGGCAGCTTCACGCTTGATTTTCCTTAATTCATGGGCAGCTATTTTGCGCCTTTTTACCCAACACGCTTCTTGCGACCCTGTTGGCTATTTGCCATGAAACGCTTGATTGTTCGGTGATCACGCTTCAAATATTTGGCAATTTCAAGACTGCTGCATCCCTCTACAAGACATCTCACAATTTTGGACTCTTCAGAGCCCGTCAAATCTCTCTTCTGACCCATTTTGCCTAAGGAAAGGCATTTGCCTTATAATTAAGAACAACTTATATAGGGTTTTGATGCCATTACACCACACCCCTCCTCATTACAGAGATGCAAATCATCTGATTTACTTAATTGGTACTTGGCTTTCAAGCCTATACAGTTTGGAGTAGGACAACATGTATAAAAAGTATCATGTGATCAAAATACTCATTCGCCTAATAATTCTGCACACAGTGTATTGTATTTAAAAGGCTACATTGGGAACATACACTTTATGCATGATGAGAGCCCCTTTACAGGACTCAATGTCACAAACTACAGACATACAATAGGTGGGTTGAAAGATCCATAACCATTGATCCAATCCACGGTGAACTGTTCCTCAATAATGGCTTTTGCAGGAGCAATGAGCTATGGAGCAATGCTTTGTGTAAATGCAGATACTGCAACTAGAGCAAGGGTGAGTAATTAATTTTCCCAAGGGGCCACATTAAAGACGTGACTGTTGTGGAAGCCTAAACCAAAAGGCCAAACTTACTTTTGCTCACTATTATTATTTTATGTTAACTTTTGTCACTTAATATTGAGCAGAATTAAGTATGTTGACCATCTCCTACTGCTAATATACAGTAGGTACGGAAAATACTCAGGCCCCTTTTAATTTTTCACTCTTTGTTTCATTGGAGCCATTTGGTATATTCAAAAAAGTTATTTTTTTTTCTATTAATGTACGCTCTGCACCCTATCTTCACTGAAAAAAACTGAAATGTAGACATTTTTGCAAATTTAAAATTTAAAAAAAGAAAAGCTGAAATATCACATGGTCATAAGTATTCAGACCCTTTGTTCAGTATTGAGTAGAAGCATCCTTTTGAGCTAGTACAGCCATGAGTCTTCTCGGGAATGATGCAACAAGGTTTATACACCTGGAGTTGGAGATCCTCTGCCATTCCTCCTTTGCAGATCTTCTCCAGTTCCGTCAGGTTGGATGGTGAATGTTGGTGGACAACTTACCATCCATGCCACATCCAAAACCCAACACTGCACTTTTTCTGATAAGGTTAAAGGCAATCAGCTCACCCCTCAAATGTTCGGTATGCACGGACCTGCGTCCTGGCAGTGCACGTAGAAATGCCAGGCTTGAAAAAGGACCTCGGTCCGAAACATGTCGCCTTGTGATGCTCTCTGTATATTAAATACCCATGTACTATGAGCACTAACACCCGCTGTACCGACAACTGGAAATTTATTTGATAAATAAATCTTTATTTGAGCATTATTTATCGGGAGCTGGACCATCACTTCTTTCTTCACTTTTTCTGATGCTGCCCTTTTGAGTAGTTTTTGTATATATTTTTGTTAGGAATCATGAGCATGAGGATCCGTGGCGTGGATCATGAGCTTAAGTGTCTTGGCCAATGCATGAACCAATACCTCATCTATAAGGTTTTTTATTTATCACATAAAAACTTTTTTGCACTTTTTTTTATCATTTTCGGGTGCAGCTGGGCCCCATGGGGCGCCATTCATCTAGTGGTGCAGAAGCATTGTACTGGGCGGCCCATTGGTCAGGTGGCAGAGCCAGTGGGTAGCTTTCAGACAATCTGCATCATTTTGTATCAGTGTGAATGGTGTCCTAAGCAGGCCCATTATGTGCATGGCAGGTCGCCTCCCACACTTTGTTGTAGGTAGAGGTGATTTTTATCAGCCTGCACCTGGTGCTTGCTTCACATAGTGGGGTCTGACTGCATCCTGCAAGTGCAGTGTTGGTTTTTGGATGTGGAATGGATGGTAAGTTTTTCTGATGCTGCCCTTTTGAGTAGTTTTTGTACATATGAATGTTGGTGGACAGCCATTTTCAGGTCTCTCCAGAGGTGCTCAATTGGGTTTTGGTCAGGACTCTGGTTGCGTCAGTCAAGAATGGTCACAGAGTTGTTCTGAAGTTGTTACTTTGTTATTTTATCTGTGTGCTTAGGGTCATTCTCTTGTTAGAAGGGGAACCTTCGTCCAAATCTGAGGTCCAGAGCACTCTGGAAGAGGTTATCATCCAGGATATCTCTGTACTTGGCCACATTAATGTTTTCTTCAATTACAACCAGCCGTCCTGTCCCTGCAGCTGAAAACACCCCCATAGCATGATGCTGCCACCGGCATATTTCACTGCTGGGATTGTATTGTGTAGATGATAAGCAGTGCTGGTTTCCTCCACACATACTGCTTAGAATTATCACCAAAAATTTCTATCTTTGTCTCATCAGACCAGAAATTCTTAATTCTCATAGTCTGGGAGTCCTTCATTCGTTTTCTTGCAGACTCTATATGGGCTTTCATATGTCGTGCACTGAGTAGAGACTTCTGTTGGGGGCCACTCTGTCATAAAGGCCCGACTCGTGAAGGACTGCAGTGATAGTTGATTTTGTGGAACTTTCTCCCATCTCTCTACTGCATTTCTGGAGCTCAGCCACAGTGAGGTTCTTCTTTACCTTTCTAATCAAGGCTTTTCTCCCGCAATTGCTCAGTTTGGCTGGACGGCCAGGTCTAGTTAGACTTCTGGTCATCCCGACGTCTTCCATTTAAAGATTATGGAGGCCACTGTGCTCTTAGGAAGCTTGAGTACTGCAGAAATTTTGTAACCTTGGCCAGATCTGTGCCTTGCCACAATTCTGTCTCTCAGCACCTTGGGCAGTTCCTTTGACCTCATGATTCTCATTTGGTCTGACATGCAATGTGAGCTGTGAGGACTTATATAGACAGGTGTGTGTCTTTCCAAATCAAGTCCTATCAGTTTAATTAAAGCCAGCTGGACTCCAATGGACGATCACAAGGAAATGGACAGCATATGACTTAAATATGAGCAAAGGGTCTGAATACTTGTGAAAAACTTGTTGCATCCTTCCCAAGAAGACTCATGGCTGTACTATCTCAGAAGGGTGCTCCTACTCAATACCGAGCAAAGGGTCTCAATACTTATGACCATGTGATATTTCAGTTTTTCTTTTTTAATAAATTTGCACAAATATCTACATTTCTGTTTTTTTTCACTCAAGATGGGATGCAAAGTGTACATTAATGAGAAAAGAAATAAACTTTAAAAAAAATTTAAAGGGGTCTGAATACTTTCCGTACCCACTGTACAGTAATCCTTTTGAAAGATATATTCTTACTAGAAGCAGCTAATAAAAACCATATAATTCATTACTTTTTTTAAATAAAGTTTATATAAAGCTTATATATAATCAGTGTTTTTGTTATTCAGCTTTTTTACCTTGATCAACAAACAGCATCCAATAGAATATGATGCCACTATACAGCTCCTCAAACACTACATTGCCCTTTAAATAGTACAATCATTGCACAGTCCATCAAAATGTATGATGTGGCACAAAACCCTTCAACACGGTTTGTCCCTTCACAGCCCCCTATGCAGCATGATGTCCTTTCACAGTCCCCTACAAAGTTTGATATCCTTACAATGCCCCTCATGCAATATGTCCCTCACACCAGGGCTGCACAACATAAAGCCTGTGGTGATCTTTGTGCATTCAACTATATTTGCTTTTTTTATAGACACAAATACACTTGAAACTTGAACGCTGAGGAATGAAGCAGAGCAGACTAGCGCTTCTCAGCTCCCTGCTCCGACATGCAGCAGAGTGATGATGTCATTACGTTGCAGCCCTCATCCCGCTGCTCCTATCAATGCAGTGCAACAGAGGCTGTAGAGACGGTGGGGAAGTTGAATAGTAAGTGCTCCTTGGTGGAGCTAAAGATTAAATGTCATATTATTGTAAATGGGGGTTTGTTCTCAGGTGTGTGTTATGGAGATGGAGCAGTAACTAAAGGAGGGACATTAGTAGTGGTGGCAGTGCGAGGGGGCAGTATGACGAGATGGGTGGACAATATAGATATGGGGGGTAGTTTGGAGTTGTGGGGGAAGGACAATATGGAGTTATGGGAGAATGGGGGACAGTATGGAGTTGTGGGAGCATGGAGCACAATATAAATTTGTTGAAGCAATGGAATGCATTATGGAGTTGTGGGAGTGTAAAGGACAGCATGGAGTTACGAGAGCATGGAAGGAAAATATAGATTCATTTAAGTATAGGGAGACAGTATAGAGTTATGGGCAGATAGGGGAACAGTATGGAGTTGTGGGAAAATGGGAGGATAGTATGTAGTTGTGGGAGCATGGAAGGACAGTATGGAGGTGTGGGAGCATGTCGGACAGTATGGAGTTGAGAAAGCTTGGCGAGCAGCATGGAATTGTGAGAGCATGGGAGAACAGCATAAGGTATGACAGTCTTGAGGCCATAGTTCGTCAGGGGCATTGGAATGATACTTTTAAGGGTACAGCGTCAGAAAATGCAGTTGAATACCAGAGAAGTGGAAAGTCTGCAGAGATGATATGTGGGCTTAAATTTCATCATGCCATCTTTACTAAATGGAGACAAAAGTGATGGGTATGATTTCAATCAGAGAATGTTGCCTATAAGCTACCTGGATGTAAATGATTATTTGTGATACTGCCTGCGTGTCATCACTACTCTGGTTCTTGTATGGTCTACAGCCTGATGATGGCTGGTAAAAACAACTCCCAGCATCTCCTTACTATTGTTAACAAAATGCTGGGAGTTGTTGGTACATGTGATACAAATGCATATGGGGCAGACCTGACATTGCAATTGATCTCTGTACTAAGCTTTTGATGTATTCATGTACTGATGGTAGTTTTGTTTGTATTGTGATGCCCACAGGGCATGATGAAGAGTAGTGGACTCACTAGGCCACTGATGGTGCAGTGGTAGCTGTATACCCGATACTCAAAAGACAGGAGAATGAGCTTAATAAAACCAAAGATATTTATTGAAGCAAGTAAAACTGAGGCAAGGTATCTGAGGGGAGGACCCTCTGGATCACAACACTGTACCATGTGCAATATATGTAGATCTCCAAGGCTGTGGAGTCTAAAGGGTGGGTAGGGAGATAAACAAGAAAAATGGCGCAGATCTGAGTGCAGCGTGTTAGGATCTATTATGCGGTGTAAATAAATCTTATTGCTCACCTTATAGATGTCTTGTCTCTTGCTTATCTGACCAAGCCTGGTCTAATAATTATAGTCCTGCGATTATGGTGTGCAGCCCCGTCCCGGATCATTCGGATCACAATGCCAGTGTGACCGTAACAGAAGGGAGGATTTCAGGTAACATCCGGAAAGATGTAGGGCGCTCCCAAAGTGATGGAGTAAAGCCTTTTTCTTATTTTTCAAAGGTTTATTCAAAAAAATAATTTAACAACAAAAAAAAGTTTTTGATGAATAAAAAAGGGGGTCATACAACGCGTTTCGGCTGAATATTTTGTACACACAGCCTTCCTCAGGTATGTCAGAACATAGAATAAATGGTCTTTATATACATATATAGATCAAGTAATCAAAAAAAAAAAAAAAAAAAAAATGATTGTTTATGAATAAGGAAAACTATAATGGTGGGTTTACACACACCAATCATTGTATCCAATCTCTGAACCAATCTCTGGTTGCAGTGAAATCATGGACACATAGTTCCATTTTGTGGCTGTGTACAACATGGAGCAATCTGTCCATGATTTCACTGCAACCAGAGATTGGTTCAGAGATTGGATACAATGATTGGTGTGTGTAAACCCACCATAAGAGTGGAGACTATAATATACTATATACATACAATTTCACCTCTGAGCTAATTAACCACAACATTGAAGTGAACAGCACTTCTCCAAGAGGGTGTGACGTCTCTAAACAATTAAGGTAAAACACTTGGATAGACTAAACAGCTGATTACTTGATCTATATATGTATATAAAGACCAATTATTCTATGTTCTGACATACCTGAGGAAGGCTGTGTGTACAAAATATTCAGCCGAAACGCGTTGTATGGCCCGCCTTTTTTATGCATCAGAAACTTTTTTTTGTTGTTATTTTTTTGAATAAACCTTTGAAAAATAAGAAGAAGGCTTTACTCCATCACTTTGGGAGCGCCCTACATCTTTCCGGATGTTACCTGAAATCCTCCCAACACTGTACCACGTAGTGGAGTACCAGCAAGGGTTACCCCTGTACAGGGATTCTTTCTGATACAACACCAAGATGGCCTGAATGCCACAAATCCCGGACCAGAGGGACAACCCGTATAGACTAGATAGGAGAAACTGTAATATTGGCTTTGTCGGTGGAGGGGATCCTGGAAGCTCTGTGTAATCTTGGAAAGGATTAGCCAACCTGGAGTGGGATCCAGAGTGTCCAGAAGGATCCAGGATGGAGAAAAACCAACAGAAGATTCTGTGGAGACAGCGGTGTTAGTATAATCCAAAGCAACAGACTTCCAAATTCAGAGCACAGCAGAGTGAGACCTGAGCAGGAGGCAAGATCATTCAGACTGATGATGTTGCCCAAGCACCTCCCAAGAGGGGAGGATGCCTTTTATGCACAGAGCATCACCACAGAAACAGTCTTAACAAAGAACAGGTGCTTTGCTGCTGTAAGTATGTGCTCCTAAAAGCATTACCAGGAGACTTGCCAAGGGAATGCAGGTTCCTAGAAGAGAAAGGAAGAAGCTTAAGATCATCTGGAGCCACGGATAGGGTGAGCAGTATCATTAGAGCTACGTGATAGGTGCACATCTCCCTGCACAGCGGAGACCGGACCCGCGACTGAGTGCATGACTGGTACACTAACGTTCAAAAGTTTGGGGTCATTAGAAATTTCCTTATTTTTGAAAGAAAAGCACATTTTTTTCAATGAAGCTAACATTAAATGAATCAGAAATACACACTATTCATTGTTAATGAGGTACATGACTATTCTAGCAGCAAACGTCTGTTTTTTAATGCAATATTTACAGTAAATAGGTGTATAGAGACCCATTTCCAACAACCACCATTTCAGTGTTTTAATGGTACATTGTGTTTGCTCACTTTGGCAGAAGGCTAATGGATGTTTACAAAACCCTAGAAAACCCTTGCACAAGTATGTTAGCACAGCTGAAAATGGTTTGGCTGATTAGACAAGCTATACAATTGACCTTCCTTTGAGAAGGAGGTTGAGAATCTGAAGCATTATATTTATTCTATGAAACTCTCAAAATGGCCAGAAAAAGAGAACTTTCATGTGAAACTCGATAGTCTAATCTTAGAAATGAAGGCTATTCCATGCGAGAAATTGTCAAGAAACTGAAGATTTACTAAAACGGTGTGTACTACTCCCTTCGGAGGAGAGCACAAACAGGCTCTAACCAGAGTAGAAAGAGAAGTGGGAGGCCCCGATGCACAACTGAGCAACAAGACAAGTACATTAGAGTCTCTAGTTTGAGAAATCGATGCCTCACAGCTCCTCAACTGGCAGTTTCATTAAATAGTACCTGCCAAAGGTCTGCAATGCTCTAATTGCTGCAAAGGGAGCATTCTTTGATGAAAGCAAAGGAGAAAATTATTATTTAAAATAAAAATCATTATTTTTAACTTTGTCAATGTCTGGACTATATTTTCTATTCATTTTGCAACTCATTTGATAAATAAAAGTATGAGTTTTCAAGGAAAACACAAAATTGTCTGGGTGACCCCAAACTTTTGAACAGTAGTGTGTATTCCTTTACGGGGGTGGTTCTAGTGCTGCATTCATGTGTTAACGGTGGTTTTGGTGTTGCATACATGTGCTGATGGTTGTCCTTATCTTTTACACAAGTAACAATCAATAATTGGTCAGATGTCATGCTATGTGGCTATTTTAAAACTCAAAAATCCACAAAACTTGGTGTTTTGACATTGAGAAGGATTTGTAGAGTTTCTGCACAGTTTCTGCTCCCCACACTATGTAAGATATGATATGTGGACAATTTTGTTTTGCAGGAGAAACTGTCCAAATCAATTCTGGTGATGTATTTTTGTACTTACCGTATATACTCGCGTATAAGCCGAGTTTTTCAGCACAAAAAATGTGCTGAAAAGTCCCCCCCTCGGCTTATACGCGAGTCACTAACTAACAAGCACTTATGTGCTTGATTTAAATGGCTCCGCACCGCCCTCAAAGCCTCCCCCACTGCCCAAATGTCCCCCGCTGCGGTCACCCTGCCCGGATCCCTCCATGCTTACACCACCAGGGTCCTGCTTTGCTCCTCGGACCCCCCCGCCCACCCAAATCTCCCCCGCTGCGGTCACCCTGCCCGGATCCCTCCATGCTTACACCACCAGGGTCCTGCTTTGCTCCTCGGACCCCCCCGCCCACCCACATCTCCCCCGCTGCGGTCACCCTGCCCGGATCCCTCCAAGCTTACATCACCAGGGTCCTGCTTTGCTCCTCGGACCCCCCCGCCCGCCCAGAACTTTACCGCTGCAGCACGGATCCCTCCATGCAAAAACCACCAGGGTCCTGCTTTGCTCCTCGGACCCCCCCGGCCGCCCAGATCTTCACCGCTGCAGCCCGGATCCCTCCACCTTACCTCCATCCTCCTCCGGTGCAGTAGCCTTCGGCCCCGATCCCGTCCATCCTCCAGCCTCCCGGTCTGTGTGGCACCAGAGGCACAGAGGCCCCGGATCCCTCCGCTATACTAATGCGCCTGTATCCCTCCGCCCTCCTGTAGCAATGGGGGGGAATGTATCCCTCCACCATGCTATAGTGATGGGGAGGACAGTGTCCATCCGCTCTATAATAGGCGCTTTCCACCTGTGCAAACACAAAAAAAGTCCCCTACGGCCAGACATTGACCAAGGTGTGGCCGCAGGGGACTTTAATTACAGTGTCTGGCCCTAAGGAAGGAGGTGAGGAGCCATTGTGAGCTAGTAGAGCAGGGGAAAGCTGGGTTATCAGAAAGAACAGTAATACTTAAGTAATAATAAAGCAGGGGAAAGAAGTCTAGTGAGGGAAAGCTGGGGTTACAGTATATACTGTGATGGGAGCGCTATATACCAGTGATCGGGGCTATATACCTGTAATGGTGTATATACTGTGATGGGAGCGCTATATACCAGTGATCGGGGCTATATACCTGTAATGGGGCATATACTGTGATGGGAGCGCTATATACCAGTGATCGGGGCTATATACCTGTAATGGGGCATATACTGTGATGGGAGCGCTATATACCAGTGATCGGGGCTATATACCTGTAATGGGGCATATACTGTGATGGGAGCGCTATATACCAGTGATCGGGGCTATATACCTGTAATGGGGCATATTCTGTGATGGGAGCGCTATATACCAGTGATCGGGGCTATATAACCTGCAATGGGGCATATACTGTGATGGGAGCGCTATATACCAGTGATCGGGGCTATATACCTGTAATGGGGCATATACTGTGATGGGAGCGCTATATACCAGTGATGGGAGCTATGTACAGTACATGTGATGGGGCAATATACCAGTGATGTGGCTATATAGTGAAGGAAAGGAGAAGCAGTGCAGGGTATAGAATTACGTACGTAGCTGGATGCTTAGGGAAAGATCAATAGAGCAGGGGAAAGATGGATTCTGAGGGAAAGTACAGTAATAGAACAGGGGACAGGATGACAGTACTGTAACTACCGTAGATGGAGAGGGAAATATGAATACTGAGGCTGTGCTGCATAACGGTTCATTTGGCAAGACGGCAGCAAGTCCCATTCATTCTGTATGGGACTTGCAGTCCGGTTTTGCCAGATCCGGCACTTGCAGCAAGTCAGAAAAATGCAGCTAGCAGTGGCATTTTTGCGTCGCATTAAGTGTCGAATCCGGCAAAACTGCACTTACCGCAGCTAACCGCAAGTCCCATAGAAATTGAATCTGGCAGATACCGTGGAGTCTTTGTAGAATTATAACTAGGGCTTACGATATTTTTGTTGTAGTGCTTACGATATAGCATATTTTGAGAGTGGTATGGCAATCCTTTTTTTTTTCTATTCTCTTAGAAATGGATGCCACTACTTCTACTGGTACTTCTGTACCAAAACAAAGATGCAGGTCATATGAAGCTGCTTTCAAACTTAATGTTATGGCAAGAGCAGAAGAAAGCAATAACTCCATAGCAAGTAGAGAATTTTGCGTTGACGAAAAACAAGTGAGGGAGTGGCGGAAAAAGAAAGCTGACTTGGAAAAGATTCCAAAGGCAAAAAAAGCTCAACGTGGTTCAACAACTACATATGGGGCGCTAGACACTGAATTGCATAAATGGGTAATTGAGTGTCGTCAAAATGGTTATTGCGTAACACGCATGGGAATTCGCTTACGTGCCCTTCAATTGGCTACAGAGGACAGATTAAGCGCACCAGGCATTGAAAATTTTGTTGCGTCAGCAGGATGGTGTACCCACTTCATGAATAGGTTTTCTGTATGTTTGAGACAAAGAACAAAGATTTCCGGAAGCTGCCAACAGACCATGAGGACAAAGTGATGTCATTCCATTCATTCATCATAAAGCAAAGAAAGATCCATAACTATGACCTGGGAGATATTGGAAATATGGATGAAACTCCCATGACCTTTGATCTTCCAAGCAACAGAACTGTGGCAAGTTTGGCAGACAAAACTATTTTACTCAGAACCACAGGAAATGAGAAAAACCATTTCACAGTCGTTCTGTCATGTTTGGCTAATGGAACTAAGCTGCGACCTGTCATTATTTTTAAAAAAAAGACCTTGCCAAAAAAGGTCAAATTCCCACCACGAATTACAGTGCGTGCACATGTTAAAGGCTGGATGGATGAAGATGGAACAAAAAAATGGCTGGAAGAAATTTGGAATGGACGACCAGGAGCAGCCTTAAAGAAAAAACCATCACTGCTAGTATGGGATATGTTCAGAGCCCACACATCTGAGGACATAAAAAAATTGGCAAAGTCGTCCCAAGTTACTTTGGCCGTTATTCCAGGTGGGCTTACATCTGTATTACAGCCCCTAGATGTGAGTTTAAACAAACCCTTCAAAGACCTTGTGCGAAAGATGTGGCATGATTGGATGTCATCTGGTCAAGCCCAACTGCCAAAAGTTGGAAATCTGATGAAGCCCAACATAGAATTCATAGCAAAGTGGGTTCGCGATGCATGGGAAGATATTCCAGAGGACATGGTGCAACGCGCCTTCAAGAAATGTGGCATAAGTAATTCTCTAGATGGTAGTGAAGACAGCGCTTTGTATGAGGACGACAGCAGCGATGATGATGACTGCGAGCTCAGTGATGATGATAATTTGTATGCTGACAACCTCACACCAGCGGAAGTTGAAGTTCTATTTGGGCATACAGATGATGAGGAGGAATCCAGTTTTGAAGGATTTTAACTCTTGTATTTTAGCTTGGTTGCTGATTGAACTCAGGATTTTGCACTTTTAAAGTTTTATTGTTGACACCATATTGGTTTTGTGAGCCTCTTTTCCTCTTAGGGCCCTTTCACATCTGCGTTTTTCGTAATTCGCGGCAGATGCGGTGAAAAAACCGCATCTGCCGCGTTTGCCGCATAACGGTTCCACTTGCGGCACGGTTGCGGTTTTTTCCATAGGAAGTATAGGGGGACTTGCGGCAGATGCGGCAAGTGCGGTTTTGCACTTGCGGCAGGTGCGGCAGCGAAAAAAACCGCGGCTGACCGCGGTTTTTTTCGCTGCCGCACCTGCCGCAAGTGCAAAACCGCACTTGCCGCATCTGCCGCAAGTCCCCCTATACTTCCTATGGAAAAAACCGCAACCGTGCCGCAAGTGGAACCGTTATGCGGCAAACGCGGCAGATGCGGTTTTTTCACCACATCTGCCGCGAATTACGAAAAACGCTGATGTGAAAGCACCCTTACAGAGCTAGTTTACTGTTTCTGTTTGAAATAAAAGTTCAAAATTTTATTCGTATCTATTTTCATTTTTGAAAATTTTCAGTACCGGTAGCTGCTGCATTGTCCACCCTCGGCTTATACGCGAGTCAAGGTTTTCCCAGTTTTGGGGGGCAAAAGTGGGGGGTCGGCTTATACACGAGTATATACGGTACTGTGATTCTGAATGTATTCTTGAAAGTATCCCTTTAATTTATTTTGCCCTTATGATTAGTTCAGTATGACAATGTGGCCCACAGGCCAAAATATGTTGTGCATTCCTGCCCCACACAGTATGTCCACAAATAATATAAATATATAATATCCCAACAAAGCGCTTCCACGCAGCATGATGTCCCTACACAGCCCTGTATAACGTTTGTCCTCACAATACCCACGTTTTTGAAGTATCTCTTTAGTGTGGTTTTTGATACTACTAATTATAACTATAATTAAAAATGTATCAATAAGGTGATTATTTTGCTGCATTTCTAGTGCAAAAACCTTACCAGAAACCACATACAAAAATGTGAAAAGTGTGTTTGTCCTTAAAGAAAACAAGCAGTGACATGATGCTTTTTTACACATGTTGAAAAACACTTGGTGTGTTTTCTCATTTAAAGGGAACCTGTCACCCCCCAGGGCATTTTATACTGTGCCCACCAGGTTACACATGATGTAAATGGGGTTCTAGTAACCTCTGTATGTGCCCAAACTGACCCCAAATACCTGTGATATCTTATATATAAAACCCGAAGGCCACTTCCGGAACAAAGCCGAAGCCGACTTCCGTGATGGTCTTTGCCCAGGGCTGGTGACGTCAGCCAGTGCACTGTAGCCGCCCGGCTACAGTCAACGGCACAGGAACGTTCCGACCTCGGAAGTTCCGTGTGCCCTCCAACCACTCCCCTCCACCCTCTGCCCTCCACAAACTAGCGCACATACCGGGGGGGGTAGGGGGGGCCCATTGCCCGCCACCTCGGGGGGCCACACACCACCTGGGGGTACCCGTGCTCCCCGCCGCGCGCCTGGAGAGGAGGGAGGGCGGGACTTCCTGTCCTGCAGCTCTGCCCCCCCTCCTCTCCTCCTACACCAGACGCACGGCCCGCGGTAAGTCACCAGCCTCACACGGTCCTCTGCCCCCTCCAGCCTCTGCCCCCTCCAGCCTCTGCCCCCTCAGTCCCCTCTGCCCCCTCCAGCCTGTGCCCCCTCAGTCCCCTCTGCCCCCTCTAGCCTGTGCCCCCTCAGTCCCCTCTGCCCCCTCCAGCCTGTGCCCCCTCCAGCCTGTGCCCCCTCAGTCCCCTCTGCCCCCTCCAGCCTGTGCCCCCTCAGTCCCCTCTGCCCCCTCCAGCCTGTGCCCCCTCAGTCCCCTCCTGCCTGTGCCCCCTCAGTCCCCTCTGCCCCTCCAGCCTGTGCCCCCTCTGCCCCCTCCAGCCTGTGCCCCCTCAGTCCCCTCTGCCCCCTCCAGCCTGTGCCCCCTCAGTCCCCTCCAGCCTGTGCCCCCTCAGTCCCCTCTGCCCCCTCCAGCCTGTGCCCCCTCTGTCCCCTCTGCCCCCTCCAGCCTGTGCCCCCTCTGTCCCCTCTGCCCCCTCCAGCCTGTGCCCCCTCAGTCCCCTCTGCCCCCTCCAGCCTGTGCCCCCTCTGTCCCCTCTGCCCCCTCCAGCCTGTGCCCCCTCTGTCCCCTCTGCCCCCTCCAGCCTGTGCCCCCTCAGTCCCCTCTGCCCCCTCCAGCCTGTGCCCCCTCTGTCCCCTCCTGCCTGTGCCCCCTCAGTCCCCTCTGCCCCCTCCAGCCTGTGCCCCCTCTGCCCCCTCCAGCCTGTGCCCCCTCTGTCCCCTCTGCCCCCTCCAGCCTGTGCCCCCTCTGTCCCCTCTGCCCCCTCCAGCCTGTGCCCCCTCTGTCCCCTCTGCCCCCTCCAGCCTGTGCCCCCTCTGTCCCCTCTGCCCCCTCCAGCCTGTGCCCCCTCTGTCCCCTCTGCCCCCTCCAGCCTGTGCCCCCTCTGTCCCCTCTGCCCCCTCCAGCCTGTGCCCCCTCAGTCCCCTCTGCCCCCTCCAGCCTGTGCCCCCTCAGTCCCCTCTGCCCCCTCCAGCCTGTGCCCCCTCTGTCCCCTCTGCCCCCTCCAGTCTGTGCCCCCTCTGTCCCTTCTGCCCCCTCCAGCCTGTGCCCCCTCTGTCCCCTCTGCCCCCTCCAGCCTGTGCCCCCTCTGTCCCCTCTGCCCCCTCCAGCCTGTGCCCCCTCTGTCCCCTCTGCCCCCTCCAGCCTGTGCCCCCTCTGTCCCCTCTGCCCCCTCCAGCCTGTGCCCCCTCTGTCCCCTCTGCCCCCTCCAGCCTGTGCCCCCTCAGTCCCCTCTGCCCCCTCCAGCCTGTGCCCCCTCAGTCCCCTTTGCCCCCTCCAGCCTGTGCCCCCTCAGTCCCCTCTGCCCCCTCCAGCCTGTGGCCCCTCAGTCCCCTCTGCCCCCTCCAGCCTGTCCTCTGCCCACACTCACTGCTACCCACTGAGCCACCGCACTCACTGCTAACCCACTGAGCCACCGCACTCACTGCTAACCACTGAGCCACCCCACTCACTGCTAACCACTGAGCCACCGCACTCACTGCTAACCACTGAGCCACCGCACTCACTCCTAACCACTGAGCCACCGCACTCACTCCTAACCACTGAGCCACCGCACTCACTGCTACCCACTGAGCCACCGCACTCACTGCTACCCACTGAGCCACCGCATCACTGCTACCCACTGAGCCACCGCACTGAGACTGCTAACGCATGCGCCACCGCACTGACTGCTAACCACTGAGCAACCCCACTCACTGGTAACCACCTCAAGCACCACACCACCACTCACTGCTACCCACTCAGCCACCCCACTCACTGCTAACCCACTGAGCCACCGCACTCACCCCTAACCCACTGCGCCACCGCACTCACTGCTAACCACTGCGCCACCCCACTCACTGCTAACCACTGCGCCACCGCACTCACTGCTAACCACTGAGCCACCCGCACTCACTGCTAACCACTGACCACCCACTCACTGCTAACCACTGAGCCACCCCACTCACTGCTACCACTGAGCCACCGCACTCACTGCTACCACTAGCCACCGCCACTCACTGCTACCACTAGCCACCGCACTGACTGCTAACCACTGAGCCACCGCACTACTGCTACCACTGAGCACCCCACTCACTGCTACCACTGGCCACCCACTCACTGCTAACCACTGAGCCCACCGCACTCACTGCTACCCACTGAGCCACCCCACTCACTGCTACCCACTGAGCCACCCCACTCACTGCTACCCTACTGAGCACCCCACTCACTGCTACCCACTGAGCCACCCCACTCACTGCTACCCACTGAGCCACCCCACTCACTGCTACCCACTGAGCCACCCCACTCACTGCTAACCACTGCGCCACCCACTCACTGCTACCCACTGAGCCACCCCACTCACTACCCACTGAGCCACCCACTCACTGCTACCCACTGGCCACCCCACTCACTGCTACCCACTGAGCCACCCCACCACTGCTACCCACTGAGCCACCCCACTCACTGCTACCCACTGAGCCACCCCACTCACTGCTACCCACTGAGCCACCCACTCACTGCTACCACTGAGCCACCCACTCACTGCTAAACCCACTGAGCACCCACCGCACCACTGCACCCAACACTGAAACCGCCCACCCACTCACTGCTACCCACTGAGCCACCCACGCACTCACCACTAGCCCACTCACGCTACCCACTGAGCCACCCCACTCACTGCTAACCACTGAGCCACCCCACTCACTGCTAACCACTGAGCCACCCTCACCACTGCCACCGCTACTACCCACTGAGCCACCGCACTCACTGCTAACCACTGAGCCACCGCACTCACTCCTAACCACTGAGCCACCGCACTCACTGCTACCCACTGAGCCACCGCACTCACTGCTACCCACTGAGCCACCGCATTCACTGCTACCCACTGAGCCACCGCACTGACTGCTAACCACTGAGCCACCGCACTGACTGCTAACCACTGAGCAACCCCACTCACTGGTAACCACTCAGCCACCCCACTCACTGCTACCCACTCAGCCACCCCACTCACTGCTAACCACTGCGCCACTGCACTCACTGCTAACCACTGCGCCACCGCACTCACTGCTAACCACTGCGCCACCCCACTCACTGCTAACCACTGCGCCACCGCACTCACTGCTAACCACTGAGCCACCGCACTCACTGCTAACCACTGAGCCACCGCACTCACTCCTAACCACTGAGCCACCGCACTCACTGCTAACCACTGAGCCACCGCACTCACTGCTACCCACATGAGCCACCGCACTCACTGCTACCCACTGAGCCACCGCACTCACTGCTACCCACTGAGCCACCGCACTGACTGCTAACCACTGAGCAACCCCACTCACTGCTAACCACTGCGCCACCGCACTCACTGCTAACCACTGCGCCACCGCACTCACTGCTAACCACTGCGCCACCCCACTCACTGCTAACCACTGAGCCACCCCACTCACTGCTACCCACTCAGCCACCGCACTCACTGCTACCCACTCAGCCACCCCACTCACTGCTACCCACTCAGCCACCCCCTCTGCCCCTGCCCCCCACCGGCCCCTCTGTCCCTCGCCCCCTCCACTCCCTCTCCCCCTGCCCCCAGCTGCCCTCCCACCTCCCCCCTCACTGTCCCCTGCCCCGCCCCCTCACTGTGCCCCCTCAGTCCCCCCCCCCTCACCTGTCCCTAGCCCCCCCTCACTGTCCTCTGCCCCACTCACTGCTACCACTGGCCACCGCACTCACTGCTACACTGAGCCACCGCACTCACTGCTACCCACTGAGCCACCCACTCACTGCTACCCACTGAGCCACCCACTCACTGCTACCACTGAGCCACCGCACTCACTGCTACCACTGAGCCACCGCACTCACTGCTAACCACTGAGCCACCCACTCACTGCTACCCACTGAGCCACCGCACTCACTGCTACCCACTGAGCCACCGCACTCACTGCTACCACTGAGCCACCGCACTACTGCCTAACCACCATTGACCACCGCACTCACTGCTACCCACTGAGCACCCACTCACTGCTACCCACTGAGCCACCGCACTCACTGCTACCCACTGAGCCACCCCACTCACTGCTACCCACTGAGCCACCCCACTACTGCTACCCACTGAGCCACCCACTCATGCCTACCCACTCAGCCACCCCACTCACTGCTACCACTCGCCACCCCACTCACTGCTAACCACTGCGCCACCGCACTCACTGCTAACCACTGCGCCACCGCACTCACTGCTAACCACTGCCCACCCCACTCACTGCTAACCACTGGCCACCCACTCACTGCTAACCACTAGCCACCGCACTCACTGCTAACCACTCAGCCACCGCACTCACTGCTAACCACTAGCCACCGCACTCACTGCTAACCACTGCCACCGCACTCACTGCTACCCACTGAGCCACCGCACTCACTGCTACCCACTGAGCCACCCACTCACTGCTACCCACTGAGCCACCCACTACTGCTACCACTGAGCACCCCACTCACTGCTACCACTGGCCCACCACTCACTGCTACCACTTGCCACCCCACTCACTGCTACCCACTGAGCCACCCCACTCACTGCTACCCACTGAGCCACCCCACTCACTGCTACCCACTGAGCCACCCCACTCACTGCTAACCACTAGCCACCCACTCACTGCTACCACTGAGCCACCCACTCATGCTACCACTGCCCACCGCACTCACTGCTAACCACTGCGCACCGCACTCACTGCTACCACTGAGCCACCCACGCACTACTACCCACTGAGCCACCCCACTCACTGCTACCCACTGAGCCACCCCACTCACTGCTACCCACTGAGCCACCCCACTCACTGCTACCACTGAGCCACCCCACTCACTGCTACCCACTGAGACACCCCACTCACTGCTAACCACTGCGCCACCACACTCACTGCTAACCACTGCCCACCGCACTCACTGCTACCCACTGAGCCACCCCACGCACTACTACCCACTGAGCCACCCACTCACTGCTACCCACTGAGCCACCCCACTCACTGCTACCCACTGAGCCACCCCACTCACTGCTAACCACTGAGCCACCCCACTCACTGCTACCCACTGACCACCGCACTCACTGCTACCCACTGAGCCACCGCACTCACTCCTAACCACTGAGCCACCGCACTCACTCCTAACCACTGAGCCACCGCACTCACTGCTACCCCTGAGCCACCCCACTCACTGCTACCCACTGAGACACCCCACTCACTGCTAACCACTGCGCCACCGCACTCACTGCTAACCACTGCGCCACCGCACTCACTGCTACCCACTGAGCCACCCCACGCACTACTACCCACTGAGCCACCCCACTCACTGCTACCCACTGAGCCACCCCACTCACTGCTACCCACTGAGCCACCCCACTCACTGCTACCCACTGAGCCACCCCACTCACTGCTAACCACTGAGCCACCCCACTCACTGCTACCCACTGAGCCACCGCACTCACTGCTACCCACTGAGCCACCGCACTCACTCCTAACCACTGAGCCACCGCACTCACTCCTAACCACTGAGCCACCGCACTCACTGCTACCCAATGAGCCACCGCACTCACTGCTACCCACTGAGCCACCGCATTCACTGCTACCCACTGAGCCACCGCACTGACTGCTAACCACTGAGCCACCGCACTGACTGCTAACCACTGAGCAACCCCACTCACTGGTAACCACTCAGCCACCCCACTCACTGCTACCCACTCAGCCACCCCACTCACTGCTAACCACTGCGCCACTGCACTCACTGCTAACCACTGCGCCACCGCACTCACTGCTAACCACTGCGCCACCCCACTCACTGCTAACCACTGCGCCACCGCACTCACTGCTAACCACTGAGCAACCCCACTCACTGGTAACCACTCAGCCACCCCACTCACTGCTACCCACTCAGCCACCCCACTCACTGCTAACCACTGCGCCACCCCACTCACTGCTAACCACTGCGCCACCGCACTCACTGCTAACCACTGCGCCACCGCACTCACTGCTAACCACTGCACCACCGCGCCACCGCACTCACTGCTACCCACTGAGCCACCGCACTGACTGCTACCCACTCAACCACCGCACTCACTGCTAACCACTGGCCCACCCCACTCACTGCTACCCACTGGCCCACCGCACTCACTCCTACCCACTGGCCCAACGCACTCACTGCTACCCACTCAGCCACTGCACTCACTGCTACCCACTGAGCTACCGCACTCACTGCTACCCACTGAGCCACCGCACTCACTGCTACCCACTGGGCCACCGCACTCACTGCTACCCACTGGGCCACCGCACTCACTGCTACCCACTGGGCCACCGCACTCACTGCTACCCACTGGGCCAACGCACTCACTGCTACCCACTGAGCCACCGCACTCACTGGTACCCACTGAGCCACTGCACTCACTGCTACCCACTCAGCCACCGCACTCACTGCTACCCACTGAGCCACCGCACTCACTGCTACCCACTGAGCCACCCCACTCACTGCTACCCACTGAGCCACCGCACTCACTGCTACCCACTGAGCCACCGCACTCGCTGCTACCCACTGAGCCACCGCACTCACTGCTACCCACTGAGCCACCGCTCTCATTGCTAACCACTCACCCACCGCACTCACTGCTAACCACTCACCCATCGCACTCACTGCTAACCACTGAGCCACCGTATACTCTACTACCCACTGAGCCACCTGTATACACACAATTAATTTCACCACACTCCCCTAACTATTACTAAATAAACTATATATAGATTCTAGACTACCCGATTCTTTAGAATCGGGCCACCATCTAGTAAACTTATATTCTGTCCAGAGCTGGCCTCCTAGTGAGTCTCGGAGGCTGGTATATAGTCATGGTGGGGAAACGTCTCGCCGCCCCTCCATACTGCAAATCCCGCCCTGCACGGTTCAAATTTCCTGACCCTCCTCTGGTTGGCGCTGGAGTGACAGCCGAACTCGTGCTGGTGCAGTGGAACGGGTATCTGCGGTCCATAGAACAGTGCTGAAGTCTCGTGAGACTTTGGAAATAACAGCGGCATTTGTGCCAGCACAGTGGAGCAGGTGTCTAAGCTCCATAGAAGTGCTGAAGTCTCATGAGACTCCCGCATTATGCACGGACACCTGCTCCACTGCGCAGGCGCGGGTGCCGCTGTCAGTGCTGAACTCTCGCAAGATTTGTGAAGTCTCGCGGGACTTTCAGCACTGTTCTATGGACCGCAGACACCTGCTCCACTGCAGCGGCGTGAATGCTGCTGTCTCAAGTGCTGGCCAGAGGAGGGGGTGGGAAATTTGAACCATACAGGGCGGGATTTGCAGCACGGAGGGGCGACGAGACGTTTACCCACCATGACTATATACCAACTTCCGTGATTCAATAGGAGGCCAGCTCTGGACAGAATATAAGTTCGTATCACAGGTATATGGGGTCAGTCTGGGCACATCCATCGCTTACTAGAACCCCATTTACATCATGTGTAACCTGGTGGGCACAGTATAAAATGCCTTTTAAAAGAATGGGAAGCTTGTTGCAAGCACATCTGCATTATTTGTTTAAAGTTGGATTTTGTATGCTAAAACCATGTTGATAAAATTTGTGTAACTCCCTTCACATGCTCATATGTGGATTTTAAAATGAATCTGCTTAAAAGATGGCATACATGCCATCAGCATTCGCTTACACATTGTTGTAATTTTGAAAAGTTTCATCAAAAACATGATTAGACTACAATATGTATAATTTTTGTGTGTATTGAATCTGCCTTGTTCGATTTTTGTGGTAAAGTAGGGCAGATTAAGATCAGCAATTTCAACACACAGGCACACAATGCAAATATTGAGTCAACTTCTCCCCTTTTTATCTGGCTTCAGGTGTGATTTTCATATTGCCCACACCTGTTTCTTGCCACAAGTGAGTTTGAATGGTTATCATATGCTTGAAATAGAGTTGTTTACCCACAATTTTGGAAAGGTGCCAACAATTTTGTTTGGCTAATTTTTGGGATTTTGTGTGACATTCTATCCAAGTTGCCTTTTTTTTCTCTGTTTTTTTGTGTTGTTCCAAAACACACAAAGGAATAATTTTACGTGAGAAATAATTCATTCACTTTCAGCAACCACTGTATAAAATTGTATACATTTCTGGCTACAATAAAGATTTTTCTTGTTCATCTCACTTGTACATACGGTAATTTCATACGTGTTTTGTGCAAAATCAATACGTGATGGTTGAAAATTGAAGCGTTATTGAACGCATACAAAAACATAAAAATCAGTCATTGGATTTGAAAAAATGTCATAAACACAAATTTTACATACCTATGTTATGAATTGTTAAATGTGAACAGATGTATATACTGAAAATAAAAAGGTTTACACACCACTGTTGAAATGCCAGGTTTTTGCAACATAAAAGAAATCATACCTAGAATAATCATTTTAGAAGTTTTTGTACCTTTAATGTCCCCCATAATCTGCACATTAAATCCATTAAGAAATAAACTGAAATCAATTTAAAGGTGGGAAATAACAATAGCAAACCTAGAGCAATGTGGTTGTATAAGTATGAGCACCATTTTATAATTAGGGATGTGGCTTTGTTCAGAATTATCCAATCACATTTTATATAAAGAATTAATCCAGTTTGCATAGTTTATTAAATTACTTGTAAAACGTCCATCATGCAGGGAGATAAGTGCGGTTAAGCCAATGCATTTCGACGTGCGTTCTTACTCATGGCTATAGTGGAGTGAGGGTAGGTGGTCATTATATACACACCTCCCCGCCCTCCTTCGCACAGCTGTGACAATACTTTAATTAAAGAGAACATATAAACATAAAACAATAATAACAATGCATAAATAAAAAACACACAATATGTGTACAATTACACATTAATTAATATGCACAAATGGAGTCAATATTGGAGTACCACATGTTGCCTGATGTTAAGGCCATGAGGTACACGGGTTATAAGATAAAAGATCCAGTATGATTCTTTGTGTAATAACATATGTTTTGTGTCCCCACCCCTTAAAGGGCTAGTTAATTTATCAATCCCCTGGAATCTTAAGGCAGTAGTGTCTCCACTATGACATGTGAGAAAATGCTTTGATACCGCAGATATACTCAAAGCCATGCAATTGTTTGCATCCGAAATATGCCTGCAGATTCTCATTTTAAGTTCACCTGACGTACATCCCACATATTGAATGTGACACAATGCACATTCGATCAAATAAACATCATTGCTAGTGCAGCAGTTTATAAAGGTTTTTATCTTGTGAGTGTTGCCATTGTGATAAGATGTAATTTGCCACTCTTCAAGATGTGGGAGCATGCAATACACCTGGTATGGCCACATTTATAAAAAACCTTTCAGGGCCAACCAAGTATTACTTTCTTTCAGGTTAGATGTAAGAAAGAGGCTAGGGGAAATAATAGATCCCAGGGTCAGGGTTCTCTTTGCACTGAATCTGATTTGGGAACTTTGAAGGATCTCAGATAGCTTCGGGTCTCGATTGAGGATAGGTACCGTAGGTATTTTTTCACAATATTCACAATATCAGTATATTGTGGACTATATGTAGTAACAAATGGGATAAAATTATAATTGCCATTATATACTTTCCGATTCTCATTATTCAATCTATCCCTATTCATACCGTCCACTATTCTTAGTGCCCTGGATAAATTGCCTTTTGAATAGACGCAATGTTCTAGTCTCATGACAATCTGTTTTGATTCTATTTTAAATGCTAGTTGGTCTGAGCAATTCCTCTTAGCTCTGACTAATTCCCCTATTGAGATATTTTTAATAACATGCCAGGGATGGCAAGAGGTTGCATCTAATATAGAATTAGTTGCGGTGTGCTTCCTGTAGGGGGTCACAGCCACTTCTCCTGTTTCAACATCACCTGTTAAGCATACATCCAAAAAATTTATTTTAGTAGAATTTGAAAAATGGGTGAACTTAAGATTGAGATCATTTAAATTTCGGTAAGCTACAAAGTTACGGAGTGAGTTGGGGGAACTCTTCCATACCAGCAATGTATTGTCAATGTATCTGGCGTACCACATGATGATGGCATGGAAGGGGTTTTTGTCTTTAAAAATATACTTTTCTTCCCACACACCCATGACAATATTTGACAGGGTGGGTGAGAATTTGGCTCCCATACTCACTCCGCGACTCTGCAAGTAAAACACTTTTCAAAGGAGAAGTAGTTGTGTCTCAGCAAGAAGTTCATCGCCATAATAATGAAGTCTTGTATAGGTTGACTATATCACATTTTATACTCGCATTAAACATGAGTCAATATGAGTTATATGGTCAACCCTATATAAAGTTTACATGTTCTGGTAGAATTTTCTTATTTGCTTTCGACAGTAAAAGCCATGGTCAATTAACAGCTAACAACACACCAAAAGGATCTCACTGTTGAAAGTTATCAGTCAGCAGAAGGGTAAGTAGAAGGGTACAAAAAAAATTCCAAGTCATTAGAACACTGTAAAGATGGTCATGAAGAGATGACTTAAATTAGGCACAAAAGGAACATTACGTAGGCCTGGACATCACTCAAAAATTAATTAAATGAAAAGACAATAATTGTTCAAAGAGTCTGTCATAAGGCCTACAGCAACTTTAAAGGAGCTACGGGAATGTCTGGGAAATGCTGGTTGTGTATCAACAATCTCCTTTATTCTTCATATATCTGGCCTGTGGGGTAGGGTGATAAAATGGGAGCCTTGCTTTACAAATAAAAACATGTAATCCCAGCAATGTTTTGCAAAATCTACATCAAGGCTAACATGTTATGATCTGATGAGACTGAGGTTGAACTTTTTGGTCATAATTCCAAACAAGGTACAGTATGTTGGGTGCAAAGCCAACACTATGCACCACCAAAAGAACACTATACCCACAGTGAAGCATGATGGAGACAGCATAATGCTTTGGGGCGTGTTTTTTGGTACCTCGAACTGAGGCTTTAGTATGAGGTAAATGAGAAAAGTTCCAAATATCAGTCAATTTTGCAACAAAACATTCAGGTCTCTGCTTAACCTCTTCAGGCCTTTGCTTAACATATTCCCATTTTTCCCTCCCTTCTTCTAAGAGCCATAACGTTTTTATTTTTCCATCACTATAGACATATGAGGGCTTGCTTTTTGCGGGACGAGTTGCACTTTTGAATGCCATCTTTAATTTTACCATATAGTGTACAGGAAAATGGGAAAAAAATAACAAAATGTGTTGAAATTGCAAAAAAGTCCAATTATACGTTTGTTTCTATTCACCATATTCAATATATGGTAAAGCTAACATGTCAGTATGATGCCTTGGGTTGGTATGAGTTCGTAAATACCAAACATGTATACTTTTACTTTTATCTAAGTGTTGAAAAAATATTCAGAAATTAGTAAAGAAGTAGAATTGCACTTATGCACCATTTTCCACAATCCGTAGCGTTCTTATTTTTTGGTATCTGGGGCCGTGTGATGGCTTAATTTTTGCGTCTTGAGCTGACGACAACCATATGTTTCTGTATATACAATGCCTTGTGTAATTGGCCCCCTTGAACTTTTCAACCTTTTGCCACATTTTCAGGCTTTAAACATAAAGATATATATTCTAATTGTTTTGTGAAGAATTAACAACAAGTGGGACATAATTGTGAAGTGGAATGAAATTTATTGCATATTTTAAACTTTTTTAACTAATAAAAAAGTGAGGCGTGCAATATTATTCGTCCCACTTGAGTTAATACTTTGTAGCGCTACATTTTGCTGCGATTACAGCTGCAAGTCCTTTGGGGTATGTCTCTATCAGTTTTACACATCGAGAGACTGAAATTCTTGCCCATTCTTCCTTGCAAAACAGCTGGAGCTCAGTGAGGTTGGATGGAGAGCGTTTGTGAACAGCAGTTTTCAGCTCTTTCCACAGATTCTCGATTAGATTCAGGTCTAGACTTTGACTTGGCCATTCTAACACCTGGATACGTTTATTTTTGAACCATTCCATTGAAGATTTTGCTTTATGTTTGGAATCATTGTATTGTTGGAAGATAAATCTCCGTCCCAGTCTCAGGGCTTATGCAGACTCCAACAGGTTTTATTCTAGAATGGTTATGTATTTGGCTCCGTCCATCTTCCCATCAATTTTAACCATCTTCCCTGTCCCTGCTGAAGAACAGCAGGCCCAAAACATGATGCTGCTACCACCATGTTTGACAGTGGGGATGGTGTTTTGAGGGTGATGAGCTGTGTTGCTTTTACACCAAACATATAGTTTTGCATTGTGGCCAAAAAGTTCGATTTTGGTTTCATCTGATTAGAGCACCTTATGCCACATGTTTAGTGTGTCTCCCAGGTGGTTTGTGGCAAGTGTCAAGTGAGATGTTTTATGGATATCTTTGAGAAATGGCCAGATTTGTGCAGTGTACGACTGATTGTTGTCCTATGGACAGACTCTCCCACCTCAGCTGTAGATCTCTGCAGTTCATCCAGAGTGATCATGGGCCTTTTGGCTGCATCTCTGATCAGTCTTCTCCTTGTTCGAGATGAAAGTTTAGAGGGACGGCCGGGTCTTGGTAGATTTGTAGCGATCTGATACTCCTTCCATTTCAATATGATCCATTGCACAGTGCTCCTTGAGATTTTTAAAACTTGGGAAATCTTTTTGCATCCAAATCTGGCTTTAAACTTCTCCACAACAGTGTCTCGGACCTGCCTGGTGTGTTCCTTGATCTTCATGATGCTCTCTGCACATGAAACAGAACCCTGAGACTATCACAGAGCAGGTGCATTTATACAGAGACTTGATCACACACAGGTGGAATCTATTTATCATTAAAGGTACCTTTACACGCCGCTACAGAAGGTTGGAAACAACCGGGTGTCGGAGACAAATGTATCTTGCACCGTCAAATCAACCCGAGGTAGCGGCGTGTAAACTAGGTTGTTGCCACCCGTAACTTTTGGCACCTGTTTCAGAGCAGTGCTCTAAAACAGGTTGGTTTCAACCCGATGGTAGCGGCGTCTAAATAAGGTAGGGTAAGGTTTTTTCACCACCTAGTTAACTCCCTGGGGCGTGACACAGCCTCCGGGATACCGCGCCCCATCAGCGATCATTGGTGGAAGCTCCTGCGTTACGATTGGTTGTCGCTGCATAGGGCGGCATATTTAAGGAGCTGACCAGTCACACTACACAATTGCAATAGCATCATGTATTAGCCAGCCTTCCTGGGCTGGCTGGCCAATCATTATGCTACTTCATTGTCCAATCATCGTAGGAGCGTCTCGTAATCCACAATTGTGGCACGCCTATGTGTTGTCCCTGCTGCCCCAGGTCCTCCCATATTACCTTCTGTAGCGGCGTGTAAATGAGGGAAGGTGCTGTACAGAAGGTAACTTGTGGCACCCGGCGGTGCCTCCAGGGATAGATTAAACCTTCTGTAAAGCACCTTGTAGCGGCGTGTAAAGGCGGTATCGGGTACCGTTTGCAACCGTTGCTACGTGCTCGTGCACGTGAGAAACCCGGTTGTTTCCAACCTTCTGTAGCGGCGTGTAAAGGTACCTTTACAGTCATTTAGGACAACATTGGATCATTCAGAGATCCTCACCGAACTTCTGGAGTGAGTGTGCTGCACTGAAAGTTAAGGGGCCGAATAATATTGCACATCCCACTTTTCAGTTTTTTATTTGTTAAAAAAGTTTAAAATATGCAATAAATTTCGTTCCACTTCACGATTACGTCCCACTTGTTGATTCTTCACAAAAAAATTAGGATTTATATCTTTATGTTTGAAGTCTGAAATATGGCAAAAGGTTGAAAAGTTCAAGGGGGCCAAATCCTTTCACAACGCACTGTATATGTGTGTTCAGAATCTGTCATTATTAACCTGATTAAGAAGCCTTAAGGTACCGTCAAACGCGGCAATATTGCTAGCAATTTCACTGGCAATTTGCTGGTTGCTGTGAAATCATGGACACATTGTTCTATTTTGTTGCCGTGTACATATGGAAGAATGTGTCCATGATTTCACCGCAACCAGCAAATTGCCAGTGCAACTTACAAGCAATATTGCCGCATGTGACGGTACCTCTAGAGTCTTGAAAGCTTGCAACTAAATACCTTTTAATGGCTAACTGAAAACAATGTATCAACCACTGAAGACTCTCAGATTCTAATATTTTTTCTATCTCATGGTTATCAAAGTACAAACATTTTTTACCTTATCACTTTCTGAAAGAGACATCACTGGCAGGAAGTGATTCATGACAGCATCCGGAGTCATCAGCTGACTCTGTGCTGTCAAGACAATGCATCGAGGCCCAGTGATCACAGCTCTGCGGTGCTTTACATAACACTATCAGTGATTGACATCGCAATCCAAAGGTTTAGCAGTGCCGATCAGATCATTGATCTTATTGGTTCTGTTAGTTACACTTGTTAGCTGATCAGATCAGCTGACGTGTAGTGGATCATGCAAGCTCAGCATGTGAACTTGCATCAGTGGGAAGGAGGCGGCCAAGACCGTAGTTATACACCATTGGTCATTAAGGGGTTAAAAGATGAGGTTACCCCCAGAAAATCTTCTCTGAAGCTGTGACTAAGGTAGAACCTTTAAACCAACAGGATGTTCTCTTAAAATAGACATAAAAAGGGAAACACCAGTCATCCACAAAGATTTGTATGTAGCATTGTCTATAGCAATATGGACAATAAAATTAGAACAGGCATAAGAAATAACTGGCACTTGTTAGAGAGAGACAATGATTTTAAAGAGGATAGCTGCTTTAGGTCCTTTACTTATCAACGAGGCCGCAGTTCAAAAGATGCATTTGTCAAAAGCAAAATTGAAAATCCTATTGAACGTAGTAGACTACGTTTGGATGTCTGCCTGCAGAAAATGTATACTCCCAAAAATGGTGGATGCCAGGGCACACTTTGACTCAGTCTGCACCATTAAGGCCAATGGCCCTATCAGCGCATACATCAGAAGCCCGATTTTGTACGTAAGCCCCAAGGGACCACTGAATGTACAGCAGAATGCAACAATGTGAAAGCACCCTTAGATTAAAGGTTTGCATATGTATGCAACTACATTATTTTAGTTCTTTATTTTTTCCTATTCCACCAGAAAAGGTCCATTTGTTTTCCAATTGACTTGTATAGATTGATTCCCTTTTTAATATCATCTGTCAGCAGGTTTTTGCTATGTAATGTGAAGATAGCATGTTCTAAGGGTTAAAACATAGAATTCAGGGATACCTGTCTTGCCAAGGTCCAATCTGTTGTTTTCCTGGAATCTTTTTTTTAAGCAGCAGGACTTATCATTGCTTGGACTGCATGATCTTGGGCATGGCAGTCCAACACGCCTCCTCCTCTGATTAGCACCTCACTGTCAATGTTCAATGGCAGCTCTCTGAGCTCTACTAGATGACTAAATCTAGAAATTTTGGTTGTGTCAGAACTTTGGCACCCAGTAATCTAAGTGATACATCATTGCATTCAGGATCTCTTTGCCTACATCATGCTGCTCTTAGATGAGGTAGCAAAAAACAGCTGACAGTTTCCATTTAAGACCAGTTTGCCACATTATTTGGTAACTATTTTACTTCAGTGTTTGTAAGCCAAAATCAGGAGTAAAACTATGAAAGGAAAAGTATACAGTGCCTAGCGAAATTACTCACCCTCCTTGGGTTTTTATCTATTTTGTTACATTGCAACGTGTGTTTAAATATTTTTGTAATCAGATGTGTGTGATGCATCAGCACTAAATGGGATGTGAAGTGAGGAAAATAAAAAAAAATTATGGCATAAAATAAATACAAATTGCAATGTGCATATGTATTCACCCTTTTGCTATGAAGCCTCTAAAAATTTTTGATGTAAGCAATTACTTTCATAAGTTATATGCTTAGTGATAGGAAGTCCAGCTGTGTGTAATCCAAGTGTAACATGGTCTGTCAGTATATACACACACCTTTTCTAAGGAGAGCATGTCAAGAGTGTACAATAAAGATGTCTGGCGCACGGCACAACAAAAAAGAACAGCGGGGGATGGGAACATCTCCTGACACTGGCTGGTGAAAACGTCACAAAGTAGATAGGAATGACTGGGCGACTGTCTCCTAGACTGATGCTCCAGCTAGAGGAGCCCTAGTTGTCCTTTATCCCAGAGATACCTCTGGAGAAGGCAAGGATGTCTGATCCGCCACCCTTGCCCTCCTTCTGGTCAGTCTTAGTCTAATATCCCCTCTCCCCCACCTGGGGGGGCAAGGACAGGAGTGGTAAAACCCCACACCAATACAACAAAAAGGATACAAACCAAACTTTCAATTCTGTAGCCACACTCCAAGGCTACAATGTGTTCAGCTCCTAGACAGCAGATCTCCAGAAACAACAGGAGAGCTCCATACACCAGGATGGTCTATAATAGAATGAACTCTATAAACAATGTCAGGTCATGTGACTATTTAAATGGTAGTGGAAGTGGTCAGCAAAATCATGTCACTTGACCAGCAGCAGCAGAGGAACACATTAACCCTTGCAGGTCCGAATGGAATGAATCCGTTCAATAAGCACCACAGACTCCTGAGGTGTAAATCATGACAGGGCATTAATGAGAGAGGTGGCATAGATACCAAATGTAACCCTGAAGGAGCTGCAGAGTTCACAAGTAGAGACTGGAGTATCTGTCCATGCGACCTCAATAAGCTGGACACTCTATAGAGCTCTCATTTATGGAAGAGTGTCCAGAAAAAAACCTTTACTTACAGCCAAAAATTGGAAAGTTTGTTTTGATTTTGAAACTAGACACTCATCAAGGTAAACGCTATGTCTGATGACAAACCAAAACAGTTCATCATCCCAAGAACACCATCCCCACAGTGAAACATGGTGGTGGCAGCATCATGCCGTGGAGATGTTTTGGGCAGCAGGGACAGAGAAAATGGTCTGAGTCGAGGCGAAGATGGATGGTGCGAAATACAGGGATGTTCTTTAGCAAAACCTGTTTCAGTTTGTCAGTGATTTTAGACTGGGACAAAAGTTGACCTAACAAGACAATGACCCAAATCATACTGCTAAAGAAACACTCGAGTGGTTTAAGGGGACAAATGTAAATGTATTGGAGTGGACTAGTCAAAGCCCAGACCTTAATCCAATTGAGAATCTGTGGTCATACTTGAAGACTGCTGTTCACCAGGAACCCTCTTGAAAGAGCTCAAGCAGTTTTATCTTGAGGAATAGACAAAAATCCCAATGACAAAATGTGAAAAGATCATTGAGACTTATCCAAAGTAATTGTCACAAAAGGAGGCTCTACAAAATACTGACTCTAAGGGGGTGAGGTTGTGAGGTAGCAAAACATAAAAAATGCCGAGGAGGGTGAATAATTTTGCAAAGCGCTATAATAGTAACACATCATCACTTCTTACTTTTTTCACCCATTCCTAGTGTTGCTTTACAAATACTGATGTAAATTACTGACCAACTACTGAGCATGTGAACATGGCCTAAAGGTAGAAAAAGTTATGAAATGATTCTTAGTATGATTTTAGACTTATATCCACCATATTTGTATTTCAATATTTTCATAATAAAAGAGTCTCTTGATTTCTGCCAGCAGGAAGCGCAGTGTAATAGCTGGTATACCGAAGTAATGTCTCCCATATGACTGGTGTCCTCACTGACAATGGTTCTGTGGAACAGAATACTGAGCCTTATTGTGTGATGGAGAGCGGAACATTCTCTGATTACCATAAGAATCCTCATCCTCCCTGTCCTTTTGCAAACTCCAACTGATAACGTTAAATTCTCAAGTGTCTAAAAAAATTCTCATTTTTATACAGAAAAAAAAATGTTAATTTTTCATCTACTACATTATCCATATAATTTTTTTTACATCTGTGTCATCCGTTTCTATACATCAACAGTGAATAAAATGTATGTGATCATATACAGTTTCCTTGGTTAAGTATATCAGTGCACCCATAAAAAAAATCAAATTCTATTTAGATGATTTATAGACTAGAATTGGCGAGTCTCATCCGACATGTGGAAGAGAATAGTGCATGTGGGACATTTATTTCACACTCGGTTCATTTGAAGAAACTGTCATTATTCAGCACCCTAATTGAATAACATTGGTCCAAATGCAGTTCGTGTGATGTCAGTGTCAGTGTATATGCCACCTGTGTATATTTGTGTAGTGTCCATCACCTATGCACATGAAGCTTGTCTTTAGTGTATGTCGAGCATATCTGTCGCCTCTATATGCCCATGAGTAGGGCACATGTTACCTCTGTACACGTGTGTAGTATAGTGTGTCTTTATTTATGTGTACACGCGTGTAGCACGAACACATTTGTGGAGAGGATATGTCGCCTGTGTACACATGTGTAATGTAAATGTCACTTCATAACATCATAGTATTTATTAGATATAACTTAAAAAAGAACTTTGTCGGAGCTAGGCGAAAATGGTATAAGTGTAAGAAGATGAGATATGGTCATGCTTTCTCACTGCCTGAAGACACCAATCATGTCAAATGATGTGTAATGTAATGCAGGATATAGAGTCATATGAAAAAGTTTGGGCACCCCTCTTAATCTTACTCTTTTTTTTTGTTTGTTTAAAATTGTTTTTTTGCAACAGCTATTTCAGTGTGATATATGTAATAACTGATGGACACAGTCATATTTCAGGATTGAAATGAGGTTTATTGTACTAACCGAAAATGTGAAATATGCATTATTTCAAAAATTGTCAGGTGCAAAAGTATGGGCACCTCAACAGTGACATTAATATTTAGTAGATCCACCTTTTGCAAAAATAACAGCCTCTAGTAGTTTCCTGTAGCTGTTAATGAGTTCCTGGATCCTGGATGAAGGTATTTTTGACCATTCCTCTTTACAAAACAATTCCAGTTCAGTTAAGTTTGATGGTCGCCGAGCATGGACAGCCCGCTTCAAAACATCCCACAGATGTTCAATGATATTCAGGTCTGGGGACTGGAATTGCCATTCCAGAACATTGTAATTGTTCCTCTGCATGAATGCCTGATGATGCTGCAGATCTCTGGAGGTGGTCTGTGGATTGTTCTTGACTGTTCTCACCATTCTTCTTCTCTGCCTTTCTGATATTTTTGTTGGCCTGCCACTTCTGGCCTTTACAAGAACTTCCCTGTGGTCTTCCATTTCCTTACTATGTTCCTCACAGTGGAAACTGACAGGTTAACTCTCTGAGACAACTTTTTGTATCCTTCCCCTGAACAACTATGTTGAACAATCTTATTTTTCAGATCATCTGAGAGCTGTTTTGAGGAGCCCATATGCCACTCCTCAGAGAAGATGCAACTAGGAGAACAACTTGCAAGTGGACACCTGAAATAGCTTTTCTCATGATTAGATACACCGGGCTATGAAGTACAAAGCTCAATGAGGTTACCAAACCAATTTAGTGCTTCAGTAAGTCAGTAAAAAGTAGTTAGGAGTATTCAAATCATGAAAATCAGAAGGGTGCCCATACTTTGGCACCTGTCAAAGTTTGAAATAATGCATATTTCACATGTTTGGTTAGGACAATAAACCTCATTTCAAACCTAAAATATTACTGTGTCCATCAGTTATTACATATATCACACTGAAATAGCTGTTGCAAAAAAACCAATTTTAAACAAAAAAAAAAAGAAAAGAGTAAGATTAAGAGGGGTGCCCAAACTTTTTCATATGACTGTAGATAAGTGTTTGTAATATAAGAAAGGAAAGTATGATGTGTAAATTGTAGCAGTGTTGATAATGTAATGTTAAATGTTACTGTAGGATAATGGTTTAGTCTGCTCATAGGGGAAGAGTCAGCATGCAGGGAAAGAGACAGACAGTTTACTTTTAGAAGATGAGGTAGGGTCCAGCCTGTGATAGGAGACAAAACTAATGTCTGAGTAGTAGTCCACTACAGAGAAAAGCGAGATTGAGGGAGAGAGGGAACAACTGAGGAGTGACACAGAATGATTTAGTGGAGTCGGGGCAGTACAGTGACCGAAGGAAAAAGTGACAGAGAGATGGGTCCTGGTGCAAGACTGACCAGGATGAGGAACAAAGTAAGTGTCTTGAGCGGATGTCCCCTAAGCGTCTTCAGTAGCTTATAGCTCAGTGACACAATATTGGCAATATCCCTTTGAGTGGGAAAAGAGGTGGAGCCGCTGGAGGAGAATGACTTCCAAGGACTGTGATGTAGTACTAGACTGGATTGTGTTGGGCAGAAAAGCACTTATGGAAGTTGGAACAGGTGAAGAAATGCTCTGTCACCATGAAACGTATGAGAAGATGTTTGCCTTCTATCTAATATACATCGTTGTATTCAAGTTTATTTTCAGTGAAACTGAGTTTTTAAGGAACTTGTGGTCTTCCTCATGAAGCTGTTTGCCATTTGATGCTGGCTGGCCAAAACCATCGGCAACATGCTGTGTGCAGAAGTGTATCTCCTCCTTAGTGAAAAACCACACACCTATCCAGATACCCCATCTCCATGTAGCATGCCGGGGTGCAGCAGATGACTACCTCACCCACAACTGCCACCCCATGTCACATTACAAGAGAACGGTAAAACTCACAAACTTTTTGCATAAAGCACCAATTAGACGATATGCGAAAAAGTCTCTCTTTAATAGACCAAACCACCAACAAAGCTATAGCAGTATTAGCCTCATTTAGATAAACAGGTATATCTTCATTAAATATTTACAAAACATGCTAAAAAATATTAAAAAGATGAATGTCAAATCTTGCAATTGCCACACAAAGCACGTACACACAAAGGTAAAAACATTAAGAATAGCAGGGGAAAAAACCAAAGCAGGAAGCGAACTACAGAACTACAGGGGAGAACATCCACAACCGCACCAGGTATATAGCAGAACTTTCACCAGAATGTCTGACACACCACACCTAACAGACCAACACATAATAACCGATAGCTGGCATGGATAGAAGGATTCCACCAGCATAAGGCCATGTGCACACGCTGAGTATTTGATGAGTTTTTACCTCAGGATTTGTAGACAAAACCAGGAGTGGATAATTAAATACAGAAGTGGTGCAGGTGTTTCTATTAGACTTTTCCTCTGATTGCTCCACTCCTGGTTTTGTCTACCATGGAGCATGGCGGGGAAAGGCGGTGATGTCACTGCAGGAGGCGGGGAAAAGCGACCAGCACTGCAATAAGCTCTGTGTACAATGCAGCAGGCGAGGGAGACAATGATTGGCATCAGGGAGGCGGCGGTGTGTGGATTAAACATGCAGGGGGTGTGAAACTGCCCTTTGGCTCCAGCCACAAGCCACCTCCTATTTGGCTCCACAATGTAAGTTTTCAAAGTGTATTATCTCGGGGTACAGGGGGGGCTCAAGGGCTGGGAGACCCCTCTCCTGAATGCAGCAGACGTGCTGCATTCAGTGCTGTAATTAGATCACCATGTATGGTTGGTGACAGGTCTTCTTTAAACTTGGGGTTCCTTAGCTTTGTAAAACGAAGGCTTAGGGGTGTATAAATATATGAGGCGACACTACAGAGACCTTTTTAATGATATTTTTACTCTTAGGCCTGAGATGGGGACAAGGGGGCATCCTCTACATCTGGAGGAAAGAAGATTTACCGTATATACTCGTGTATAAGCCGACCCGTGTATAAGCCGACCCCCCTACTTTTGCCCCCAAAACCTGCGAAAACTTATTGACTCGCGTATAAGCCGAGGGTGGACCCCAGCACAGGTATACAGCCCCCAGCAGTGTGGTATACAGCAGGTCCCCAGCACAATATACAGCCCCAGCAGTGTGGTATACAGCAGGTCCCCAGCACAGTATACAGCCCCAGCAGTGTGGTATACAGCAGGTCCCCAGCACAGTATACAGCCCCAGCAGTGTGGTATACAGCAGGTCCCCAGCACAATATACAGCCCCAGCAGTGTGGTATACAGCAGGTCCCCAGCACAGTATACAGCCCCAGCAGTGTGGTATACAGCAGGTCCCCAGCACAGTATACAGCCCCAGCAGTGTAGTATACAGCAGGTCCCCAGCACAGTATACAGCCCCAGCAGTGTGGTATACAGCAGGTCCCCAGCACAGTATACAGCCCCAGCAGTGTGGTATACAGCAGGTCCCCAGCACAGTATACAGCCCCAGCAGTGTGGTATACAGCAGGTCCCCAGCATAGTATACAGCCCCAGCAGTGTGGTACACAGAAGGTCCCCAGCATAGTATACAGCCCCAGAAGTGTGGTGTACATGCCCCCCTCACAGTATGGTCCCCGCATGCAGCGCTGCGCACATACATTACCTGGCTATCAGCTGTCACCCTCCGGTGGCGGATCGCTGCTCCGGGCTGCATCTTCATCTCTGTCTTCCCGCTTGTGGCTGGGGCTCATCGCGATGACGTCATTGCGACCCCGGCCGGTCACGTGACAAGCAGGAAGACAGAGATGAAGATGCAGCCCGGAGCAGCGATCCGCCACCGGAGGGTGACAGCTGATAGCCAGGTAATGTATGTGCGCAGCGCTACATGCGGGGGCCATACTGTGAGGGGGGGGTGCCATACTGTGAGGGGGGCCTGTATAATTGTCAGCCTCCCCAGCCTCCTCCAGCCCTGACTCGCGTATAAGCCGAGGGGGGGACTTTTCAGCCCAAATTTTGGGCTGAAAAACTCGGCTTATACGCGAGTATATACGGTAATCATAATCACAGACGTGGATTCTTTACTGTAAGAGCAGCGAGACTGTGGAACTCTCTGCCACATGATGTTGTAATGAGTGAGTCACTATTAACATTTAAGAAGGACCTGGATGCCTTTCTTGAAAACTATAATATTACCAGTTATATATACTAGACACTTTGATAGGGCGTTGATCCAGGGAACTAGTCCGATTGCCGTATGTGGAGTTAGGAAGCAATTTTTTTCCCCAATGTGGAGCTTAGTGTTGCCACATGTTTTTTTTTGCCTTCCTCTGGATCAACATGTTAGGCTCTGGGTTGAACTAGATGAACTTAAAGGCTACCTTCAACCTTAAAAACTATGTTACCAAATCTTGAAGCTTCTCAATAATGGGGAAGGTACCTTTTTTCTTCTGTGACAACGCCCCAAACATAAGTTCTTTTACCAAAGAAGGGTTTTGGTGTCTACCAACTCCATAGTTGATCATACAGCTCTGATTAAATAATTGGTGCCTTTAGAGTAGCAAGGCCTACCCTCAGCGCTATCCTCTGAGGATGAGGTGTTTGAGGAAGAAGAAGAAGAAGAACTAGGTCTCGGTGACAACCTCTGATGTTTCACCGGTTCCCCCTCAGTGTCTGAAGAACGACGGGATTTTTTCCACTTTTTAACAATATTTTTCTCACTTTTCTGAAGGGATTTGAATTCTTCCCTCACCAAATCCCTTAGGCTTGAGGCAAGGCACTTCCCCCTCACGGTTCGATCAATTCAAGGGAGGCAGAGGTCTTTTCCATAGTCCTCAGAAAAGGGTGTCTTACAAATGGCACATTCTCTATTCTTTTTACACAATTTCTTTTTGGACTCTTAAGGGAACAGAATCAAAAAGAGAAAGAAAGAGAATCAACACCACTGCAATCAAATAGGTACTCACCCCGATGAATGCATAGGTACTAGCTTCGGAGGCTGCTTTGAATCATCTGTGGCTGGCTTTGCAGACTTCTGAGAGGATCGGTGTCCATCTCCTGAGGTGCGGGCATCTGTGGCTGGCTCAGACATTTATAACAAAAAGAGAGTCCTGCTCCATACCTGAAAGACGCAGGTCCTAAGCTGCACACCTCCTAATATTGCCTCTGGACTGCAGGGGGTATGCCCTGCCGAACCTGGCATCCATACACTGGGTGCCGCCATCTTGGTTTGGACCACGCATGAACTGGACGTGTCACAATCGGGTTCACTGCTGCTCTGGGAAGTAGGTATCGGCAGGGGGAAATTCAAACGCCTCTTTACCCAGGGGCCTGGGTGACACTGGGGCCTAGACCGATCGCTTCTGGCCATCTACTTGGCCTTGCGCCCGCCACCGCGATACCCCAGAGAGGGCAATCTGACACCTGAGTCCGGAGCTATGGCAGCTCTTCCAGCCACCGGCTCAGGCTAGGGAACCACTTGAGTGTTCAGAGGTCACCCTCCTCCAAGACAGGAAACCAAAAACTAAGGTATAGGAGAGGTACCGCCTTTTTATCTCAGAGATTTCCTTGTCTTGGATGGGCTGGACCTCTCACGTGATGCTGATTTGGCGATGATGGAAAAATATGTCACTTGTATACACGTGTTTGTAGCGTCAGGGGTGTACTGATCGCAGGAGTCACAACCGGGGGTACAGAGGCCCACCGACCCCAGCACCTGCGTATCCAGGTCACTGAGCAACAAATTATACGGCCGCTGCGGGGCCTGTGAGTTTCTGGCACAGGGATCCCCCTCGCCTTCGGCCCCCCGCAGTGAGGACAGAGGGAGTTCTTCACTGTCTAGGGCTCTCTCCTTCCTCACTCTCCTACCGTGTTTCCCCGAATATAAGACAGTGTCTTATATTAATTTTACCCCCAAAAGTCCCACCCTGACTTATTTTCGGGGTATGTCTTATATTTCCCTCCCTAACCCTAGCCCTAGCCCTAACCCTAGCCCTAACCCAGGGGCATACACATACAGGGGCACACTCACACATACAGGGGCACACTCACACATACAGGGGCACACTCACACATACAGGGGCACACTCACACATACAGGGGCACACTCACACATACAGGGGCACACTCACACATACAGGGGCACACTCACACATGCAGGGGCACACTGACAGGGGCACACTGACCTGGGCTCCTCCGACCACCGGGGACCGCAGCACATCCCAGGCATCCACATGCCTGAGGACCGCAGCACATCCCGGGCACCTCCGACATCCCGGGCACCTCCAACAGCCCCGGGCACAGCAGCACGCAGGCTGGGCATCGTCGCACAGACAGCCCAGCCTGCACACGTGCCGCTGTCCCGGCCAATCACAGGCCAGGAGCTGCCTGGGGAACCAATGACAGGCCAGACTGACGTCATGCAGCGCGACTGGCTTGCGATTGGCCTCTGGGCAGTTCCTGGCCTGTGATTGGCCAGGACAGCGGCGGGGGATTTAAAATACCCGCCCTGCTCACCCAGGCACCGGGAACACAGCGGGGGCACCGGAGACAGCAGCGGTAAGTATGAGAGATTCCCCTGGCCCCCCCCCCACCCCACCAAATTTTCCCCGAAAATAAGTCACCCTGTCTTATAATCGGGGTATGACTTATATTAAAAAAATTGCCTCCAGCCCTGCCCTGTCTTATAATCGGGGGTGACTTATTTTTGGGGAAACACGGTACCTCTGCCTGCGCTCTGAAGGCTCAGTGCAGCGGAGCATGGTGATGTCACTAGTGCGCAGAGGCTAGTGCAGTGCAGAGCGCGGGTGCTTGCACAAAGACTGGAGCTATGGGGGGGGAACAGAGGACAGGTGTCAGATTTTTTTCCCATCCACAAAATCGGAGTCTGCTGCGATTTTGGTCAAATCGGACACAATCAGACTGTCAGCAGTAAATAACATGGGAGTCCATGGTCATCGGATCCGCTGAAAAATTGGATCATTTCTTGGATACGATTTAGTGCACTACGCATGCGCAAAACGATTTTTATGGCTTCAAAGACACTAAAATCGGATCCGTCACAAAATCAGATTGGACACACAAGTGTCCTCCGATCCATTTCTGTTCGTGTGGTACTGAAAAAAGCAGGATCCACATGGACACACAAAAATCTTGATGTGAAACCAGCCTTAGTAGTTCCTTAGTATGGTTTTCTACCTCTAATGGGTGGTTTCTGCTAATCCAAGCCAAAAATTCTCAGACCTTTCTTTATAATATTGTGTGCCTCTCTGATATGCTGTATCAGTCTAGGTGATCCTTTTCATGTAACAATTGATCTACAATGTTCCCTAACCCTTACAAGCATATTCCTTAAGGTACCTTTACACGCCGCCACTGTGCCTAGCAACAGGTATCCACCGCACGTGCACATTTTTAACGGTGGCTAATGATTGCCGATGCCGCATATACACGCCGCCACTGCATGCTCCACTGAAGGCATCTTTGTTCCCCGGAAGTGCCGACAGGTGCCGCGGCTTACTTCCTGTGGAATACCTTCGCTACTTCCCACGCCGCTACCACAAAGGAATATGGGCGTACATATTTCGCGTCATAAGTACATAGGTGTGACAGAGTTGTGTATTCTGTGATGCACAAGCCTTGATTGGACAACGCAATAGCGTCATGATTGGCCAGCCTGCGCAGGAAGGCTGGCTAATACATGACGCCAGTGCAATTGTGGACTGTGAATGGATAGCTCTTTAAATATGGCGCCCTGTGAAGGGAGAGCCAATCGTAATGCAGGAGCCTCCACCAATGATCGCTGATTTGGCGCGGTATCCATGAGGCTGTGTCACGCCCCTGGCAATTCGTAGGCCACGCAAATACCTTGCCTGTACCCAGATTACACACCACCACCATAGCAATTGTGCCTTCCTGTTTTTGAGCACGGCTCAGCAACAGGTATTCGAAGAAACTGCAGGACACCAGGAGGAACTGCCCGATTTACACGCCGCCATTTCATAGTAATTTCATGGCAACAGGCACAATTGTCCCCAGTGCCCGGCAGTTGCTGTCTTCCTGTGGCGGCGTATAAAGGTACCTTTATAGTCTTCCCTACATAGAAAAAACCACAAGGGCAAAATAATTGCGTGTTACAAATTTTGTCCTGCATTTGATGAAGTCTTTTACTTCGTGTGTAACATGCCCTAATCTAATAGGAGTGGTAGTCACAAGGTGCCTGCAAATTGAACACAAATTGCACCAAAATTTCCTACTTGGTATGCTATTTTCTAACCAGTTTTTTTCTGGAGATTTTTCAATTCTGCTTTTGACAAGCGTGTCTTTCAAACCTCAGCCTCATCGGTAAGTACTTTAAATTTCTGAGATAATGACTTTTGGGTTTTCATTGGCTGTAAGCCATAATCATCAACATTTACAGAAATAAACACTTGAAATAGATCACTCTGTAATTATTCTATATATTATATGCATTTCACTCTATGTATTGAATTAGTGAAATAAATTAACTTTTTGATGATATTGTAATTCATTGAGATGCACCTGTAACTAATGGACCTAGAGCAGCTATCCTCTTTTAAAATCACTGTCTCTCTCTAACAAGTGCCAGTTATTTCTTATGCCAGTTCTGATTTTATTGTCCATATTGCTATAGTCAATGCTACATACAAATCTTTTTGGGTGACTAATGTTACATTTTTTTTCGTCTATTTAAAGAGGACCTGTCACCCCCCCATACATGCAGATCTAATTGCAGCACTGAATGCAGCATGTCTGCCGCATTCAGGCAAGGGGTCCCCCATCCCTTGAGCCCCCCTGTACCCTGAGATGATTGACTTAAAAAACTTGCATTGTGGAGCCAAAGAGCTAGGGTTTAGTGGCTGGAGCCACTTCTCTTCACAGGGCAATTTCACGCCCCCTGTATTATCCTCCCTCCGCCACCTCCCTCCTGTCACTCATGGTCTCGCTCTCCTGCTGCATGAGAAGCTGGGAGCAGGCACAGAGCGAGGGATCGTTTTTGGAGGTGCTGGCCACCTGCCCCGCCTCCTGAGGTGACGTCAGCTCCTTTACCCGCCCTGCTCCATGTTATCCACCGCAGGAGGCGGGGCAGGTGGCCAGCACCTCCAAAAACGATCCCTCGCTCTGTGCCTGCGCCCAGCTGCTCATGCAAGAGGCTCAGGAGAGGGACTTATGGTGGCGATATTGCTACATGTGACGGTACCTTTAGAGATTTCAAATATTATCAGAGACTTAACCCCAAAGTATGACTGATCCACCCCATGCTCAATGGTTGGCGAGATCTTCTTTTCCTAAAAGTCTGTGCCCTTTCTCCACACATCTTTGGGTAAAGAGCTCCACCATTTTCATTTTCTGAGTGCTATGCAGCAGCTTAGAAGAACCCAAATCTGCTGTTTTTTTGGCACAAGATCAGGGTAGGTTGAGTTGTTATTAAGCCGTGAAATGTTCATCTCCTGCCCTTTCAGAATGATGATATTGAACAAGCCATAACCTTAACAGGCTAATTAAGTTCTGAAACTTTAGAGTTAGAGTTATTGTCAAGCGTGTAGCAGATGAGGGGAATGGATCAGGAAGGGTTAACGGGCAAGGGTAACTGGGAGGCTAGTCTCGCACTGGAGTCCCTGACTAGCCCCGTTCCCAAAGGTACCTCTGAAGGTGAGGAAGTTCGGGCCACCACCGTTTCCCCTCAACCTGCCCTCTGCCAAGAGCCCCTACCTCCTTTCATAGACCAGGAAAAACACATCACTCCAGTGAAAGGGGACAGCAGCATGTCTGCACAGCAGGGGTCCCAGGTGAGAATGACACCTAGTGGAGCTATTTCAAAGCTAGGGGAGTGGAGATCTGAATGCTAAGACACACCCCTCCACCTGAGCTATAATTTACTCCTCCATCTGCCGAGCCGCAAATAGCAGACTAAGGAAAACTCAATTGTTGCCATGTACGAATGTGTATGGCAACCAAGCACAGACACCAGTACAAATTTTGGCAGCGCAGTCTTAGTGCAACAATCACAGATGCTCTCACAGAGAGGGGGCGTCTTCGATTGGCCGTTGCTGGTCAGCGCAGTTGCCACAACATCCATCAGGTTTGCAGGGCCTGGGATATCGGAGCTGAATCCTGTCATGGTGTCTCCAATGGCTCCACACGATGAGAATTAATTGTAAAAAGGGGAAGATAACTGGGTGTATTGCAGTGGCTAGTTTCCTAGCCCAACTATGGAGGTTGCAGTCCCATAAGAAACACTGACACCATCAGTTTCTTGAACGATTAGGAACTTTTACTCCATGTTCAATGCACAGTTAGTAGCAGTGTCCATTTAATGAACTCTCCCTCTTGTTTAGCTCTGAGAGTTTCTTACCAGCAGGGATCTGTATAAAGTTCTCTGTATTATTCTTTACAGCTCGTACTCGCCAGAGGACAGGAGAGAACAGGTGTTGTCATTTCTCCTAAACTCACAGTGCTGGCATCATCACTATTGTGTACTCCATCTTGTGTCTACAGCAGCTACAGTCAACTGGTTGCTAAGCGACCTTTGACCATATAAGGGTGCTTTCACATCTGCGTTTTTCGTAATTCGCGGCAGATGCGGTGAAAAAACCGCATCTGCCGCGTTTACCGCATAACCGTTCCACTTGCGGCGCGGTTGCGGTTTTTTCTATGCAAAGTATAGGCATACTTGCGGCAGGTGCGGCAAGTGCGGTTTTGCACTTGCGGCAGGTGCGGCCGCGAAAAAAACCGCGGCTTACTGCGTTTTTTTTCGCGGCCGCACCTGCCGCAAGTGCAAAACCGCACTTGCCGCACCTGCCGCAAGTATGCCTATACTTTGCATAGAAAAAACCGCAACCGCGCCGCAAGTGGAACGGTTATGCGGTAAACGCGGCAGATGCGGTTTTTTCACCGCATCTGCCGCGAATTACGAAAAACGCAGATGTGAAAGCACCCTAAGGAAACTAGTTCAGAGAAAGGCCAGCAGAGGGCAGTGTGGGATTAGATATCCTACCACTCTCAGAGCTAAAGATACAATACACAACATTATAAAACATCATATGGCAAACTCTATGTCACTACACAGTGAATATTCATGAAGCTTAATGAGCAGCGCCAGAAGCAAGCAGCAGGAGACTATCGAGGCGTGTCCTATGAAAAACGCTTCAACGGATCTGGCAAAAAATGGATGCAACTGCTCTGGTATCATGCTAGATCCAAGTATGGGATGCGGCATAATACCACTGTGGTTGCATCCAGTTTCACAAAGAAAAACGGATGCGGTCAGACGCGTTTTCCGCTGCATCAAAACAGGAATGTAAAACTAACCTTCATTACAATAACAGTAATTTTATCCAGGGGTGCTTAAACTATCAGATGCTACTGTATGTCACCTGTATACACATGTAGCGAATATTTTAAATATGTATATTACCAGTGTACATGTGTGTAGTGTTGTGCAGTGAGTCACCTGTCTACACACATGTGCACGCAAAATGTGTGTGTGCAGTATTGTTTGTGCAGGGCCGTATTTGGGGGGGCAGATGGGGCATTTGCCCCGGCTGCAACGATCAGGGAGGCGCCGCTGGGCCTCCTTCTGCAGTGCGCGAGGTCGGGTCTCCCCGTCGGCCGCATGTTACGCCGCCCCTGGCATTGTTCTCTACCTGCAGATCAGCAGATTACATCTATGGCTGCTCTGTGCTTACAAGACCCGTGATGATGTCACATGGAGGGGCGGAGTCAGGGATCACATGATCAGCTCCTCAGTGATCCAGGACTTTGCCGTGATGGTTGTCATGCTGCTGGATAAGGTGAAATTAATGTGTGGGGTCAGGAGGGATTTACAGTGTGGATGTAGCAGAGTTGAATGTGTACGAAGCGGAACCACATGTGTACGAGGTGTACAGAGAGGAGCCGAGTGTGTATGAGGTGTACGGAGAAGAGCCGAGTGTGTACGAGGTGTACGGAGAAGAGCAGAGTGTGTACGAGGTGTACGGAGAAGAGCAGAGTGTGTACGAGGTGTACGGAGAAGAGCAGAGTGTGTACGAGGTGTACGGAGAAGAGCAGAGTGTGTACGAGGTGTACGGAGAAGAGCAGAGTGTGTACGGAGAAGAGCAGAGTGTGTACGAGGTGTACGGAGAAGAGCAGAGTGTGTACGAGGTGTATGGAGAAGAGCCGAGTGTGTACGAGGTGTACAGAGAAGAGCCGAGTGTGTACGGAACGGAGCCGAGTGTGTATGAAGCAGAGGCTAGTGTGCACAAGGTGGGCCGAGCTGTGTACGAGGTGTACGGAGCAGACCCACATGTGTACAAGGTGGGCGGAGCTGTGTACAAGGTGTACGGAGCAGACCCACATGTGTACGAGGTGTACAGAGCGGAACCACATATGTACGAGGTGTTCAGAGCGGAGCTGTGTCTGTATGAGGTGTACAGAGTAAAGCCAAGTGCATACGAGGTGTACGGAGCGGAGCCGTGTGTGTGCGAGGCGTACGGAGCGGAGCCGCATGTGTACGAGGCGTACGAAGCGGAGCGTGTACGAGGTGTACGGAGTGGAGCCGCGTGTGTACGAGGCGTACGGAGCGGAGCCGCGTGTGTGCGAGGCGTACAGGGCGGAGCCGCGTGTGTGCGAGGCGTACGGAGCGGAGCCGCGTGTGTACGAGGCGTACGAAGCGGAGCCGCGTGTGTACGAGGCGTACGAAGCGGAGCGTGTACGAGGTGTACAGAGTGGAGCCGCGTGTGTACAAAATGTACGGAGCGGAGCAGAGTGTGTACTAGGTGTATGGAGCAGAGCAGTGTGTGTACGAAGCGGAGCCGAGCGTGTACGAGGTGTACGAAGCGGAGCGTGTACGAGGTGTACGGAGTGGAGCCGCGTGTGTGCGAGGCGTACGGAGCAGAGCCGCGTGTGTGCGAGGCGTACGGAGCGGAGCCGCGTGTGTACGAGGCGTACGAAGCGGAGCCGCGTGTGTACGAGGCGTACGAAGCGGAGCCGCGTGTGTACGAGGCGTACGAAGCGGAGCGTGTACGAGGTGTACGGAGTGGAGCCGCGTGTGTACAAAATGTACGGAGCGGAGCAGAGTGTGTACTAGGTGTATGGAGCAGAGCAGTGTGTGTACGAAGCGGAGCCGAGCGTGTACGAGGTGTACGGAGTGGAGCTGTGTCTGTATGAGGTGTACGGAGCAGAGCCACGTACAGAGCGGAGCAGCAAACGTAAGAGGTGTATGGAGCAGAGCCGCGTGCACACAAGATATGTGTACCAGTGGTAGCCCCCCGCGGATGCCGCTCCTGCTCCTCTAGTCCTGGCTGCCATTGCCGGCAACATTCTTCTCCAGAGTCCTGGTAGCCGCTGTCTGCCCTTTGCAGCTCAGCACGGCGGGGTATGATGATGTCATCACTGAGCGCTCCTGTACTGAGATGTTGAGGAGAGTGCAGCAGCGAGAATAGGAGAGATCTGGACGGCTAGACGCTGTGCTTGGCTGCGGTGCCACCCATATTGCATTGCGGCTCCATTGAGCTGCATGCATTATTTGTGCGTTTCAGGACACTTGCGTATATACAAAGCATCCCCAGACGCACAAAAATGCAACATATTGCGTTTGCAGGGAACTTTTAAAAAACACAAAGGAACTGGTTTCAGCAGTCACTGTGTCTGTAAGGGTACAGACACACTGGCGTGAAAGTGGGATGACTGCAATGCGAGTTTTTCTGCATTGCAGTCGGACCAATGTTATTCAATGTTCGATAGAACATTGGTGAGTGTCGGGCATTTTTTCTCGTCCCCTTCACGGACAAGAAACAAATCACAACAGGCTGCGACAGTATGCGATTCACGCGCGAGACTCACCAATGCAAGTCTATGGGTCCTACAAAATCACGGACCGCACACAGACAGCATATGGTCCATCCGAGAGGCATCCGTTTTTTTTTCACATTTTTATTCTGTAGCGCAGACAACTGTAAAATGTTCTTGTAAATGATTATACAGTAACTAGCTGCTGAGAAAAAAACAGAGTGCACACGGATGTGACACGGAAGCCACACTGACTAAAAAAAATGGATGACACTTGTAAGACTCTCAGGAATGACAATCGGACCGCATTTTTTCTCGCCATGTGTTTCCACCCTAAGTGTAAAAATCGCATATGGATGATTGGTCACATGACATGGGGGAAGCTAAACTGGACTCTTGCCCCTGGTGCTAGAAAACCTAGATACATCTCTGGTGCAGTCTGTATAGTGTGGTGTCCCCCGTGTAGTGTGGTGCAGTCTGTGTAGTGTGGGTCCCTCGTGTAGTGTGGCGCAGTCTGTGTAGTGTGGTGTCCCCCGTGTAGTGTAGGTGCAGTCTGTGTAGTGTGGTGTCCCCTGTGTAGTGTGGTGCAGTCTGTGTAGTGTGGTGTCCCCCGTGTAGTGTAGGTGCAGTCTGTGTAGTGTGGTGTCCCCCGTGTAGTGTAGGTGCAGTCTGTGTAGTGTGGTGTCCCCCGTGTAGTGTCGCGCTGTCTGTGTAGTGTGGTGTCCCCTGTGTAGTGTCGCGCAGTCTGTGTAGTGTGGTAACGGATCCCCTGTGCAGTGTGGTGCAGTCTGTGTAGTGTGGTGTCCCCTGTATAGTGTGGTGTCCCCTGTGCAGTCTGTGTAATGTGGTGTCCCCCATGTTGTGTCGCGCTGTCTGTGTAGTGTGGTGTCCCCCGTGTAGTGTGGTGCAGTCTGTGTAGTGTGGTGTCCCCCGTGTAGTGTAGGTGCAGTCTGTGTAGTGTGGTGTCCCCCGTGTAGTGTCGCGCTGTCTGTGTAGTGTGGTGTCCCCTGTGTAGTGTCGCGCAGTCTGTGTAGTGTGGTGTGGTAACGGATCCCCTGTGCAGTGTGGTGCAGTCTGTGTAGTGTGGTGTCCCCTGTATAGTGTGGTGTCCCCTGTGCAGTCTGTGTAATGTGGTGTCCCCCATGTTGTGTCGCGCTGTCTGTGTAGTGTGGTGTCCCCCGTGTAGTGTGGTGCAGTCTGTGTAGTGTGGTGTCCCCCGTGTAGTGTCGCGCTGTCTGTGTAGTGTGTGGTCCCCCGTGTAGTGTGGTGCAGTCTGTGTAGTGTGGTGTCCCCCGTGTAGTGTAGGTGCAGTCTGTGTAGTGTGGTGCAGTCTGTGTAATGTGGTGTCCCCCGTGTAGTGTGGTGTGGTGCAGTCTGTGTAGTGTGGTGCAGTCTGTGTAATGTGGTGTCCCCCGTGTAGTGTGGTGTGGTGCAGTCTGTGTAGTGTGGTGCAGTCTGTGTAATGTGGTGTCCCCCGTGTAGTATCGCGCAGACTGTGTAGTGTGGTAACGGTTCCCCCGTGCAGTGCACGCTCCTGCTTGCGTGGATGTGGGCGGAGTCATCGGTAGCCCCTCCTCCCGCGGTGCGGCGCTCACTTCCTCATTCTCAGCAGTGACTCCCATCATCCTCGGTCCATCAGCAGACGGCACCGGGACATCTCCGCTCGCACCATGTCTAAGCCGCCCCCTAAGCCGGTGAAGCCAGGTGAGGCCGCCTCCTCCCTGCAGGGGCTGTGAACCTGCGGCCAGTGTACCGGAGCCCCGCCTGCACCCGGCACAGTGTCAGCTCCTGTCAGTCCGGGCGGGGCCGTGCAGAGTACGGGAGCCTGTACGGGGCAGAGCAGGTGATGGGCTCCGGACTTCCTGTCATTAAGATACTGCAAGCGGCCACTCCCCGGCCAGAGAAGGCTTCTACCTGACCTGAGGTTGTGGTGGGTGTGTGCTCATCAGCACTGCCACCTCCATAAACTGCCCAAATAACATCTGTAATATCACCATGTACTAGACACTGGATAGTGCCCAGACATGACACCATATAGGGTCCACTACTGCCCATATAATACTGCCATGTAGTGACCTGTATAATACTGCCATGTAGTGACCTGTATAATACTGCCATATAGTGGCCTGTATAATACTGCCATGTAGTGACCTGTGCTACTGCCTGTATAATACTGCCATATAGTGACCTGTACTACTGCCTGTATAATACTGCCATGTAGTGACCTGTACTACTGCCTGTATAATACTGCCATATAGTGACCTGTACTACTGCCTGTATAATACTGCCATATAGTGACCTGTACTACTGCCTGTATAATACCGCCATGTAGTGACCTGTACTACTGCCTGTATAATACTGCCATATAGTGACCTGTACTACTGCCTGTATAATACCGCCATGTAGTGACCTGTACTACTGCCTGTATAATACTGCCATGTAGTGACCTGTATACTACTGCCTGTATAATACTGCCATGTAGTGACCTGTGCTACTGCCTGTATAATACTGCCATGTAGTGACCTGTACTACTGCCTGTATAATACTGCCATGTAGTGACCTGTACTACTGCCTGTATAATACTGCCATGTAGTGACCTGTGCTACTGCCTGTATAATACTGCCATGTAGTGACCTGTGCTACTGCCTGTATAATACTGCCATGTAGTGACCTGTGCTACTGCCTGTATAATACTGACATGTAGTGACCTGTGCTACTGCCTGTATAATACTGACATGTAGTGACCTGTGCTACTGCCTGTATAATACTGCCATGTAGTGACCTGTGCTACTGCCTGTATAATACCGCCATGTAGTGACCGGTGCTACTGCCTGTATAATACCGCCATGTAGTGACCGGTGCTACTGCCTGTATAATACCGCCATGTAGTGACCGGTGCTACTGCCTGTATAATACCGCCATGTAGTGACCGGTGCTACTGCCTGTATAATACCGCCATGTAGTGACCGGTGCTACTGCCTGTATAATACCGCCATGTAGTGACCGGTGCTACTGCCTGTATAATACCGCCATGTAGTGACCGGTGCTACTGCCTGTATAATACCGCCATGTAGTGACCGGTGCTACTGCCTGTATAATACCGCCATGTAGTGACCGGTGCTACTGCCTGTATAATACCGCCATGTAGTGACCGGTGCTACTGCCTGTATAATACCGCCATGTAGTGACCGGTGCTACTGCCTGTATAATACCGCCATGTAGTGACCGGTGCTACTGCCTGTATAATACCGCCATGTAGTGACCGGTGCTACTGCCTGTATAATACCGCCATGTAGTGACCGGTGCTACTGCCTGTATAATACCGCCATGTAGTGACCGGTGCTACTGCCTGTATAATACCGCCATGTAGTGACCGGTGCTACTGCCTGTATAATACCGCCATGTAGTGACCGGTGCTACTGCCTGTATAATACCGCCATGTAGTGACCGGTGCTACTGCCTGTATAATACCGCCATGTAGTGACCGGTGCTACTGCCTGTATAATACCGCCATGTAGTGACCGGTGCTACTGCCTGTATAATACCGCCATGTAGTGACCGGTGCTACTGCCTGTATAATACCGCCATGTAGTGACCGGTGCTACTGCCTGTATAATACCGCCATGTAGTGACCGGTGCTACTGCCTGTATAATACCGCCATGTAGTGACCGGTGCTACTGCCTGTATAATACCGCCATGTAGTGACCGGTGCTACTGCCTGTATAATACCGCCATGTAGTGACCGGTGCTACTGCCTGTATAATACCGCCATGTAGTGACCGGTGCTACTGCCTGTATAATACCGCCATGTAGTGACCGGTGCTACTGCCTGTATAATACCGCCATGTAGTGACCGGTGCTACTGCCTGTATAATACCGCCATGTAGTGACCGGTGCTACTGCCTGTATAATACCGCCATGTAGTGACCGGTGCTACTGCCTGTATAATACCGCCATGTAGTGACCGGTGCTACTGCCTGTATAATACCGCCATGTAGTGACCGGTGCTACTGCCTGTATAATACCGCCATGTAGTGACCGGTGCTACTGCCTGTATAATACCGCCATGTAGTGACCGGTGCTACTGCCTGTATAATACCGCCATGTAGTGACCGGTGCTACTGCCTGTATAATACCGCCATGTAGTGACCGGTGCTACTGCCTGTATAATACCGCCATGTAGTGACCGGTGCTACTGCCTGTATAATACCGCCATGTAGTGACCGGTGCTACTGCCTGTATAATACCGCCATGTGGTGACCGGTGCTACTGCCTGTATAATACCGCCATGTGGTGACCGGTGCTACTGCCTGTATAATACCGCCATGTGGTGACCGGTGCTACTGCCTGTATAATACCGCCATGTGGTGACCGGTGCTACTGCCTGTATAATACCGCCATGTGGTGACCGGTGCTACTGCCTGTATAATACCGCCATGTGGTGACCGGTGCTACTGCCTGTATAATACCGCCATGTGGTGACCGGTGCTACTGCCTGTATAATACCGCCATGTGGTGACCGGTGCTACTGCCTGTATAATACCGCCATGTGGTGACCGGTGCTACTGCCTGTATAATACCGCCATGTGGTGACCGGTGCTACTGCCTGTATAATACCGCCATGTGGTGACCGGTGCTACTGCCTGTATAATACCGCCATGTGGTGACCGGTGCTACTGCCTGTATAATACCGCCATGTGGTGACCGGTGCTACTGCCTGTATAATACCGCCATGTGGTGACCGGTGCTACTGCCTGTATAATACCGCCATGTGGTGACCGGTGCTACTGCCTGTATAATACCGCCATGTGGTGACCGGTGCTACTGCCTGTATAATACCGCCATGTGTGACCGGTGCTACTGCCTGTATAATACCGCCATGTGGTGACCGGTGCTACTGCCTGTATAATACCGCCATGTGGTGACCGGTGCTACTGCCTGTATAATACCGCCATGTGGTGACCGGTGCTACTGCCTGTATAATACCGCCATGTGGTGACCGGTGCTACTGCCTGTATAATACCGCCATGTGGTGACCGGTGCTACTGCCTGTATAATACCGCCATGTGGTGACCGGTGCTACTGCCTGTATAATACCGCCATGTGGTGACCGGTGCTACTGCCTGTATAATACCGCCATGTGGTGACCGGTGCTACTGCCTGTATAATACCGCCATGTGGTGACCGGTGCTACTGCCTGTATAATACCGCCATGTGGTGACCGGTGCTACTGCCTGTATAATACCGCCATGTGGTGACCGGTGCTACTGCCTGTATAATACCGCCATGTGGTGACCGGTGCTACTGCCTGTATAATACCGCCATGTGGTGACCTGTGCTACTGCCTGTATAATACCGCCATGTGGTGACCTGTGCTACTGCCTGTATAATACCGCCATGTGGTGACCTGTGCTACTGCCTGTATAATACCGCCATGTGGTGACCTGTGCTACTGCCTGTATAATACCGCCATGTGGTGACCTGTGCTACTGCCTGTATAATACCGCCATGTGGTGACCGGTGCTACTGCCTGTATAATACCGCCATGTGGTGACCGTGCTACTGCCTGTATAATACCGCCATGTGGTGACCTGTGCTACTGCCTGTATAATACCGCCATGTGGTGACCTGTGCTACTGCCTGTATAATACCGCCATGTGGTGACCTGTGCTACTGCCTGTATAATACCGCCATGTGGTGACCTGTGCTACTGCCTGTATAATACCGCCATATATTGACCTCTGTTGGTGCATGTATAATACACTAATACATATGCCTAGAACAATACTTTTATTTCACAGTTTTCTAAAACGGTGGTACAGTGGTACAATCCCGGCCATACTGGGCTGTCGGCTATGGTTACACAATGTCAGTAGGAGCAGACTCTTGTAGGGATGTCAGGTCCATTCGACCTAAACTGCCGGACCATTGAAGCGCTGGACTGATGGCAGTGAGCAGGCAGTGGTTATTCTGTGTTTTATCGACTTTACTATTAGACGCATTGAGTATAAAAAAATCGTTTTAGGTTTTACAAGAGTCTGCAGGATTCATTGCTCTCTGACACTTCAGGTACCACCATGAATGGGTGAATCTCCTGAAATTCACCATAATGTGGTTTTATTCTGTTTTTTTTTTTTTTTGGTGAGGTTTTAATGGTGGGTTTACACGCTCCAACGGGAGCGCGCTTTTTCTGCCCAGATTTCCAAGATCGCATCGGAGATTTACACAGTGCGATATCGGCATACAACGTCTCTACGATGTCTACGCCCCCTTGTACGGCCGACCCAGGAACGACCATTTAACATGGGAGAGAATGGGGGACGTTGTACTGCACGATCCGGCTCCAATCTCCATCCAATATCGGGCAGTTGGAGAGTCTGCTCATTCGATCCCCGATATCGTTCGTGCATCGTATTGGACATTTACACCATACAACGCACGAACGATATCGGGCCAACGCACGAACCACGTGACTTTTGGTCGGAGTTGGACGCCGATATCGGGACGTGTAAACCCACCATAAGACCCAGTCCCAGGAACTAATAAGTGAAATGTTGGTTATTGCGGTGAGGCTGTCCCGTATGTTGGATATTCTGGGGTTAAGTTGCATGTGGACCCATCGCAGAACAGACTGCTGCAAAAATCCAGACTGAGGGCTCAGACATACGAGCGTTCAAATCGGGTGACTGTAATACAAGAAAATCTCACCCTGTACTCTGACCAGTTAAGAAATTATTTAGATCAGACAAATGTGTGTCTTCTGCTTTATTCTGGATGAGAAAAAAGTAGCAACATGCTGCGACTGGATGCAAGCCTTCTACGAGACTCGCCAATGCAAGTCAATGGGTGTGATAAAAAAAACAGACAGCACACGGAGAGTGTTTTTAGCATGTCCTTTTCTATGATGGAAAAAGGTAGAATAGCAATAGCTAGAACATCTTACCAGTCTGCGGCTACTGCTTCCGTGGCTGCCATTAAGCTTCATGCATATTCTCTGCAATGACCGGCAAGAGTGTCTGTAATTGGCTTTTGCAATCAGACTGCATTTCTTCAATCTGGACAGTGATTGTGCTTGATTGGGCCCCCCCCCATGCTAAAGAATAGCAGCCCACTGCCACCCATGAAGTTGGCACATTAATCATTGCACCATTTGGAGGCGCTTTACCAAGCACTTCCAGCGGCCCTGGTGGTGATGGCACGCTGGGTAATACAGGGTTAATGTCAGCTTTGTATTGCCAGCTGGTATTAAGCCCTGAGATTCTTAAGGCCACGTTAAACACACACATATATTAGTCACAGATCTCTGGTTGCAGTGAAATCATCGACACATTGCTCCATTTTGTGGCTGTGTACAAATGGAACAATGTGTCCATGATTTCACTGCAACCAGAGATCTGTGACCAATATATCTTTGTGTTTAATGTGGCCTTTAATGTCGAGCCAATATTAGACTCAGCCATTAAGAATCTCAAAAAATAGTTAAAATTATTTGTCTTTTTTTTTAAATTAGAAATAAAAACATAGAGACAGTTAGCGACTCCATCTTTATTAAACCCTGGATCCTCACACCCCTCCTCGATCCTCATCTTGTCTTTGCTGGACACACGCAGCTCTGCTACATCAGTGATCGTGGGGATGAAGAACATGTGCTCTCCCCACGGTCTCTGATCACTGAATGAATGAGCTGAGACCTGACACATGGTAAGCGGTGAGGTCACATGAGGACACACCATTGCCATAGTAACTGCTAGCAGTGTCCTCATGCAACCTTAGTTACTCTCTGCTCACCCGGCCGCTATGCCTTAGTCCGACTTCAGTGTGTATATATGTATATGTATATATGTGTAGTGGCTGTCTATCTGTTTGTTCTACCTGACTCTGGCTCAGAGCGCCCATGGCCCGCTCCTGCTGCTGATTCTGCTGCTTCACATCAGCAGATCAGCTTTTTCTCTTCTAGGCTATTCTGTCGACGGAGCATGACTGCCGATGTCATGCCAGCAGTAAGGCAGCAAGAAGTCGGCTGTCAGTCAGCATGACATCTGCAGTCATGCCCTGTCAACAGCAGAGCTAAAGAGAAGGTGCCAGTTCTGCTGACATGGCATCAGCAGAAGATGCAGAGTTGCTGGCTGGAGCTGTCACAGACCATTTTGTGTTGGCAGAGATCTGTGCCGGGTAGAACAAGCAGGTAGGTGAGAATTGCACCTCTGAACCGGACTAAAATATCTGGAATTCAAAACTCCACTTACAAAGTGGACGAAAAAAGACACAGGCAAGCACGTATAATGTATTCTGCAAATAAGGGCAGAACTATATGAATTGGGTGCAAACCACAACAAAAAGGCGCAAGACATGAAAAACTAGATAAAAAATAGGCACATAGACCATGATGAATCGGGCCGTAGACCTTTTATGCAGTCTGTCAGGAGGCTCAAGTTCTCAGCTGAGCGCTTCTACTCCTTCGTTTTAGCGATTTATAGGAGTCTCAGCAAGTGCCCCCCCCACCTGTAAACTGTTGTCTGTGACTTGTCAAGTTTCTTGCAAATAGAGTCTGTGGAGCCTCTGTTAGGAGTCTCAAACACAGAACTAGCCATCTATCCCTCCAGGGAAGGACCCAGCCAAGGGGTGACTCCTTGCGGAGAACACCATAACCACCATATGAAGTGGCCCTTTAAGTCAATATCCAACTCTTTTACAAGTTTACAGATATGACAAGGGACTACCAAGGCCAAGTATCCATCCACATACAGCTGTTTCGGGGTGTTGCCCCTCATCAGTGTGGAGTAGGATATTGACTTAAAGGGCCACTTCATATGGTGGTTATGGTGTTCTCCGCAAGGAGCCACCCCTTGGCTGGTTCCTTCCCTGGAGGGATAGATGGCTAGTTCTGTGTTTGAGACTCCTAACAGAGGCTCCACAGACTCTATTTGCATATTCATATTTCCCAGGGGGCAATGTGCCTAGGAATTCACTGTGTTTGAGCGCTTTAGCCAGCTGCCCGCAGTGTTTTCTTAGATGGTCTCCCTGAGATCAGTGAATACTTTGCAATCTTGTCAAGTTTCTTGAGATGACTGTTCCACATTGTCATTATTGTAACCTGAATGATAGAGAGCTATACTTGTGCTGAAAAGACATGACGGCACACATGGCTAATCTTATACTCAGACTTCGGGTCCAAGCTGCATCCCAGACCATGCACCCATCAGCTACATGACGACACACACGGCTTATCTTATGATCAGACTGCGGGTCCAAGCTTTGTACCAGACCATGCACCCATCAGCTACATGACGACACACACGGCTTATCTTATGCTCAGACTGCGGGTCCAAGCTTTGGGCCAGACCATGCGCCCATCAGCTATCCAGACGGAGCTTGAGCTACACTCGGAGCCAGTCAGATCCACAATTGGCGGACATGCCTGCTTTGGTAATTTTAACAGAACAGTGTGTCGAATATAAGGCAGATGCTGTTTTATAGATAGTATGCATACTTGGCAGAGTAGGATTTGTTGGCCTCTGTTGATTATCTATACAAAGGTAATTCTAATTTTATCCGTCCACCTTTTACTGTCCCGTGCCTAGATGTGAATGACTGTATCTCTACAAGTCACCTGCGTGTAATCCCTGTGCTGTTAGGTAGTATATTTCTAGTAGTCAGTCCCAATGGTAGCAGTTGAGCCATCCTGTATGGTCCAGGAGAGCACCATGTAACATGCAGACAATCACCTGTAGTGTTTCACTTCTAATATTTCTCTCAGGTTTTCCTGTCTGGCTGCTTCTGTGAAAGTTTTCTGCTTCCTCAATAACACCATACGTGAAATAACTGATAAAGGGCTGTAATCTGGAACTTGTTCTATTTCTTACCTTGTACACTTAGATGCTGAATTTAAGTTTTAATGTGAGTGACTGGAGTAACAGACGTACATTGTGCACCAATTATACATCTGGCCCTTCATTCGAATAAGTGAATCAGATACTGAAAGTGTTCCAAACTAATCATTTCACCAAAAAGCCTCAACAACAGACAGATCGCAGGTAGTGCAGGAGCAGGGCTTTACAACAAATAGAGCCCAGGTAGTGAGGGAGCAGGGCACTACAGCTCGCAGAGCGCAGGTAGTGAGGGAGCAGGGCACTACAGCTCGCAGAGCGCAGGTAGTGAGGGAGCAGGGCACTACAGCTCGCAGAGCGCAGGTAGTGAGGGAGCAGGGCACTACAGCTCGCAGAGCGCAGGTAGTGAGGGAGCAGGGCACTACAGCTCGCAGAGCGCAGGTAGTGAGGGAGCAGGGCACTACAGCTCGCAGAGCGCAGGTAGTGAGGGAGCAGGGCACTACAGCTCGCAGAGCGCAGGTAGTGAGGGAGCAGGGCACTACAGCTCGCAGAGCGCAGGTAGTGAGGGAGCAGGGCACTACAGCTCGCAGAGCGCAGGTAGTGAGGGAGCAGGGCCCTACAGCTCGCAGGGAGCAGGGCCCTACAGCTCGCAGAGCGCAGTTAGTGAGGGAGCAGGGCCCTACAGCTCGCAGAGCGCAGTTAGTGAGGGAGCAGGGCCCTACAGCTCGCAGAGCGCAGTTAGTGAGGGAGCAGGGCCCTACAGCTCGCAGAGCGCAGTTAGTGAGGGAGCAGGGCCCTACAGCTCGCAGAGCGCAGTTAGTGAGGGAGCAGGGCCCTACAGCTCGCAGAGCGCAGTTAGTGAGGGAGCAGGGCCCTACAGCTCGCAGAGCGCAGTTAGTGAGGGAGCAGGGCACTACAGCTCGCAGAGCGCAGTTAGTGAGGGAGCAGGGCACTACAGCTCGCAGAGCGCAGTTAGTGAGGGAGCAGGGCCCTACAGCTCGCAGGGAGCAGGGCCCTACAGCTCGCAGAGCGCAGTTAGTGAGGGAGCAGGGCACTACAGCTCGCAGAGCGCAGTTAGTGAGGGAGCAGGGCCCTACAGCTCGCAGGGAGCAGGGCCCTACAGCTCGCAGAGCGCAGTTAGTGAGGGAGCAGGGCACTACAGCTCGCAGAGCGCAGTTAGTGAGGGAGCAGGGCACTACAGCTCGCAGAGCGCAGTTAGTGAGGGAGCAGTATGTGGAACCACTGTGCTTATCAGTGAAGTCTAGATGTACGGTAAATATTCTATGCCCCAAAAAAAGAGAAGTATTCTATGATGATACCTTGTATCACTCCTAAAATACTTTTGCCTTTCTAGTTACAAAGGTAATACATTGATTATTCTGGCTAACTCTGTACCACAATAGAATGTTTTCATTGTTCATAGTTACAATGAAGTCCAGTATATCTTCTAGTATTTTACTGTCCTGAGATTTCTTCTATCCACAGGATGTGATAAATAGTTGATATATGATGGCTCTGCTGCGAGTCCTTCTGTTGCTTGGGGTCTTGCGGTTCCCATTGATCCTCATTATTGGCAGTGTGTAGGACCAGGAGGACGTGGGATCTCTTTTAGGATGCACGATACTTGGATTCCCCCACAATTTAATTTAAGGCGAGAAAGCCATCAGGACTTTCAATTGTGTCTTGCTGAAATAAATTGTGTTCCAAAAGTGCACATTGCTCTGCATATCGTCCTCTGAAATCCATAAGTCTGAGGCTTTTGTGTACCTGGTTGCCTGTGGATACATCCTATAGAGGTCGCACCTGCTCAGTAGATACATAGATTCTTCTATAGCGGGTATCCTTCTCTTACTTTGCAGTGACCCAGCCTGGGTTGCCAACCATTCACTAATTCCAGTCTGTATAAATATTGTGAAATGCGCTAGTGTGATCCTGACCTCATAGTGATAATGACAGCTGAGAGTGATATCTCCTCACGTTTCCTGCCACCATCTCTATATAAACATCTGTTGGGTCTACAGCATGGAGGAGGGGGCAGTGCTTCATACACCGTACACGATCCATTGTACTGGATCCCACGGAATTGTGATGGGATGTAGAAATGTGTATGACGGCTCGGATACAGATGTAACATGTCCACTCTCTGAAGCTTTGCTTACTTGTGCATCGCACAGGGTGGAACTAGCTTGAGGTGCAGGAAAGATGTCTCAACTCGTTTCCTTCGCTTCCTGCCATGGTGTTACATCAGAAGTTGGGCATAGGTGTTTCATTGTGTGTACAGACAGGCAGCTCAGCAGGATTGCCGCTTTCTGTATCGTTTCTTACTGTGTTTCCAGGCATGCTTGGCATAATTGAGGTTTTCTCAACTACTGTATAGGAAATGCATTTGTTACAAGCTAAAATTATACAACGCAGACACTTAAGCATGTAATCATCCTCTTTAAAGGGATTCTCATGTTTGTTAATGGGTAAAATTGTACAGTTGCTTGTAAAAACAAGTTAATAAGTGCAAGTTCTTCTTATTAACTGCTGATATGCTATAAAACGTTAGTCGTTAATAGGTCCGTAATCCTGATCATCGATTTAAAACTGATCAGGGGTAAGTAAATGGCTCCTTACTCCCCCATGGGTGAAAATTTCACAGGTGACAACTGACAACCTATGACATTGGTCCAAACCGGTTTTGGAATTGATTGGGGCTGATGAACCTCTTATATACTGCTGTCAATCATGACATCACAACAGCAGCATCTAAGTGTTTATAAAGGTGGTTAAAAGATCCCCTTCACCACTTTCATTATCTTGATCTATAACCTTGCCATGTTACCCCCGAGGTCATCTGATGACCCCAGAGCATGTTAGACCCTGCTATAGTGTCAGTGAGAAACTTGCAGGTCTCCGTGCAAGAGACTAATGATCAAAGTAAAAAAATATTCAAGATTTTCATGGGACCAAGTAAAAATAAGTGAAATGTTTAAAAAGAACACACAAAAAAATCTCCCGGAAAATACTTTTTGCCACTTAAAACGCAGTCTTTGTATTGAAGCAGAAAAGTTCACCTAATTGGAATCATCATGTCTGGAGCAACCTGAACTATAGAACTGTTGTGTTATTTATTCTGCATATGGAACATAGTAAAAAATAAATCACACCCAAAAAATGTAGCTTTTTCATCATACTGACACATAGAAGACTTAATAAAAAGTAATTAAAAAGTTTAATGTAAAAAAAGCAAAGCTTAAAAAAACAATTAGCCTGATCACTTTTACCATATGGTGTATATATCTGTAAGGTCCCTTTTACATCAGCGGGTTTTCACTGATTGCGGCGGATCTGGCAGATTTACCGCATCTGCTGCTTAACGGCCGTTCTCGCGGTGCACTTGTGGCACACTTGCAGCAAGCCCCATGCATTGTCTATGGGGCTTGCGGCAAGTGCGGTATTGCCGTGATTCAGCACTTGCGGTAGTTGAGGCCGCAAAAAAAGCGGTCAGCTGTGGTTATTTTGCATGGCCACATCTGCAAGTGCTGGATTGCAGCAATACCACACTTGTCACAAGCCCCATAGACAATGCATGGGGCTTGCCACAAGTGCACTGTAAGTACGGCCGTTAGGTGGCAGATGCGGTTTTTGTCCGGATCAGCCGGATTTAGACAAAAACGCTAGTGTGAAAGGCCCCTAATTCGTCACTCAAAAAATAAGCTTTCAGACTTTTTTGTTTGCTGTAACTTTTATATTGTTTGACAATGAAAAATGTATTGTTTTTATTAGCAGTGCTACATTGTAGAAAATCTTAAAATAAGCTATCACTATAATTGTACTGACCTGCAAAATAAAGTAGTTATGACTTGTGTAGCACTTTGAAATGAGCAAAAATAAAAATAAGAACTTTCCCTGTACTGCTGTCTTTGTTCATTCTAGTTCCAAAAACCAGAGTATGGCTCAGTTCACACTTATCCTACACTCTTATGTCGGGGTTCTTGTGTAAATCACAAAAATCTCGGTTCAGACAAAACCCATAATGGAACCACTCGCTATATAAAAGCAGATAGCACCACTTTGGTCTCTGTCTGGTCTCTGTTCCATCCGTGTTCCACTATTTTAGGTGCTGCAGGAAGGAGGACCGTCCTACAATCTGGTGCATCACGTTAATAAGAGAAAGGGTGTGGTGGTGGAGGAGCTGGGTCACGGGAGGCAGGGTTGTGGTGATGGTGGTCGTTGTTGGCGGTACGGTGGGGGTGTCCCAACAAGTTATCACTGAGCGCTATTAATCTCGCCGCAATTGATGCAATGGCCGAAAGGAAAATGACTGCGGAGGCAGCGCAGGTGCAGACTAAGGTCTTGTACAGGCAAGATCTTCATATGCTCCTGGGCTGCCTCCGCAGCCATTTTCCTTTCAGCCATTGCATCAACTGTGGGGAAATAAATGGTGCCCAGCGATAACCTGCTGGGACAACCCACCCTCCCAACTCCGGGCCCCCCCACCGCATTGCCCCAACATACCGCTACCACTCCATCATTGTGACCCTGCCTCCTTTGAATCTGCTCTACTGCGGCCCCTCCTATTCCTCAGGTAAGCTGCTGTTCAGATTATAAGAATCACCCCCATTTTCCCCCACGTTTGTTGTAAAAAAAAAAGTATGTCTTAAAATCCAAAAAATACATTTAATTCATTGTAAGGTGTAATTTCTACAATGGGGTCACTTGGGTTTTTTCTGCTTTTTTGGCGCTTTAAAAAAAAAACAAAAAAAAAATATTTTCTTTTCACATGTTCTTGTTATAAGGTTTCGTTAATCATGTGCAGGGTAAAGGGGTTGTCCAGTCTAAATCTCACTGCGCTGTGAATATGAGCTTTGCATACTCCTGTCCAGAATCTGACTAGATGCAATACAAGTGTATTGAGCGAGGTCGCTCCCTTCTGGGAGTATGCAAATCCCATAATTGGGGCCATGTGACCGCCATTCCCATCTCTAATGGTGGGTTTACACGCCACGATATCGTTTCGATATCGCAACTCAATGGCGCGGGAGCGCGCAATTAGTGCACGTTCCTCCCGCATCGCATTGAATGTTTACACGCTGCGATATCGTATTACAACGTCCGTGCGATGTCACCGCCTCCCAACCCAGGATCGCATACTTAACATGGGAGTGAATGGGTGACGTATGAAATCGCATCGTAATTGGGCGTTTACACAGCACGATCCGGCTTCAATCGCTATGCAATATCGGGGCATTGAATAGCACGCTCATTCGATCCCCGATATCGCATTGACATCGTTCCTGCATCGTATTGGACGTTCACACCATACAACGCAGGAACGATTTCGCCTCCGACGATTGAACCACGTGACTTTTCATTGAAATTGTACTGCGATATCGCGACGTGTAAACCCGCCATGACATCAGCACATCCTCACAGTGCACAGTGATGTGTCAGTGTCATGTGGCTGCGAGATGGACATGACCTCGCACAATGCAAGTGTGTATGGCAATTGAGTGAGGTTGCTCCCATCTGGTCGTATTCTGGCCAGGAGTATGTAAGCTGCAAACTCGTAGTCGTATGACACCGGCAAATCACTGTGCACTGTGAGGATTCACCAGTCTGCAGTCACATGGAGTGTTGGGCCAGACAAAGCCTTGAAAAATGCTCAGTTCACCCCTAGATGAATTCTTTCTGCTGTGTTGTCATGCCAGGAGCTCCGCAATTGTGACATGGTGCCCGCCATCTATTTCAGCCAAATTTGTTTTAAGAAACCCCAGCGGCGATGCCGCCTGTCAGGTCGCCGGAGGTGTCGCCCCATGTAAATTGAGGACGGCGACACTGGCGGGGGCGGCAAAAACATGCGCGCTCCAGCCCGTCGTTGCCGACATCTCCGGTGCCGTCGCAAAGTGTGACGGTACCCACACTGTCCGAGTGACTTGCGAGTTACTGGCATGAGTCTCGGATCATTCACCCGGCACGACCCCAGCGTCTTTGGCTCGGTCACTGGTATGTTTTTCTATGTTGTTCCACTGCTCCCGTCCATAGAGGGGGAGGCCATCCCGGGTGAATGATCCGAGACTCGTGCAAGTAACTCGCATGTCAATCGGACAGCGTGTTTCCAGCCTTAGCACTACTTCCATGTTTCAGAAGCAGAGCTGCATAGTGGGATGCACAGCCTCAAGACAACGCTACATTGCCACGGCTCTGAACTGCCAACCTCAGGAGTGCTGGCAAGCAGGAAGGAGAGGAGCTGTGTGCTACTGTATTCAGAAGATGTATAAAGGAAAGAAACGAGGCAAAGATTAAAATAGTGCACAGCCATACGCTAGGCTTCTTTTGTTCTTTTGGGAGATGAACTGCAGCCAACATTGTCCATCAGTGCCTTATTTCCCTCTTCTCATTGAGAACACTTATGCGTATATATGACAACTAGGAAGAATAGCTACTTTATAGTGGGTCCATGAAAAACATCTATTATCTGTCTACAGTATAGGATGATAAATATGTGATGGCGGCATTCCTGGCCGATCACAAGAGCATGACTGTATGTAGATGGATGGTCATGTGTGCGCAGTTTTCAGTGTCTGTGGGACTAATGGAGAGGGCCAAGAAATGTTCCTACAGAAGGGACAGCTCCAGGACCTGCTCATAAGTACCTGGACCGTCTTATACAGGCAGACCATCGACTTCTCTGTTATGCTACAGTGCATGGCAGGTCTGCACATACAGTCCAGGCAACCCCTGAGGATCTTAATGATAATGGGGCATATTTACGAACAACCTGTCCATTTACCATTTTATTAAAGCTCGCAAATTAGTTGAAAATTGATTAAATGATTAATATTATTGATTTCTGTTTTTTTTTAATTTTTCTTCTTTATGTAGGGCAAGTGAAAGTTTTCCGGGCGCTGTACACATTTGAGCCTAGAACGGTATGTACTATATTTACACTGTCATCGTTCTTAGTCTTTCTCTTTATGAAATTATTAGGATAAACATCATCACAGTTTAGTTGTGAAAGATTAGCCACAGGCTAGCTGTTCTAGTGTCTTAAGTGTGAATATAGAAAAAAAACAGATACTATGCTTCTCAGAATTGATTATACTGAGCAGCAGCAATGTGCACACGAGCCAGATGCTTACATCTTCAGTGTACAGTTGTATTGAGCTAACATGTATTGTATATGCTATATTTTTAGCCTGATGAATTATACTTTGACGAAGGAGATATTCTTTACATCGCGGATATGGTAAGTGTGTCATTCAGCCACAATCTTCGCCTCCATCATTTCTTAGATTTATACTGCTCAAGTATGTGCATATATTTTCTTACTTGAGTGCATGTGTATCCTGTCTATCCGCTCTCTGTCTATCTGCTCTCTCCCTGTCCAGAGTACCCTCTTCCTTCCTTAACCCAAATATCAACTGCCTACCATTTGCTCCAGCAAAATAATTATTATTCAAAATGATGTTTGGTAAAAATACATGTAACTTTTATTTTGTGTGTTAGTACGATTCTGGCGCTACTAAATTTTCATTAGTTTATTTTTTGATTGGTTACATTAAAAAAAAAAAAAAAAAAAAAAAACGGTTAAAGAGAACCTTTTTTGTAAGAAAACACTATGAACCTGCAGATATGGGGTTTATCTGCAGGTTAATAGCTTTCTGAAGTTGCCTGTCGCCCGCACAGAGAGCCCTGCTGATGGCAGTGTATTATTTTTCTTCCTCCCCAGCAGTCTCAGGCTTTCAGTCCTCGGGATGGCGTCAGCCCAGCTTCAGACTTTCAGTCCTCTGGATGGCATCAGCCCAGCTTCAGGCTCTCAGTCCTCGGGATGGCGTTGGCCCAGCTTCAGTTACTGTTCTGTACAGAGTGAGCGGCGACTGTAAGTGCGCCTCTGACATTGACTGAAAGCCGTCTCTGACCATAGGAAATGGCTAATACTAGCGGTACACTAAATATCACAGAAATATTAAAATGTACTTACTAAACATAAAGGAAAATATAAGAAGTTTTGGCTTTTTTTTTTTTTTTTTTTTTACAGAACAAACTGGTTAAAATGTAGAAATCAAAGCCAGCTTGGTCAGCTGAGAAGGAAATCTTGGCTCCAGGAGATTTTGGCCAATCATATTTTACATTAGTGGCTAATAGTGCCATTTTCTCATTATGGCAACTTATGTGAGCAGCAGAATGCTCCATCATTGTGTACATGGCAAGTTGGTAAATATGTGTATATTTTTCTACAAAGTCTTGTAATATTCTAGTTGGATATGTAAAATTAATGTTATATGTACGTACATTGATGATTTTGATCAGTCTTGTCCTCATACACAGGATTGTATCCAGGACCCTTGTGTCACGGTCCTAAATACAACACTTCTATAATCATTGCCCCTTGTTAGGGTGCTTTCACACTAGCGTTTTTCTGTGATCCATGGCTGTCCGTTGTAAAACAGACAGCCAGGGATCCGATTTGGCCCCCATGTTATGCTATGGGCACGGATTGGATCGGATTTGCCCTTAGTGGCAACCGATTTTTGTCGGATCCAATTGTGTCCGATTTTTTTACTGTGCCCAAAATTGCAGACTGCTGCAATTTTGGGCACAGCGGATCAAATTGGACGAATTGGATCCGACCTGATCCGCGCCAAATAACATGGATCAGCTGATCGCGGTAACCGGTCATGTGACTGTGACATCACGCCAGTCCTGTGAGGATCAGAAGAAGATAGCTGGAAGCGCCGGGGGACTCGTGGATGGGTAGAATAAAGATTTTTTTTATTTTTTAAGGCTGGAAAAGAGGGGGGAGAGAGGGGGAGAAAGAGAGGTCAGAGAGAGAAGGGGGAAATAGGTGATAGGAGGGGAGGAGTGCAGGAGGAGAGGGAGGAGAGAGGGAGAGGATCTAAACTAATCATGCAAAATATCGGAATCGGATGCCTATTTGCATCCGATTGCAGGCATCAGTTGCTGCTTTCACACAGTGTTTTTGTGCTGTCCGAGGGGATCGACTTTTTGAAGGACCCCTCGGACAGCACAAAAGCACTGTGTGAAAGCAGCCTTAGTTTACACTATATACGGCTGCTGTCGGACATTGCAATGTCACATTTTTGTTTGCGTTTTATATTACAGACGCAATCCACAGACCTGCTGCCGTTCATCAGAATCAGAGTAGAAGTGCTCTGACCCAGGTTCTGATGACCCAGTGAAGTCCAATAACTGCATCCATAACACAGGCATCCACATTACAATTGTCTGAAAGCAGCCTCAGATGTTTTATTCCTGGCATTGCTTTTCGTCAAGAATACTTGTGTTAAAATTGTATCTTAAAAGGTTTTTCTTTTTCATAGAGTGACACAAATTGGTGGAAGGGCACCTGTAAGGGGAAGACTGGACTCGTACCAAGTAATTATGGTAAGATTCTTCTGTGCCATTTTCATCAGACTGGGGCCGGCCAAAGATTGCAGAATTAAAATATGTTGGCTCAGACCAACAGTCCTCTGTGTTTTGTGGGGTTATGAGATTCAGTGTATGGGTATTTGTCTTTTTAGTGTTAACTTAAGGAGAACATGTCATGTCTACAGACGCTGGTAATCTGCAGGTTAATAGTGATACAACGCTGTCCGTCTACCCTACTGAAAGAGCGGCTACCAAGAGAAAATGAACACTCTTCACATGCCCCAACACTTTCACAGCTTGCACTGCTGCAGTTCAGTTGGATGTTGACATGTAGATGATGTTCAGTGGACAATAGACATTGCATTTTAATCTTCAGATATTTTTTTCTTTTATAGCCCCCACATAGTCTAAAGCTGTCTCCAGTTGGTTTAGGATAGGGACACCCAATCTTTTTTGGCCTCATTCACATTCATCTCTGAAAGATGATCACGAGGCACAGTTTATGAAGAAATTGTAGAAGCCCACTGTGTGCCTGCTTCACAGTTAGAATATCCCAAATACCTGTTGTAAGTTAATATTACTTCAAATGCCCCTTTTATAAAGTAATAATGCCTCTAGTACGAAGTTGTAAAGTAATAATGTCCTAAGCGCCCCCCTTAAATGACTTGTGCTACCAGTGCCCTTAATAAAATAATAATGCCAAGTGTCTCCATATGAAGTAATAATCACCCAAGTGCCCCATTACAAAGTAATATGCCTTCTTTAAAATTAATAATATCCCGGAGTGCCCCGTGGGAAACAAATGCAAACACGGGGAGAACATACAAACTCCTTGCAGATGTTGTCCCTTTGGTGGGAATTGAACCCAGGACCTCAGGACCCCAGTGCTGTAAAGGCTGCAGTGCTAACCACTTGTGCCACCCACAAGTTATAATGCCCCCAGTGTATGTCAATAAAGTTAAGGCTGGAGTCAGACTGGTGCATTGCATCGATACGAAATGTTAATAACCCTCTGCTCAGACTTTGCTGTGAATGTGAGCCAAGTATCATGCAAATGTGATCGGATGACTGGTGTAAAAAGGAGGGAGATATTAATCTTTTCATCTCCTTCATTGCCACCCTTAGCATATATCATACTGCACTTAAATACATAGACTTCTATGGGTGCCAGTTAGCTGAGACTCTGACAATCGCGACATGCTGTGATTTTTTTTTTTTTTTTTTCTTAGTCCAATTAAGGTTGAGTAAAAACTCGCATAACTGAGCTGCCTGTTTGATTAATCCCTTTACGACCTGTGGTGTAATTGTACGCCCTTTGCCTACCTCTGATGCGAGGTTAAAAGCTGAGCTCGCATCATCCCTAACATGTCACCTGATCTGATCAGTTGATATGTTTTTAACAGCACCAATCAGATCAGTGATCCAATTGGTAATATTAACCCTTTGGATTGTGCTGTCAGTCACTGACTGCGCAATGCAAAGCACCATGGTGGGGATTGAGCTGTTCCCAGCCGGCATCGGCAGCCTTGTTTTGTGATTGATAGGGCCTCGATGCATTACTATCACAGCGCAGGGTCAGCTTATGATTTTGGCTGCTGTCATTGATCACCTATCTCCTGGTGATCCCTGAGCTGGGATGCTGACAGAAAGTGATCATTTGTGTCATGCAGAGAGATGCTTAAGAATCTGCCCAACAGAGGCGATCGGACACTACGGCGCTAAGGTGCCCTAAGGAGCAGTGTAAAATAAAAGGAAAGTGGAAAAAAAAAAATTAAAAAAAAAAAAAAAAAGAAACATAAGTTCAAATCACCTCCCTTTTACTACATTGAAAATAAAGCTATTGGAAAAAGAAAACCTATTTGGTATCGCCAGGTTCAGGAATGCCCGATATGTCAAAATATAAAATCAATTAATCAGATCTGTAAACTGCATAATGTGGAAAAAGGGCAAACGCCAAAAATTGTTTTTAGTCACCGCAACATTGCAATAAAATGCAATAACAGGTGATCAAAACAGCGCATCCAGCCACAAATGGTATCATTAGAAACATCAGCTCAAGATGCAAACAATAAGGGTATGTGCACATCAGTCGGTTTGTGGGCTGGTTTTGCACGTTTTCCGTCGGCGGTTCCCGCTGAGTTTTTATGTTAATTTATGTTAATCCTACCCACCGGTAGGATTAACATGCTAGTCAATGGAGTTTTGAAAACGCTGTGTACATTACAACGTTTTTCTTCTTGACGATTTCAGTTTATTCACCGGTTTCCGACCGGTTCTCAAAGATAGAGCAAGCGACTTCTTTTTAGCGTTTTTCCAGCGGGTCCAGCTGAACAAGTGCAACAAAGACCAGTCTGGAAATCGCTAAGAAGAACGCCGGGAAAATCGCCAAGAACACGCTGTACGACCGCTAGGAACCCGATCGCAAAACGTTAGGAAATCGCTAACAAAACGAGGGACACTGGCGAGTGCAGAAAACTCAGTTTCTGCCAGTCTCCACCGGTTCCCGGCCGGTCTGCAAAGATGCAGAACCGACTGATGTGCACTTACCCTAAGCCATTACACAGCCCCAGATCCCGAAAACTGAGAACGCTGCGAGTCGTGGAAAATGGGACAAAAGTGCGATTCTTTTTCTTTAAAAACTTTAGAATTTTTTTTCACCACTTAGTTAACAGTAAAAGTATACATGTTTGTATCTACGAAATCATACAGACCTGAGGCATCATACTGACACGTCAGTTTTACCATATAGTGAGTATGATGAATAACCCTTCTCCCCAACACCCCCCAAAAAAGTGTAATTGCACTTGGATTTTCTCTAGTCACCTTCCACGACAGCATAGGAGGTAGCCTCGCAAGAGAGGTTAAAAGGCCCCTCCCACCTCCCATTAGCCAGTGTTTTTCCTGTCCCCATGGGGCATGGAGAGGTTTTTCCTTGTGCTGTGGGGCCGGCGACTACAGCATACCTGATGTTTAGCCGGGCAGCGTTGGTCGGTGCTGCGGTTCTCCTCCTACGGCTGCTCCTACCGCACGTTTTTTCGCGGTAGGACCGTGCCCTGGTCCTCCGATTCATCCTTGGAGGTGATGCGGGCTTTGGGCGCCCCGCCGGCGGCCTCTCGGTGCCCCCTGAGCCGCCGGCTTCCCCCTGCTGCGCGCGCTGTCGCGCCGACCGGATGTGACGTCACGCGCGTCACTCCCGGGTCACGTGCTTCCCCGGGGGAGCGGCGCTTCCGGTTCCGGCGGTCGGAATCCGGAGGGACAGCGTGCAGGGCACGCCTCTGCTGCTACTGCAGGCCTGCCTGGGACCCTGCGTGGGGGGAAGGGGCACCTTGTTTGGAGCGGTGGGGCAGGCTTACATCATATAAGCTGCCCTGAAGACATCAGTAAGGTGAGCTGTACTATTGGTCAGGATGGCTGATCTTGCTGCTGAGACCAGCTCTGCCCCAGCCACAGTGAGTCTATGCCGAGGGGGGGGGGTCCATGTGCCTGTGTGCAGGCAGATTCTTATGGCGCCCTTCTATTTCTTATAGGGAGAGAAGCCAGCTGTTAAAAAGCCCGGTGGGAAGCGATGCCCTGTCTGTAATAAGAAGTTTTTCTTCCCCCTGGGACAAGAAACTCTGCCAGGAGTGTACAGATCGTGTAGTTCGGGCCGAACATCCCTCCTTAGTGGAGGAATTACGCTCCATGGTGAAGCAGGAGATCCAGGCCTCTTTGGCTTCCCTGACTTCGGCTGCTCCCAACCCGGTCTCAGGTCCTCCGTCTCCAAAGAAACGGAAACGGCAGCAGGACCTGTCTGACTCTGACGCCCAGTTAGACTCAGAGTCGGATAATTGGGATGATGGTTCTTCGCCCATGGCCTCTGACCCTAGCAGATTCCTGTTCTCTTCAGAGGATTTGGCTGGGCTCATTGGTGCGGTCCGTAGCACTATGGGTCTGGAGGAGGAACCGGTCCTCCACTCTGTCCAGGATGCGATGTTTGCTGGGCTTCGTCCGGTCAAACCGGTGGGATTTCCTGTCCATCCCAACATTCAGGATCTCATTGTTCAGGAGTGGGAATTTCCTGAAAAAAGGGTTAAAGGTACTCTGAAAAACAGGTTTTCGCTGGAGGACACCCCATTTTCTTGGGATGTCCCCAAGGTGGATGTCCAGGTCACTCGGGTGGCTAAAAAGACCTCGCTCCCTTTCGAGGATACGTTCCAGCTGAGAGATCAGATGGATAGGAAAATTGAGGGGCTGATGAAGCGCTCGTGGGAAGCATCAACATCTACCTTGCAGGCGAATGTTGCTTCCACCTGCGTTTCCAGGTCAATCCTCAGATGGTTGGATCAGCTTGAGTGTCATATCTCCCAGGGTACTCCGAGGGAGGAGATTCTGGAATCCTTGCCTTTGTTAAAGAAGGCGACTGGATTTCTGGCTGACGCCTCTGCAGAATCGGTGCGCATGGCTGCCCGTACTTCCGTCCTTTCCAACTCGGCGCGGCGTGCACTCTGGTTAAAGATGTGGACGGGGGATTCCACATCTAAGATGCGCCTTTGTTCCATTCCCTTTAAGGGGGATTTGGTTTTTGGGCCTGCGCTGGATGACATCCTGGCCAAGGCCTCAGATAAGAAGGCTCTCCCTGAACAACGTATAGCGAAAAAATCGTTTTTTTCGTCCCCAGGTGCCTCAGGCCTCCCAGCCCAGAGGTAAAGGGAAGGGAGGTCGTTGGTCCTACCCTAAAGGTAGAGGGAGGAACATCTTTGTTCCCCCTCCAACAACGTCCTCAACAGGACAAACAGTGACTCGGTGCGGGTAGGGGGAAGACTCTCCGCCTTTCTTCCCATCTGGCGAGGCATTACCAACTGCCAGTGGGTGCTCAACATCTTATCGGAAGGTCTCTTAATCGAGTTTGTGTCTCATCCCCCTCCGGTTCTTCGAGTCACTAACCTGCCCTCGAGGGGATCTCAGGATCTCCTGTTTTCCAACCTTCTGGAACTCTTGGCTTCCAATGTCATTTCCAGAGTTCCGGAGTCGGAACGCGGCAGTGGACATTACTCCCGGCTCTTCATGGTGAAGAAGCTGTCAGGGGCTGCCCGGATTATAATCAATCTGAAGCAGCTCAACCAATATGTCCGCTACCGCAGATTCAAAATGGAATCAATCAGGTCAGTGATCCCCTTGATAGGGCCCCACTTCCAGATGGCCACCATAGATTTGAAGGATGCGTATTTCCATGTGCCGATTCATGCTCGGCACAGGAAATACCTGCGGTTTGCGGTGTCTTACCGGGGGGAGATCCACCACTTCCAGTTCGACGTTTTGCCTTTCGGCATCTCCTCTGCACCTCGGATTTTTACAAAAATCATGGAGGAGGTGGTGGACTTCCTCAGGTTATAAGACATCTGTCTGATACCATACTTGGACGATCTTCTTCTGATCGCGCCTTCAGAGGAGGTCCTCAGGTCGGACGTGGACAGGGTGTTTGGCATTCTTCGGTCGTTGGGGTGGCTCCCCAACCTGTTGAAGTCTCAGCTTCTCCCTCCTCGGTCAGGAGATTCCTGGGGGTGCTTCTGGACTCAGACAAACAGGTGTCTTTTTGCCGGAAGATCACAAAACGTCCCTTATGTCACGAATCTCTTCCCTGAGAGCTCAATGGTCCCCCACGCTCCGGGAATCCATGTCGGTCCTGGGGTCTATGACGGCGTGCATCCCTTCAGTCATATGGGCCCAGGCACATTCCAGGTGCCTTCAGGACCACATTCTGGGGCATTGGAATAGTCTCCCCTCCTCCCTCAACAAGAGAGTTTGCTTGTCGGGGAGGGTGGTGTCCTCCCTCAGGTGGTGGTTGTCCCCGGCGAATCTGGCCAACGGAGTCTCTTGGTCTCGGACTCCTCTGGTTACGGTGACGACGGATGCCAGCCAGCGGGGCTGGGGGGCGGTGGTATCGGGGTCCCCGTTTCAAGGTATCTGGGGTCCTCTGATAAGCTCTCGCTCCTCCAACTTCCGCGAACTCAAAGCGGTAGAGGAAGCTCTTCTGGCTGCGCAAGATTTGGTCCGGGGGTCACATGTGTTGGTGTATTCGGACAATGTGACCACTGTGGCCCATCTTCATCATCAAGGCAGCACCCGGTTTCGTGACCTAAAAGTGATCTCCAGCCGCATCTTCCTCTGGGCCGAGAGATCTCTCCTGTCTCTCTCGGCAGTCCATCTCAAGGGAGACTTGAACTCTCAGGCGGATTATTTAAGCCGCAGAGATCTCCACCCAGGGGAATGGAGCCTCGACCAGGCAGTTTTTTGCAGCCTGGTGGTGCGCTGGGGAGTTCCGGAGGTGGATTTATTCGCCTCAGGGCTCAATTGCAAAGTAAGAACGTTCTTCTCCCTCAACCCCAAGGATGGAGCAGTTGGGGTGGATGCCTTCTCCCACGCTTGGCCGTTTCATCTAGCCTACGCGTTTCCTCCGCTCCCTCTGCTAGCCAGGGTTCTGAGGAAGATCAGGGACGAGCGGGTTCCGACTATCCTAATTGCCCCGTTCTGGCCAAAGAGAAGCTGGTTCAATCTGGTCAGGTCTCTCCGGGTGGACGGTCCTGTGCATATGGGGGAGGACCCGAGCCTCCTCTCACAGGGTCCGTTCTTCCATCCGGCTCCGCAGCGTCTCAGTTTGGCTGCCTGGCTTCTGAGGCCCGAGTGCTGAAAGCCCAAGGCCTTTCCGAGAAAGTTATCGCAACTTTGCAGGAATGCCGTAAGCCAGTCACTAATTCCATCTACAATAAGATTTGGAAGAAGTTCTCCTGGTGTGGGGCCCGGGTGCCGGATCCCTTTGCTCCAAATGTTTCTCAGATTTTGGACTTCTTGCAGCAAGGGTTGGATCTGGGTCTTAAACCTAGCACCCTTAAGGTCCAGGTGGCTGCCTTGAGTTCTGTGTTTGATGTGAGACTGGCTGATCATCGTTGGGTCAAACGTTTCATGGTGGCGGCTTCCAGACAGTGTCCCTGTCGGAGGAGTGTCTCCCCCTCGTGGGATCTGAATCTTGTACTTACGGGCCTGACTCGTTCTCCTTATGAGCCCCTGTCGGATTGTTCCATGAGGTCCTTGTCTCATAAGCTCGCTTTCCTGGTGGCTATTATTTCAGCAAGGAGAATTGGTGAACTTCAGGCCTTGTCCATCCGTGAGCCCTATTTGACGGTGCGGGATGACAGCATTGTTTTTCAGTTGGATCCGTCGTTTCTGCCGAAAGTAGTGTCTGAGTTCCATCGATCTCAGTCAATCGTTCTACCATCCTTCTGTCCACATCCTAGATCTGCGAAGGAGGTGGAATTCCACTCTCTGGATGTCCGTCGCCTGGTGCTACATTACCTAGAGGTCACGGCTCCCTGGCGTATTGACCAGAATTTATTCATTCAGCATTTTGGTCGCAACAAGGGCCGGAAGGTGGCTAAAGGCACTATAGCCAATTGGATAAAGAGAGCAATCACGGATGCCTATCTCGGTCAAGGCCTCTTGGCTCCTACTGGTTTCACGGCCCATTTTACCCGGGCCATTTCGGTCTCCTGGGCTGAGCGTGCTGGGGCTTCTCCGGAGCAGCTCTGTAAGGTGGCTACATGGTCTTCGCTACATACCTTCACCAAACACTATCGTGTGGATGTGATGGCTGGCAGGGACTTGGCCTTTGGCCGGAAGGTCCTGCAAGCTTTTGTCCCTCCCTAGGTAAGGATTCGTGGGCATTCCTCCTATGCTGTCGTGGAAGGTGACTAGAGAAAATAGAATTATTCTTACCGTTAATTCGGTTTCTAGGAAACCTTCCACGACAGCACTTATTTCCCTCCCTAATTTCCTGATTTATGGATTTTATGCTTGTTTCTTATGCGTTCTGGGTTCGTTGTAAGACACTGGCTAATGGGAGGTGGGAGGGGCCTTTTAACCTCTCTTGTGTTCCTGTCCCCATTAGGGCGTGGCGAGGCTACCTCCTATGCTGTCGTGGAAGGTTTCCTAGAAACCGAATTTTGGTAAGAATAATTCTATTTTTTTTCTCTATTTTCCAGTAAACTATATGGTAAAATATGTGATGTATTTCAAAAGTCGTTCCACAAAAATAAGCCCTCATGTCCATGTTGATGGAAAAATAAAAAACTAATTGCTCTTGGAAGAAGGGTAGGGAACAACCTGAAAATCGCCCCAGGGTGAAGGGGTTAACCTTAATTCAAGTGCAATGGGAGATTTTCTTGCATTGGACTCGTGCGTGTCCTACACCAGTGTCACTTCGGCCTTGGAGTGGATCTCACTTGAACTGACAGCCGCAAGCCATATGAGGAGCCCGTGAGTCACGTGGTTCTCAAGCCACAGGCTAAGGACCCCCTAGTTTGAGCCATTGATGTGTTTGACTAAGCCAGGTGTGAATGTTCATAACTTTGTATGGGGTGATGGGTTTTCAGTTCTCCAAGACTCCATAAAGCGGACACTTCTGAAATGGAGGAACGAGAGGTCACAAAATGATTCCTCGGCCTCATTAAAGGGGTTGTTCATAAAGAAGTCTGTAGTCACTCTACATGAAAAAATTAAGAAATGTAGCTAAAAAAACATTTGTGCTTTTGTTGCCATTTTCTGAGACCCATAGCATTCTCATTTTTTGGGATCTAGGGCTGTGTGATGTGTTGTTTTTTTTTGTTTTTATTCTTGAGCTAACATTTTAATTATATGATTTATGTGTAGATGCGATGTGTTGATCGTCTGTGATTGTATTTCATTTATTTCATTGCAATGTTGTGGCGACCAAAAAAATATGTTTTTTTTTTTCTTTTTCTTTACGTAGTTTAACGATCTGATTGATGTTATGCTTTGATAGGCATTTCAGAATGTGATACCAAATATATGTTTTTTTTTCTTAAAAGAGGACCTGTCACCCCCCTGCTGCATGGCAAAGTACTGCATGTCTGCTGCATTCAGGGAAGGGGTCCCCCATGGCTGTAACCCGAGAAATACACTTTATAAAGCTTACAGATAAGTAGTCTAATGGGTGGGATCTTATTACCAGGTTTTCACCGCTGGCACAGTCCTCCCTTCTCCTCCGTATATATTTAGCTCCTTGTATGTGAATGCGGCCGCCTCCTGCGCTAGATTCCCACCCTGCTGTTTAAATCAAGCACAAAGCAGGGCAGGCTCTGCTGCTGATGTCACGCAATGCCGCTCTGTGTGGCAGCATGATTGACAGCACAGAGAAGTGGAGGGCAGAACAGGAGGCGGCGGCATTCACATACAAAGGGCTGAACTCACAAGGAGGAGGCTGGAGGACTGTGCCAGCGGTGACAACCTGTTAACACTAGAAGTCCCAGAAATTTTGAGCTCCCCCCTGAAGTCCCGAGAGAGGGTCAAATGACCCTTAGTCCTAACTGAATAGAACTAACTAGAAACTAAATGGCTAACTCAATGGAAAACAACAACCTCCTGTGGTGCGACAGTAATGGCCTTAATTACAGAACAAAAGACGGTGATTAGAGGATGTTAGCTAAAATCCTTCAGGTCATTCGACCCGTCTCTGGGTTCCAAAGGCAGAAATGTTAAATGACCCGTCTCTGGGACTTCTAGTGTTAATAAGATCCCACCCATTAGACCTCTCATCTGTAAGCTATATAAAGTGTATTTCTCGGGGTACAGGGGAGCTGGAGACATGGGGGACCCCTTCCCTGAATGCATCATACATTCTGCATTCAGTGCTGCATTTAGTTTGCCATGTAGCAGGGGGGTGACAGGTCCTTTTTAATAGTTTTACTTTCAATGAGGCAAAGAGGGGTTGATTTGAACTTTTTAAAAATTTTACTGTACACTTTTTTTATTGATTTTTTTTTTTTTTTTTTTTTGGGCACCCTTAGGGTATGTGCACACTGGGCGGGTTTTCGGCGGTTTACCTGTGTAAACCGCCGTTTTGCATACATTAGTTTTATTTAAATTTATGTTAATCCAAACCGACGTTTGGATTAACATTGAAACTAATGTAACCCGCCCAAGCCTGTGCACATACCGGCGGTTACCCAGCGTCATCCGTTGCTAACCCGCAGGTTTCCCAGCGGGTTAGCAAAGAATGACCATGTTCTAAAAACCGGCCGGTTCTGCTGCGGCTGCAAGCAGAATCATGTGCTGCTTCCAGCCGCTGCAGAATCGCCGCCGAGAACCCGCTGGGCAGCCGCCGGATACCGCCCGGCTCCCGCAGCTCATACCCGCCAAGAAGCCGGTGCACGGCGCCGGAGCTTCCTGGCGGATCCCGCCAGCAGCCGCCGACCGAACCGCCGGGTAAGTGTGCACTTACCCTTAGGGTGTCTGAAGCCTGCGGTGTCCGGTCACCTCAGCTGTTCAGTGATGCTTCAGCATCCCTCTCGACAGCATAGATGCTGATAATCTGTGAATGCCGGCGCTCAGCTGTATTCACTGGAAGTATATCATCACAGCAACAGGGGTGTCATAACATTGGCGCTTCGTGATCGTGTTATGGGGTCGCCGTTGACTGCGCTGTCAAGAGTTTGAGATCATGATCTAACTAGTTAACAGGCCTGGGTGGATCTTGTTAGCTGCAAACAGGGGTGCATGAAGCCTTCCCACCGCCTGAAGAGCAGGGGGTGTTGATAGCGGCGGGTGGGGGGTGTTGTTATCGCCGACTGGGGGGTAAGGCTGCTGTTAGCGCTGGGGGGTCAGGCAGAGGGAGCTGCAGCCAGTGACGCTCATCACACAGGGAGCCGTTGTGTGGTGAAGGCGCCGCCCCCTTCTACACAGCCGCTCCCCCTGCCTACTTGCCACCTGAGACTCAGGGCTCACACTGTCCAATAAATGGTGCGGCCCTGGCTGCACATCTCGACTGATCAGATCAGCCAACATATACAGGGAATGATGTGAGCTCACGTCAAAGTCAGGGACATGACCAATGACTTGCCTATGAGTCATTGGTCAAGAAGGAGTTAAATGGAATTGGTTTTGTGCAAAGCACATTTTTCGTGGATTTAGACAGAAGTCCTGACGGATCCTCTAATGTTTAGCGCACACATAATGTGCACCCTTCCTGAGGCTATGGGCATACAGGCAAAGGAGGAAGACTGTGTGTGATTTTTCTGTTTTACCTCATTAAGATCCGCATGCAGAGCAGGCTGATTGAGAACAGCAGAAGCTAGGGAGGGTATAAGAAGCCTTTGTGTTGGCTAAGGTCTTTGGGTTAAAGAGGAAGTATTAATTTTAGCTTTTAAGAAATGCAGAAATGGGCAAAATAAAATGTATTCCTCCTCACGGTGGCATTGTTCTTAACACTGAAATGTTCTTCTTTTTAGATATGACGATAGTTATTACACATGTGTCATCTAGCTGGATAAATAGGCGTGTTACTCTTCTCCCTGTTAATATTAGGCCTTTGGGCATATCCAACAGATGTGTTTATGATGAAGCTGGAGAAGATGGCTACCAGTAGTCACATCGTGTATAGGAATAGCTTTAAAACACGGCTCTAGTGGTTTTAACCAGCTCTAGAGTGGTGTTTCTAATCTAATGTCCCTTCCTCAACATTATACTCATCTTCCAGAATGTTCATCTAATATTGGTGGGGCTCCGTTCCCATGCCACCATCTTGTGACTGCAACTTTTAAGTGGTCGGAAGTCAGAAGTTACATCACAAGCTCTCATTGCAGGTCTGAGGCCAGAATGCTCATAGCCTTTTTTTGATTTGCACAGATCCAGCAGGTCACAAACTGCAGAAGGCCAACTAGAAGGTGAAAATGCCACAAAAGCAAACATGTTGGAGTGGTGATTTTAAGCAAAACATTTTGATATAATCCTGCCCAAGTTTATCTGTTTTTTTTTTTTTTTTTTTTAATCACTACTTTCAGATTTTCTTTTAAAACTGTAGTAAAACCTTGTAACCATAACAAAAGCCCATTTTCTTTTAATGAAAGAAAAAGAAAAACTTCTACTACTAGTAATGAATATCAATGTTCTACATTTTTTCTGCAGAGTCATCGCCGTTACACATACTGATGTTCCAGCGATCCCACCAATGATCTAACCTGGCCGGGATCGCTGGAACATCGCTGTGTGGTCGCTGATGAGCTGTCAAACAGGCAGATCTCCTCAGCGACCAGCGACCCGTGTAACGACCTCGACATCGTGGAAAAGAATATAAACTATTCTTTTCCACGATGTTGAGGTACCACTACTGTACTCTGATAGACTGGGGTAAGCAGGCGGAATGCTGGTAAACAGGGTACACATCTGGTTACTAAGCACAGCGCGCTGTGCTTAGTAACCCGATGTGTACCCTGGTTACCAGGGAACACATCAGGTTCAAGGGGCGTAGCACACACGTTGTATGCTGTCTAGCGGGAGACCAATGACTAAAAAATCGTCCTGGCCATTCTGCAGCGATCAGAGAGCTCATTGCTGGTCTCTGCGACATGTCACACACAGCGACTTCGCTAGCGAGGTCGCTGCAACATCACAAAACTTGTGACGTTGCAACGATATCGCTTTGTGTTACGGGGCCTTAAAACAAACCTTGGTTTCATAAAGTTTCTGCTCCAGTGTAGTTAGATCTTTTATGTTTCTGTGCTTCCTAATAAATATCAACATTGTTGGAAACCTAATTTGTGATGGTCTCAAACCTTTTGGCCACACCTGTAGATTGTTACTGTAGGCTTTTCACTTTGCAATGCAAAAAAATGATCTGCGCAAATTCAACATGTAACGCATGCAAATCTTGCTGCAGACTTGCAAAATCTTGGACGATTATAGAGCAACCGTCGTTCTAATTTATATATCCGAGTATCGGGCAGAGTAATAAGCAGATTTGTCTGATAAGAAATATTACAAAGTTGCTTATTTACATGTGTACTATTCATTTATGAAATAAAAATAAAAAAAAAAGGATTCCTTTGTACATGGTCTGTACAACTTATGCAAGCAACGATCATGTTACTAAAGCTTGGAGCATAAAGCTAGCATGCGTGGTGCTTACCAGGTGAGTATATTAATAATTGTCCTAAGTATGCCAGTGTATAAAAATTGTTCTAATGAACATATGCACTTATGGGCCAAAGTGGAAATGTAACTTGCTGTTTTTCTTTCCAGTTGCAGAGCAGGCTGAATCCATTGACAATCCTCTGCATGAAGCATCTAAAGAGGTGAATAAATCTTATTATTACTCTACTAGATTGTCACTTGCCAGGACTTTCTTTTTAGGCACTTGTACCCCATTATGAGCAGTGCACACAGTGTCTTTTTCAGGTGCATTTTTCAAGTGGATGAGGCTTCTGGAAATTCATTTTTGTTCTTTTTTTACTGGCATTTTCCTGTGGGATTTTTTCATTCAACAATGAAGAATGCACTATCAAAATATTGTTTGAGCCTTCCCATTGACTTCTATTGGATTGTGTGCCCACAAATCTGCATGGAAGTTCCTATATCAGCAAAGTTATTGACAATCTTGAAGTCTTGTGCCCACATTCAGGTTTTTTTTCCTTGCAGATTCTGGTACAGAATACATAATATGCAGAATGTCAATTCTTTATGCGTTTTTGGATGCGTCTTTTTCACTGACTTCGCTAAAAGAAAATATAGGCAAAAACACATCAAAACCTGTCAAAAATGCACTGTTTTGTCACAGCATTATTTTCTGGCAGGAGATGCAGCTTTGGTGCAGAAATGTCTGCAAGCAAGTCTGCAACATGGGCACACAGCCTTATACAGTATAGCGCTTCTTCAAAGTGGAACATTTCTGAAGGATTGTCAGCTCACGTACATTAACTGGTTGGCATCTTTAGAGACCTGAAGGAGAGGTAGAAGTCTCAAATGACTGAACTTGGGAATAGCAAACTGTTTACATAGAAATGTATATTTTCATTCTTTTGAGCTATTCGTTATCACTTTTTCAGGTGGTTTTCAAAATGCAATCCACATGTGCACATACCCTAACATGATCTTTTTGTAGAGATCTGATGTGCGAGTCATGAGAAGTAGAGCTTAGGAGCCATATGCAAGTCAGGCTGGAAGTGCATTAGGGTTGTGGTAATGCACTTAATCGGATTCTTCCACATGTAAAAACATGCTGACTGGTTCCAATCAATATATGTTTCAGAATAGTAGAATACATTCTTAAGCCGGCTTTACACCACAGGTACAATCAGGCCCGGTGCTGTCCGGGGTGAACCTGACAGCCCCAACCCGATTTTGCGGTAATATTGCCTTATGGGGCTGGATGAAACCGGATGGCAGCTATCTGCCATCTGCTTTCCATCTGTCCAGGAGGATCCCTGACAATTCGGATTTTTCTCCCGGACACACAAATGTTGCTTGCAACGTTTTTGTGTTTGGGGCGAAAGATCTGCCCAAATTGGATCCTCCCGGATCCGGGGCAATCTGGCGCTCCCTAACATGGGAGTCTTTGGCGCCAGATTGCCCAAATTCGGAAGGATCCGGGATCCGGACACCGGCGGCTGCAGTTCAGCGTAAGCTACACTGAACTCCAGCACCAGGGAGCTGTCCCCTGTGAAGTGGTTCAGCAACATTTCAGCAGGGGACAGCTACCTCAGCTGCGCTCTGCAGAATCCGGCTGCAAACAGGACCGGAGGGCATATTTGCCGTCCGATTCTGTTTGCAAATCGGGTTTGGGGTTGTCAGGTTCACCCCGGACAGCCCCGGACCTGATTGTACCGTGGTGTGAAGCCGGCCTTATAAAAGTTATCCTGTACCAGCTTACATAAATGTCTTTGCTACAATTGTATATGAGAAGATAAGAAATCGTTATTTTCATTGGATATTTTCCATTTTATTAGTATCTGATTGTCTCCATTAACTTTGTGGAAAGGTGTTCTAGTTTATTGCCAATGTTTTAGTACCTCTGCTTTCTGGTAGTAAATTAGGACACGTTTTGGGAAGCCTCTGTAACCTAAAATTGTTAAAAGCACCAATTTATCTTGTGCTTCGTTGTATCATTAAGGTTATGTTCACACTGGACGTTTCTGATTTGTTTTTAGTGCTGCGTTTGTTTGTTTTTTAAAACTGCACCAAAACGTCTGCCAGCAAAGTGAATGGGATTTTCAATTTGCTGTTCAGATGCTGCGTTTTTTACTGCTCCATTAGTGGTGCAGAAAGCGCATCCAGAAAATGAGCATGTCAATTTGTGTAGCGTTTCTCTGGTGCACTTTCTGCACCACTAACATCCAATACCTTACCCTCCCTTCGGTCCCATAGTGATCCCCAGTGATGTCTTCATCCCAGACAGGTCCTGTCTGTGAGTACTATGGTACGGCGCTTCCAGGACCTGCCCATGTGACTATCACATGGGTGGCCCTGAAGTACCGTACTGTACTAGTCACAGACAGGACCTGCCAATGCCAAGGAGGAAGACCTCCCAGGGGATCACTGGGATCGCAGTGAGGGTAAGAAAGTGTGTGTATCTCTGTCTGTGTTTCTGTCTCCGAAATGGAGCAAGAAAGCCACACAAATGGATGTTTTTTTGCAAAAAGAGGATCATTTTATTGGTGCAGGAACTGCACCAAAAATGTAGGGATTAAAAACGGAGCACAAAACACTGTCTGAACTTTGCGTTAGACTGCATTCATGCAAAGAAAGGAAAATCTGGCACCAAACTAGAATCTCGATTAAAAGGTCTTCAGTTCTTTATCATTCAAGCATAAAAATACACATTCTGGAGTATGTAGCCCCCCTCCACACCTGACGCAATTTGGAAACCACAATCTTTATTAATAGGCATACAAAACTGAATGCATGACACATATAGAGAGAACATATAAGCACACCCCAATTACCCATATACACCAAATCATAATTAATTGTGAACTGCAACACCTACTTCTGACAAGAAGATCAAATCAGAAATGTTATCAAGTGTAAAGCACATATTCCTACCTTTTCCACGGATTATAGTTGAGGACTATCAGGATATAGTAGCTCTTATGCACAAATACTTAGGGTATGTGCACATCAGTAGTTTTGTGGGCTGTTTTTTAGCGTTTTCCGTCGGCGGTTTCCGCTGAGTTTTATGTTAATTTATGTTAATCCTAGCCACACGGTTGGATTAACATGCTAGTCCAGTGATGGCGAACCTTTCTAAAGGCCGAGTGCCCAAACCGCAACCCAAAACGAAATTATTTATGGCAAAGTGCCAACACGATAATATAACCTAAATTGCAGCAGTGGTAATCATAAGCGCTGCACAGGGGGGAGAGCAAGCGGTTGCCTTCTCTCTTCCCTGTGCAGTGCTTGTAGTCCTGAAACATTGATGATCAATTCAATTATTTTAACAATTAATTGATTTTAAACTTACCTTTGCAGTCTTCTCTTCTCTTCGGCAGTGGTCAGACAGCTCATGTGTACTGCACATTGAAGCTGAGCCGCTGCCACTGCCCTTTCTAGAAACAGCAAGTGGATTGATCTGTATGGAAAAAATGCAGAATATTAGACAGATAGAAGATAGATTTTATCATGGAATGCAAGCAGATTTCATGCTGAAATCCTGGTCCCTTTCCTTGCAGTAATGTGCTCCATCCTGACCCTCTCCTTGCAGTAATGTGCTCCATCCTGACCCTCTCCTTGTACCTTTGTGCTCCATCCTGACCCTCTCCTTGCAGTAATGTGCTCCATCCTGACCCTCTCCTTGCAGTAATGTGCTCCATCCCGACCCTCTCTTTGCAGTTATGTGCTCCATCCTGATCTTCTCCTTGTAGTAATGTGCTCCATCCTGACCCTCTGTTTGCTGTTAGGTGCTCCATCCTGATCTTCTCCTTGTAGTAATGTGCTCCATCCTGATCTTCTCCTTGTAGCTATGTGCTCCATCCTGATCCTCTCCTTGTAGTTACATGCTCCATCCTGACCCTCTCCTTCTAACTATGTTCTCCATCCTAATCCTCTCCTTCTAGCTATGTGCTCCATTCTGATCCTCTCCTTCTAGCTATGTGCTCCATTCTGATCCTCTCCTAGCTATATGATCCATCCTGACCATCTCCATGCATTTATGGCCCCATCCTGACCCTCTCCTTGCAGTTGTGCTCCATCCTGACCCTCTCCTGGCAGTAATGTTCCTATCCTGACCCCCTTCTTGTAGTAATGTCTTTATCCTTATCACCTTGTAGTATGCCCCATCCTTGTCCCCTTCGGTAATGTCCCATCCTTGTCCCTTGTGGTAATGTCCCCATCCTGCCCCTATCATGTAGTAATGCCCCATCCTGCTGTAATGCCCTATCCTTGTCCCCTTGCAGCAATATGCCCCATCCTGCAGTAATATGCCACATTCTTGTCCCCTTGCAGTAATATGCCCCATCCTGCAGTAATGCCCTAGCCTTCTCCCCTTGCAGTAATATGCCCATCCGTGTCCCCTTGAAGTAATATGCCCCATCCTGCAGTAATGTATTTCATCCTTGTCCACTTGCCATTAATATGCCCCACCCTTATTCCTTTGCAGTAATATGCCCCATCCTGCACTAATGTGCCTCATCCTTGGCCCTATGCAGTAATATGCCCCATCCAGCAGTAATGTGCCCCATCCTTGTCCCCATCACATATTAATCTGCCACATCCTGCCCACATCACATAGTAATATGCCCCATCAGCCCCATTACATAATATGCCCCATCAGCCCCATTAAATATTATGCCCCATCAGCCCCATTAAATATTATGCCCCATCACATAATAATATGCCCCATCAGCCCCATCACATAATAATATGCCCCATCAGCCCCATCACATAATAATATGCCCCATCAGCCCCCATCACAATAATATGCCCCATCACTTAATATGCCCCATCCTGCCCCGTTACTATTGCCCCATCCTGCCCCATCCCATAATAATCTGCCTCATCACATAATAATATGCCCCATCCTGCCCCCATCACATAATAATATGCCCCATCTTGCCCATCACATAATAATATGCCCCATCCTGCCCCATCACATAATAATATGCCCCATCCTGCCCCATCACATAATAATATGCCCCATCCTGCCCCAGCACAGAGTAATATGCCCCATCCTGCCCCAGCACAGAGTAATATGCCCCATCCTGCCCCCAGCACAGAGTAATATGCCCCATCCTGCCCCCAGCACAGAGTAATATGCCCCATCCTGCCCCCAGCACAGAGTAATATGCCCCATCCTGCCCCATCACATAATATGCCCCATCCTGCCCCCAGCACAGAGTAATATGCCCCATCCTGCCCCCAGCACAGAGTAATATGCCCCATCCTGCCCCATCACATAATAATATGCCCCATCCTGCCCCATCACATAATAATATGCCCCATCCTGCCCCATCACATAATAATATGCCCCATCCTGCCCCCAGCACAGAGTAATATGCCCCATCCTGCCCCCAGCACAGAGTAATATGCCCCATCCTGCCCCCAGCACAGAGTAATATGCCCCATCCTGCCCCACCTTAGTAATGCCCCGTCCTGCCCCCAGCACAGAGTAATATGCCCCATTCTGCCCCCCCTTAGTAATGCCCCATCCTGCTGTAAATAGATGATGGGGAAAAAAAAAAAAGTCATACTCACCTTCCTGCTGCAGTTTCCTCTCCAGACATCTTCTGCAGTCTTCTCCTCCCGACCCGCGCTGAGAGCTGTCACATGACGCTGGCCGGGAGGGCGGGGCTAGGAAGTGTCAGAGAGGAGAAATGTCTCCTCTGCTCTGACACAGCTTTGAACTGCCGACGCCGCGGCGCGCGCCGGCAGATCAAAGCGGCAGTGTAGTGGCGAGGCCACGTGCCGGGGGAAGCGGCTCTGCGTGCCACCCCGGGCACGCGTGCCATAGGTTCGCCATCACTGTGCTAGTCAATGGCTTTTAGAAAACGCTGTGTACATTACAACGCTTTTTTTCTTCTCCTTTCCACTTTTTCCACCGGTTTTCAAAGATAGAGCAAGTGACTTCTTTTTAGCGTTTTTTCCAGCGGATCTAGCTTGCAAGTGCACCCAAAACCAGTCTGGAAATCGCTAAGAAAAACGCCGGGCAAATCGCCAAGAACACGCTGTACAAACGCTAATAACCCGATCGCAAAACGTTAGCAAAACGATAACAAAACGAGGGACACTGCCGAGTTCAGAAAACTCAGTATCTGCCATTCTCCACCGGTTCCCGGCCGGTCTGCAGAGATGCAAAAACGACTGATGTGCACATACCCTAAGGGTGGCTTCACACCATGGTTTTGAGCTGTCAGGCTCTGTCCGGTGTTTTGCTGGAAGCATCGGACAGAACCTGACAGCCCTGGACAGTACAGAACCGAAGGGCAAGTATTCCCTCCGATTCACACCTGACACCCCCAGATCATGAAAACCATGGTGTGAAGCCGCCCTTACCAATCCTGCACCTGGATTAAAAATTGTCAGGAATGTTGAAGGAGGGGTATAGGTGTGTGCCATGGAGATCTTGGACACAGGGTAATATTTAATCACCCAGTTTATTCATAAAGGATAAAGTGCAACCCACATGGTTAAGATACACCGGTTCATAAATGGGTGCAATTTGTGTTGCCACATAGATAGGTCTGACATTTTTACCAATAATGTCACTAACAAACCATATAAAATAAAGGCATATGTAAATTGCAACACAACCCACATTGTGTACATGGCATCTTGCACAGAGTGTAATAAATACTATATGAACTGCACATAGTTTGAAAAAACGGCTCAATGAGCATATAACAACTGCGTCTAACCCCAATTCTACATCCAGCCGGAGAAATATATCTGGTCTGTCCCGACATTTTTTTAGAGGTGCACTGGGGGACCGTGGATACACTTGTCGTGAAGGGCATAGAGAGGGTACCCAGACCATTAAGGGGCGTGGACTGGGAGCGAGTCTTGATGTGCCGAGAAAAGTTGTGGAGCTAAGGGGAAATAAAGTTGCCTGTTAATGAAATCCGTTTAGGTGCCTGTTACTTGAGCGCTCCCACAAAGACCGCTTTTCATCCTTGTAACCTTGATGTGCTGAGAGGCTTATTGGATCTTGGCACTCAATGTCCGACACCCAGAAGGGTTAAATTATCGTGTGGATATATCCCATTTTCACTAACTAGCACCCCGCTTTTGTGACAAAGTGATGGGGTACCGGCCATAGTTAACTTGGTGCCTGACTTAGAGTAAATAGTACACTCCTGTCCAGAGAGGGAGAGGCTGTTCAGAGTCACGGATCCGAGTCTCGTCCGAGAGACTCGCATGTAAGTAGGATAGTGTGTTTCCAGCGTAAAGGTATAAGACTTGAGTAATTGACATTCTTTGTATGGTTATTTTTTCCTCTACATGACATCTGGCATTTTACCAGGGGTGTTTAGACTTTTTTTATTCACTGTATTTTATATTCAATATAAATATGAAATCTTGTTTATCTTCCGATTACATCTTCTTTTCTACGTTCCAGGTAACCTCAGTTGGTTAAGAGAGTGCTTAGAAAACCGAGTTGGAGTCAATGGTTTGGATAAAGCTGGAAGCACTGCCTTATATTGGGCATGTCACGGGGGACATAGAGGTAATTTGAAGCTTCTCTCCTTTTCATGTTATTTTTTTACTTTTTGCTTTAGTTTGAGACTGGAATACTTTAGAAAATATTAATTCTTTTTTTTTTTTTTTTTAAAGGGCTGCTTTCACATTGGTGTTTTTGCCCGGATCCGTCAGCAGATGCGGCCGCGAAAAAACGCAGTCAGCGGCGGTTATTTTCGTGACTGCAACTGCCGAAACCGCATTTGCTGCACTCTTACCGCAAGCCCCATAGACAATGCATGGGGCTTGCCGCAAGTGTGCCGCCGTTAGAATCCGGGCAAAAACGCCAATGTGAAAAGGCCCTAAAGAATACAAAGTTTTAGGAGTTTGTCCAAAACTTGTTATTCTGCGACACAATTTTTTTATATGTTAAGGTCATGTAATTATGCTTCTCCAAAAAGGTATTAAAAGTAATAAAAGTGAAGCTCAGTAGATTTCAGTGTAAAATAATAACACTATACCTTCCCTAGTTTCTTTTCTTTACTTTGTACATATAAATTTTTTTTATTTGTTCTTTGGCTACCATGTGATCAGGAGAAAGAGAAGATGAGGAAGTTTAGTTGACTTAGGCTGCCTTCAGACTTGCAGATGCATCTGCAGCGTTTTGCAGATGCATCTGCAAGCATCTGCATGCAGACCGCGGCCCCTATGTTTATAATGGAGTGCACGGCGGTCTGCAGATGCTTGCAGACCGCCGTGCGCTCTCATTGCCCGCCATTAGTGATCTGTGCGCAGGCGGATGCCTGCGTACAGATCACACACTCTCGCCCGCACCAGGGACGCAACATCTCGCGTCCCTGGTGCGGACGAGAGTGTGTGATCTGTACGCAGGCATCCGCCTGCGCACAGATCACTAATGGCGGGCAATGAGAGCGCACGGCGGTCTGCAAGCATCTGCAGACCGCCGTGCACTCCATTATAAACATAGGGGCCGCGGTCTGCATGCAGATGCTTGCAGATGCATCTGCAAAACGCTGCAGATGCATCTGCAAGTCTGAAGGCAGCCTAAGGCTGGCTTCAGACTGCGTGTCTGATCCGATCCGTAGCTGTCCGCTTGAGGCAGACAGCCGCGGACCGGATCAGCACACAGGACGGGGGGCTATTATGCCCTCCGATCCTGTGTGCAGCCGCACGCAGTTCCCGCTGCTAATAGGTGAGGACCGCGGGCGCCGCGGTCCTGACCTGTCAGCTGGTTCAGCTGCGTGCGGCTGCACACAGGATCGGAGGGCATAATAGCCCCCCGTCCTGTGTGCTGATCCGGTCCGCGGCTGTCTGCCTCAAGCGGACAGCTACGGATCGGATCAGACACGCAGTCTGAAGCCGGCCTAAGAGCATTTTGTTTTGTGGATGGGAGGAGACAGTTTAATGGTGGCTGCTCACTGATTGGAGTAGGATGGAGAAGTTGGACAGAAACAGATACTTCATAAGCAGGGCTGGCCACTATGATCACAGGGATATAATCAGTGGCCATTATCAGTCATTCCCAAGGGTGGAAGCAATATTTGTGAAAAAAAAGATGACTCTTAGTTATGACTGCATTGGATTGTTTCTTAGCAGCAATTTTGCAAACAACACATTAGTGTTGGTGGACCTTTGATTATAATATAATAAAGATTTGCGAAATGGGGGATAAGGAAAGGTGCTCACCAAATTCTTCACGCATCCACCAGTGCACAGGATTCTAATGGCTGGCATCCATTTTCAGTAAAGTGCAAAAGAAGAAGGTAAATCCCGCACTTCTTCCTCCTCTTAATAAAACTCAATTTTTTATTGATTCATGTATAAGATTAAAAAATCCAATGTAGTGGAAGCAGCCCCACAACGCCAGATGTGTTTCGAACAAGTCCTTGATCACAGGCATAAAACCAACTACATATTGTGCAGGAAAAAAAGATTAATTGAACAATGAATTTTTTGTTGTTTATTGTTCCACCCTATTATGGTAAAGGATGTTGTGTTTGGCTGTTGCTACAACACCAATTGGTTCTTCACCTGTATATATACACCTGTTTGTAATTATTGCATTATTCTATGACTTTAGTAGTCTATCTTCAGAAAAGTGTCATAATGCTGATATTTTAACTTGTCTGCTATGGATCCTGCCGCTTACTTGTTTTTAATCATGTCTAAATAAATGAAGACCTTTTACTTTATATTATGGACAGATATGCCTTCTTTTTCACCAATTTCTTCTATACACATTGTGCACTATACACAAAAATTCCCACCTTCTCATTAAAACAGGTGCATGGCTTAATAAATTGTAAACCTATGTTAGCCAAGGGAATATTATGCTTGCATGCAAAATATAGAAATAAATATTTGCCGACACTTCTTAAAAGTCTGAACATAACATGTATCACTATTGTAGTTATACTCAAACAAAGGAAGAGAAAAAAAAGTTTCTCAACTTTAAAGAGGACCTGTCACCAAACCAGGCATGGGGATCTAATTACAGCACTGGATACAGCATGTCTGCAGCATGCAGGCAAGGGGTCCATAAGCACTTGAGCAGCCCTGTACCCAGAGATAATACACTTAGAAAACTTACATGCTACAGCCACTAAGGAGGTGAGGGGTGGGGCTACACGGGAGAGAAAAAAAAACTGTGTTTAAATGCTGGAGACAGGGAGAGAATGATTGATTGGCAGCGGTGGGCAGATTACACATGCAGGGGGTGTGAATCTGCCCTTGGCTGCAGCCCCTGGCCACCTCCTTAGTGGCTGTAGCATGTAAGTTTTCTAACTGTATTATCTCGGGGTACAGGGCTGCTCAAGTGCTGGGGGACCCCTTGTCTGCATGCTGCAGACATGCTGTATCCAGTGCTGTCATTAGATCACCATGCCTGCTTTGGTGACAAATCCTCTTTAAAAAAAAAAAAAAAAACATTTTTAATGTTTTTCTAATCAGCAATGCAGATTCACATTCATTGGTTCACTATTTGCATCATGTAACCTTTTTTTCTCTTTGTTTGAGTGCAACTACGTTTGTGTTATGCTTGCGTCATTGGAAAAAAATAAGAGAGACCAAATGTTGATAATTCCTAGTATTATTTCCTATGTGGAAAAAACGTATAAAAAACGTAAGGAAAAATTAGCACTTATTTTGGCCAAATGTATACTCCGGCAAGCAATGCAATAGAACAAACATGAGCAATGTTAAAGATAGACTTTATGACGAGAATCGCATTGAAGTAATCACTCCATATACATTAACCGATTCCTAATCTTGGTGTACATGGGGTTATATCAGAGACCACTGATAGTGTTGTATTTTTGAAAAAAAAAAAAAACATAATTGCAGCCCTCTGGGAAGTACACATTTAACACCAACATTCGGAAGACCTCACAGCAATACAGAGCATGCTCCCAATCTACACCCCTCATCAGCTGCATCACCCTCTCTATTCCTCTTGCCCTCAGGAAAAAAGTATTGTACCCTTGCTTGTCCATAAAATGCCTAGAAAGATCAGACAAAGATCTGTGGATCCTACACTAAACGTGCAGAAAGATTTGGCTTGTCTCTCTGAGGAGGGCTTGATGTTGGGCATAATTTCTTAGAAATTATCTGAGTATATTTTTGTGGAAAAACCTCTTTGTCCAATTTTTCACACCCTCCCCAAGATGCACAAATCAGTCCTCCCTTTCACCCTATCGTGGCCAGAATGAGAGGTTATGTGAGTGGGTTGAATGTAAGTTGCATTATCTGGTAACCGGAATGGTGGGGTACCTGATCCCTCATAATCACCCCCAAGCCTCTGAATACCTGTCCCTGCACCCCCAAAACTCATTTCCAACATTGCTCTTGTGTTGGAAATGCTCCCTATAAAAGATGAAATCTAGCCTTTTATACTTACGGAATGTGCGACTTCTGCTCCCTGAATAAGTCTCACAGGGCGTTCCCTGTGAGACCCTAAAGGCCCCGTCGCACTAGGCAACATCACCGCCGATTACATAGGCCACGCCCCTACGTCATCTATCGGCGGCGACATCACCCCTATGTCACCTAAGGGGCAATGTCGGTGCCGCCGGGAGGTCACCTGGTTTCACATCAGTGATGTGAAACCAGGCGGCCGATGTAGGGCGATGTGTACACATCGCCCCATGTAACCGGCCGCCTGCGACCTAACAGGCGATGGGAGCCATAGGCTCCCATTGTCCTGCATCGTTGCTGGGGTTTTGAGACACCCCGGCGGCAATGCCGCCTGTCAGCTCGCCAGGGTGCCGCTGGAGGTGTCGCCCCATGTAAATGGGGGACGGCGACGCTGGCGGGGCGCCAAAAGCGTGCGCGCCCCCACCAGTCTCCGCCGGCGGTGTCGGATGGTGTGACGGGGCCTTAAGCCTGCCTGAGCCGCTCATTATCACGCCCCAATGGGCGTGATAAGAAATCCAAGTCCTCCTCACCCTGCTTTATGGGCGTATTAGCCGCTATGACGCAAACAGCGTCACATCTGGGCAGGATGACGCTGTATGCATTGCGCATGCGCGGCTTCTGCTTTATGGCACTCTTGGCTGTAAAGCGAAACCCGCGCATGGTGAGGTTGGCGGTACACCTAAAGGGCGTATTAACATTATCCTGCCCGGATATGATGCTATTTGCCCATAAAGCAGGGCGAGGAGGGCGTGATAATGAACAGCTTAGGAGTGCACAGGGAATGCCCTGTGTGAATTTTTCAGGGAGCACAAGTCGCACTTTCAGTAAGTATAAAAGGCTAGATTTCATCTTTTATAGGGAGCATTTCCAACATAAGAGCAATGTTGGAAATGATTTGTGAGGGTGCAGGGACAGCTATTCAGAGGCTTGGGGGTGATTATGAGGGGTCAGGTTCCCTTTAAGGAAACAAAGCATCTATTATGTTTTGTACGTGACTTTTGATGTTTTGAGGTTTTTAACTGGGTCACTTGTGACATTGTTTTGTTATACAGTGCCTACAAGTAGTATTCAACCCCCTGCAGATTTAGGTGGTTTGATAAGATGCAAATAAGTTAGAGCCTTCAAACTGCAAACGAGAGTAGGATTTATTAACAGAAGCATAAATCTTACAAACCAAAAAGTTATGTTGCTCAGTTGAATTTTAATAAATTTTAAACATAAAAGTGTGGGTCAATTATTATTCAACCCCTCAAACCACCAGCATTCTGTTTGGTCCCCCTAAAGTATTAAGAAGTAGTTCAGGCACAAAGAACAATGAGTTTCACATGTGTGGATTAATTATCTCTTTTGCCAGCCTTTTCTGACTATTTAAGACCCTTCCCAAACTTGTGAACAGCACTCATACATGGTCAACATGGGAAAGACAAAGGAACATTCCAAGGCCATCAGAGACAAGATCGTGGAGGGTCACAAGGCTGGCAAGGGGTACAAAACCCTTTCCAAGGAGTTGGGCCTACCTGTCTCCACTGTTGGGAGCATCATCCGGAAGTGGAAGGCTTATGGAACTACTGTTAGCCTTCCACGGCCTGGACAGCCTTTGAAAGTTTCCTCCCGTGCCGATGCCAGGCTTGTCCGAAGAGTCAAATCTAACCCAAGGACAACAAGGAAGGAGCTCCAGGAAGATCTCATGGCAGTGGGGACATTGGTTTCAGTCAATACCATAAGTAACGTACTCCACCGCAATGGTCTCCGTTCCAGACGAGCCCGTAAGGTACCTTTACTTTCAAAGCGTCATGTCAAGGCTCGTCTACAGTTTGCTCATGATCACTAGGAGGACTCTGAGACAGACTGGTTCAAGGTTCTATGGTCTGATGAGACCAAGATCGAGATCTTTGGTGCCAACCACACACGTGACGTTTGGAGACTGGATGGCACTGCATACGACCCCAAGAATACCATCCCTACAGTCAAGCATGGTGGTGGCAGCATCATGCTGTGGGGCTGTTTCTCAGCCAAGGGGCCTGGCCATCTGGTCCGCATCCATGGGAAGATGGATAGCACGGCTTACCTGGAGATTTTGGCCAAGAACCTCCGCTCCTCCATCAAGGATCTTAAGATGGGTCGTAATTTCATCTTCCAACAAGACAACGACCCAAAGCACACAGCCAAGAAAACCAAGGCCTGGTTCAAGAGGGAAAAAATCAAGGTGATGGAGTGGCCTAGTCAGTCTCCTGACCTTAACCCAATTGAAAACTTGTGGAAGGAGCTCAAGATTAAAGTCCACATGAGACACCCAAAGAACCTAGATAACTTGGAGCAGATCTGCATGGAGGAGTGGGCCAATATAACTCCAGAGACCTGTGCCGGCCTGATCAGGTCTTATAAAAGACGATTATTAGCTGTAATTGCAAACAAGGGTTATTCCACAAAATATTAAACCTAGGGGTTGAATAATAATTGACTCGCACTTTTATGTTTAAAATTTATTAAAATTCAACTGAGCAACATAACTTTTTGGTTTGTAAGATTTATGCTTCTGTTAATAAATCCTACTCTCGTTTGCAGTTTGAAGGCTCTAACTTATTTGCATCTTATCAAACCACCTAAATCTGCAGGGGGTTGAATACTACTTGTAGGCACTGTATATGTTTGTCCCCCATGACCATGCTCTAGAGGCTTTTTCTTCAATTTTGCCCAACTCAAAGATGTATAACACTGACACAGCCAGGTTCTTGCTTATGAGCATTAACCATTTTTTGAAAAATAAATTTTTTTTAAAGTTTGATGTGGCCTTTTTCTTGCAAACCTGCTGTTGTCCAATGGAACCGATTTTTTTTTTTTTTTTTTTTTTTTACCCTCATTGGCTAACCTGTATATGGTGGCTTAGGAGAAGCGATTTGTCCACAATTTCTCCAATCCTTACCTCTCACACGTGGTGTGTTATGGAAGATGCATCGATGACCTGACCCTTACTTGGTGTGGGTCAGTCGCTGTATCCCCCATTACTTCTTTAAGCTCATTTCTTGATCATATAAACTTTAACACCATGAACATTAAATTTACTTATCAAATTCAGGGGCTCTTCTATGGGATATTTGGATGTTAACTAAAACGGAGACAAAGCCACTTGTCAGATCTGGAGTGCATTCTACAGTAAACCAGTGAGTGGCAACTCTCTGCTTCATTCTGAGAGCTGTCACCCACCACACATAATATGGAATTTGCCCATCAGTAAACAAGAGAATGAGACCTTGCTCTTTGCAATTTGTTTTTCTGGAATAGAGTGAGGTAATTAAAAAAACATCTAACTACTTGGGCATACAAATACTGGATGTTTATTAGAGCTAAATATATAGTGGACAAAATTAACCACGGGGGATCCTTATTATCTCCAAACCTGGTTAGTGCTGCAACCCCCTCTAGGAAGAAAAATCTGCCTACATTCACCACCAACTTCAGCACGGATAATAGGGATATTGTCGCTCTTAGGCGGGCGTCACACACTATGATTTTGTGTGGGAGCTCAATAACGATCTCAGGGTTGCGCGCTCATAGAAAATATCTTAGCGAGGTGTCACATGTATAGATAATGTTCAGGACGCAGCAGCGATGTTATGTGCAGGGATCGTTCACACAACCAGCGATTGATGCTTGTCAATGATGTGAATAGGAGAAATCATAAAGGAGATCGTTAATGCGGTGTCACACAGCACAATGCAGCAGATTGGATGATCGACATCGTGTGATATGGGGTCCGGTTCTCATATGTGATTAACGATCTGACCACTTATCGCTAATCACATTATGCTGTCACACGCAACGACGTCGTAGGAGCGATGCCAAATCAGGCACTTTCCAGCGATATGTTTGCATATATCGTAGCGTGTGACGCCCGCCTTATACATAGGTTAATTCCAATTTTAAATCAGGATGACATACTTTCACAATCCTGAAGGAGGGTATAGAATTCCAGGAATTTAGCCAACTTGGTTGAAGTGTTAGGGTACCGTTACACATCACAACATTGCATGCAATTTCACTGGCAATTTGCTGGTTGCAGTGAAATCATGGACACATGGTTACATTTTGTTGCCGTGTACAAATAGAACAATGTGTCCATGATTTCACTGCAACCAGTAAGTTGCAAGTGAAATTGCATGCAATGTTGCGACGTGTAAAGGTACCCTAATGGCCACTTTACACATCCGGATATCGGCGTCCAACTCCGACAAAAAGTCACGTGGTTCGTGCGTTGGCCCCGATATCGTTCGTGCGTTGTATGGTGTAAACGTGCAATGCGACGTAAGAACGATGCCAAACCAATATCGGGGGAGAAATGAACATGCTCTCCAACTGCCCGATATTGTATGGACGATCTGGCCGGATCGTGCTGTGTGAAGGCCCAACACCGACTTGGAGACCAACTTCCCCTATTCTCTCCCATGTTAAATGGTCGTTCCTGGGTCGCACGTACAAGTGGGCGTAGACATCGCAGTTGTGTTACCTGCTGATATCTCCCTGTGTGACATCTCCTATGCGATCTTGGATGTCAGCCAAAAAAGTGCGCGCTCCCGTGCCGTTGTATCCAATATCGGAACGCTGTTGGGACGTGTAAAGTGGCCATAAGGGTTATTTTGTGTGTGTGTGTGTGTGAAAACATATGTTTACAATGTATTAATTAATTAAATCATGCACCTGTTGGTTTAATGAGGGGGTGGGGATTGTGCATATATAGTGAATAATGTGTGGTTGGTTTTATGTCTGTGGTCAAGAACTCTTGTCTGAAATACGTCTGGCGTTGTGGGGATGCGGCCCCATTACATTGGATGTTTTTATATTCTCCATGAATCCGTAAAGAATTGTGTGTTTTAAGAGGAACAAGTGCTGGATTTACCTTCTTTTGCTATAATATGATGCTCTTCCGAAATGCAACATAATCTCCTGACAGACCGGCTTTAAGGTGTAGTTAACCCAGGCAACTTGTGTATCCAGTCATTCTTACACGTTTTACCCTTTCATTCTCTAGATGTTGTAGAAGTCTTGCTGTCACAGACAAACATTGAACTTAACCAACAGGTATGTGATCTTTCCCTTTGCATATGCAGTGATATATAATGAATTATAATCTATATAGTTGAGGTCTGTTGTCTATGAAGACTCTGAATCGACACCTGCAGTTGTAAATCCCAAATCATAGCCATCGTAGACCTCTTCAATCACCGTATCCTCAGTAGTTTTTCTGGAGTGTTCATCTTTTTCCTAAAGTCTGCTCTTGTAACGTACGTCTCGCCCTAATTTTAGAAGAAATATTACTGTACTATGAGCTGAGCCGATCTTGTGAATATCTCTGGGATAAATTATGACAGCTTAGGGAATCATGCCATTTAGACTGGGTGTGTGTGTGCTTTTATCTATGTGCTCTGTCAAGTAGAGAAAGTGAAGTCTATGATTTGCTTTCATCCCTCAGAACAAGCTTGGTGACACTCCCCTGCACGCTGCTGCATGGAAAGGATATGCCGACATCGTCGAATTGCTGCTCTTAAAAGGCGAGTTTAAAAGTTCCTCTTTTTTTTCCTTTAAAGAAGTCCTCTTAAAGCTGTCTTATTGTTAGTAGGAGTGTGCATCTAAAAAGGGAATTGAATTTACAAAGTGTGCCCTATGCTTGGCATCTATCAGTCATGTGATTTCTTCTTCAATACTAGAATTCACCAAAAATACACTGAAATTTTAATTTTATTATTCTACGTTTTAAATACGACCTTTCTTGTCATGTAAATATGCTAATTAATACAGGAGTAAAATTGGGGTAAGGAGAAGGATCCTAATAGACCCTATATTGCACCCTGGTAAGGTCTGCCTGACAACAGAGTTTTCACCCTAAAAATAAAGTCTCCCGACTCCTCTTCGGCCTTCCCTGTTTATGCCCTTTCAGGCCCTGCAACTAAGGAACCATTTAACTATAAATCCAAGAATGTACTCTTACTGAGTAAATAGACAGTAAACTCAATACCTATTACTACCCAGGTAGAGCAAACTATAAGGTAGTGTCAATAAGAACTTGTACTGTTAAAAAAAATATTACATTTATTTATATTTATATCTACACTTAAGGTGTCATTTATAACTTGGAGGTCTATCCCCTGTTAATAATTTAGAAACAGACACCTACAGAAAAAAAAAAGCTCCCTCTATCTGTATATTGATGTGATAGCTGGGGAAAATTAAAGAGACCATGAGGATAGTCCAGATATTATTTTCTTCTAAATTTATTGAAAGAAAAAGATTGTCTACCTGAACTATACTCCCTCTAAGTGTAGTATATATGAAGGAGACTGTGTGTAAGATGATGTATCACTGTTCTATTGAAGGCTAAATGCAGCGGTATCTCCTCACAGCTTTAGCCCAAAACTCCACACCTATATTCAGGAACTCTATTATCCTATAGTACAACCATTTACTAGCTGGCTCCACTCCAATGTGTCACAGACAATCCCTATAGTAACATATAGTAGGTAATGATGATAAACCTTAATGCTGATCCAGACAATGTCAAGAGCATTAGTATCAGAGTTCACATAAAAATTTTTTGCACAACCTATAGGTGATCTAGGATAAAAGAACAAACAAACATAGCAATGGGGAGGGTACTTATCACTCTCATACACATGACCACTCTACGCGTTTCCTCTGCTCTGGGCTCATCAAGAGTGGTGGTTCAGTAGGTCCGAGGCTAGAAATGTATATCCCTGGGGCACAATTCACAGGTAACAATGTACCCCCATTGAGGATGATGATGCAGTGTCTAGGTCACAGGTCAGGTCTTTTATGTGATTATGCTGGTATATCAGACCCAGCAGTGGTTATGCATTCCACCTGGGTCTTGTGCATGTGATGGTTCACCGAACAGGACATAAAAACAGAGAATAAACTCACCAAAACATTGCCAGGTAAATACCCATTGCACTTAGCAGCAGCTGCCAGCTCCTCTGAGAGGCAACACAGGTGTCTGTATGCCGGTACTCAATCACCTGCAACCCACAGTGGGGTGGTTGTGGCACCAGTGTCCGACCATGCTGTCAGGGAGGTGACTGGTGGCATCTAAAGACACGAGGTTACCATAGGGCTCTGCCACTCACGGTGCATGCAAGGTATAGTGTCAGAGCAGCCTATTGGTCACGCTGGCCGCTCCGCACTGATTACATGCCTCACAAAATGACAGATGCCCCCCAGAGGGCCCAGCCTCAAACTGCAGATAAAAAAAAGTGCAATAAAACACTAAAGATGAAAATGTGAGGTATCTGTGGGTATTTTGGCCAAAATATGTACCGGCTTACGTATTTTGGCCAAAATACCCACAGACACCTCACATTTTCATCTTTAGTGTTTTATTGCACTTTTTTTATCTGCAGTTTGAGGCTGGGCCCTCTGGGGGGCATCTGTCATTTTGTGAGGCATGTAATCAGTGCGGAGCGGCCAGCGTGACCAATAGGCTGCTCTGACACTATGCCTTGCATGCACCGTGAGTGGCAGAGCCCTATGGTAACCTCGTGTCTTTAGATGCCACCATTCACCTCCCTGACAGCATGGTCGGACGCTGGTGCCACAACCGCCCCCACTGTGGGTTGCAGGTGATTGAGTACCAGCATACAGACACCTGTGTTGCCTCTCAGAGGAGCTGGCAGCTGCTGCTAAGTGCAATGGGTATTTACCTGGCAATTTTTTGGTGAGTTTGGTCTTGTGCATGCGACCTAACACTGTCAAGCACTCCATCTTCAGTCCTGGACGTATAGTGGTGTCCTGGAAGTGGTTATGCAATCCACCCAGGTATTGCGCATGCACAAGTCCTTTTTACACACCACCTTATAGTTTACGCTACCTGGGTGGTAATAAGTATTGTGTTCACTGTGTATTCACCCTGTAAGAGATTATTTTGGGGGATTTAGAGTTAAATGGTTCCCTAGTTATTGCAGAGCCTAAAAGGCATAAACAGGGAACGCCGATGAGGAGCGGGGACACCATATTTTTTAGGGTGCGAACTCCGCTGTCAGGCAGATCTCACCATGGTGTAATAGCAGGGTCTATAAGGATCCATTTCTTTATCCACAGTATTACTCTCAATTTTCTTCTTTTGAAGGGTCGCGTTTTAAACACAAAATAATAGAATTAAAATTTTAGTGTATTAGTTAGTATTTTCAGTGAATTCTGTATTTTTTATGGTACACTACCTTATCTTGCTGTTCCAATGCCACTAGTAGGTTTATACAGCAACAAGTGCTGGGGAAGAACATTTCTTTTAGGAAAATTAAAACTGTCTCAAAAATTCCTATATAAAATCATGACCATCATCCTCGGGATATTGGTACAAGCCACAGGATAGAGATTCCATTGGGTGGCTCATGACCATTTTTATGTAATATATTACTTATGGCACAATCAATTTACTATACATCTAATAATTGTATTTAGATTTAAAATGCTATGTAATTTTTCAAAGAAAATAGAATACCGTACCGAGGAAATATTTTTTTTTTTGTTTTTTTATTAAATATCTGTTACAGGTCAGTTTACCTTGTTCATTGAGTGTCAAAACTATAATTAGTTTCCCTAAATCAGCAAAATAGATGTTTGCAATTAGACTAATGTAATTTAGAAAGTGTCTGTACTTACACAAATACTATAATGACGCACTCATCTGTCTATGAGTGCTAACTAAACACATTCTATTTCAAATATAAATTCACTCGACATAGACTTATTTACATAGAAAAATGAATGAAAGTAGAGATACTGGATTAGAAATGCCAAATCGATAATTCACCATTGCCACTGCGGCGATCTCGTAACTGTCTACACTATGAAATGCTGATGTCTTCTGGGCTTCCTCATCGGTGATACAGAGCAGGATTGCAGTCTATAACTAAGACAATAACATCTCAAAGCAATTTAGCATTAGACTGCCAGGCATCTACTTATCAAATAATGTGGCTTTGAGGCATCCGTATTAATTTTTTTATTTTGAAATTTAAACAGATGTTGTTTTTTTTTTTGTACTTTTCCAAAGAGTGAACATTTGCCACCAGAGAGACAGTTAAAAAAAATGACAAAGGCAGAGAAAGGGTTAAAAAACAAACTGCGAAGTGACACTGAGCAGAGCTTTGGGCTAGTTTACACCTCTGTGTCCTCTGATATACGTGAATTGTTTCTATAGGAGCAAGAACAGATTTACGGAATAATGAGAAAAAGCTGGCTTTGGATATGGCCACTAACGCACAATGTGCCTCACTGCTTAAGAAGAGACAGGGACAAGGTAAGATGGCATCTAATCTTATCCTTCTATTATACTGGGTACAGATACTTCTAATCACAAGTGTTTATTATTTTTAAGCTGCGTTTTTTATCTTGTTTTTTGTTTATTTTAAATGTTTTTTTCATGCAATTCTTCTCGTCCGGTAGAAAATCCCAGCAAGTCATTTTTACATAGAGTTGATTGATAATTTTTTTCAGTGTTCTCTGTGTGTACCCTACAGGTTCACTCACATACTAACAGATGAGTGCAGTACGAGAAAATAATCCTATTGCACTCTGACCCATGTTGTTCAATGAGTCATTCCAGATCTTCAGTTTTTTCTCAGCTGTAATTCGGCCTGTGGAAAAAAAATCGCATCATTCGGGGAGGGAAAGCTTCTCTCATGCAAGACTCGCCAATGGAAGTCTATGGGTGTGGAAATAAAAAGGGTGTCACACAAATCATCCTTGGGGTACTGTCAGAGCTGTCGATGGCGCCGGAGATGTCGGCGGTGACTGGCGGGAGCGCGCATGTTTTTGGCGCCCAACCAGCTCGCTGTCCCCATTTACATGAGGCCACACCTCCAGCGACACGCCGGCGATTTGACAGGCGGCATCGCCGCCGGGGTGTATCAAAACCCCATCGGCGATGCAGTAGAATGGGAGCCTATAGCTCCCATCGCCTGTCAGGTCCCCGGCGGCCGTTTACATGGGGCGATGTGGACACCTCGCCCCAGATCGGCCGCCTGGTTTCACCTCACTGACGTGAAACCAGGCGACCACTCAAAGGCACCAACATCGCCCCTTTACATTAGGCGACACAGGGGCGATATTGGCGCCAAAAGGCCACGCCCCTACGTTACCTAATACATCGGCGGTGCTGTCGCCAGGTGTGATGCCACCCTTACACTGTCCGATTTTTATGGATACTTTACCATTCTGTAGCATAGGACACTGTAAATGGTCTTGTAAATGACTGTAGAAGAGTAGATGCTGAGAAAACAAATGCATTGTATACGAATAGCATATAAAAGTCATACGGATGCTAGGCGAGAAAAAGAAATCACGTACTCTGACATATGGAATACCAAACAACTTTCACTCGTCCCACGTTTCCAGATTACAGTGGGACCAATTTGTTTATTTTACTTTTTATTTTATGTGATCGTGGGAGTGACTCCTAAAGGTGAAGTGACATTCTGCATTTCAAATGCACTGTTTAAGAGCGTTTACAACATATGGCGAAAAGGCTGACTAACGTCAAAAGAAGGCGTCTCCCATATCACACACTGTCAATTCTTTATTGCACATTCTACAGACACAAACGAAACTGTAAGGTGCCACCTTAGTGATTGTATTGTAAAGTCATAAATGTGCGAGAAAAGATACGTTGAATTTGTGATATGTTCATCGCCAGTTCATTTTACTTGTCGCATTTCTTTATTTTACATGTTATTTGCAAGTTTGGCAGACTCCCTTCAATTGGTGAGTGCACTTCGGTTTTCATGCTGTTTAAGAGGTTTAGTCACACTCTATTGGGTTAAGGTAATATCTGTCTGCAGAATCTCTTGCACACGTGGCCACCGTGAGTATGCCCTTACATACAGCAACTAGAATACTGCGTATATGTCCCCAGGCCGATCTGAATAATATAAAAAAGAGCTTTATTACACTCCCCTGGGAGGGGGCAGACGGGTGGTGTCACTGATCTCAGTCCAGGACTCTTCTCTGCTCGCGATCCTACATCATCCACACTCTGTCCCCTATTGCATTCATGCACACACACACTTCTCTCTGCGATGGCACTTAGGGACTTGCTGAATGTCCCCATGGATACCGTGCTAGTACTCATCTAAAGCACCATAGAATAATTTTCAGCTATATACTGCAATTCACATGTATTGCAGTATATAGTACAAGCAATCAGATGCTCACAGGTTCAAGTTCTCTGTGAAGACTTTCGAAAATACAAGAACAACAAAAAAGAAACCTAATTCCGATCACTCACTCTTTCGCCTTTAAAATTTGACATTAAAAAAATAAGAATATTCAGTCCAATCATTATGTAAAATTATTAACCTACTCAGTAAATGCAACACAACACAAAACAAAATGAAATGCCAGAATTGCCATTCTTTGAGCACCACGCTACCCTAAATAAACTCCTAAAACATTGTATGGATTTCAAAATGGAACCAATAAAAATGTTGACTCACTATGCAAAAACAAAGCTGCATTGGTGGAAAAATCAATAAGAAATTGTTAGAAAATGATAACGGAAGTTTTCTTTCACTGCTTAAATAATTTAAAAACCTTTTTTAAAAAAAAAAAAAAAAAAAAATGGACCAGCTTTGCATCTACATACTGACACTGAACTGAACAATCCTTTTCCGGACCCGAGTGGCACCCACAACTCATAAGCTCATGGACAACTGATGTCACTTGTGGGCGACACTTATATCATCCTGCACCACCTGGTCTCCGTATCATTGACACTTATCGCACAGGGCGACAGATGAGGCATAGGGAAGATTTGAGAGCACACTGCTGTGAGAGAGTAAGAAGAGCAAGGCTGAGACAGTGCACAGCGGGGAGAGAGGAAGAAGTGGGGGTGCTGAGACACTCTACTGTGGGAGGGAGATGAGGAAGGGCTGGAGACCCTTGTGATGTCATTGATAGCCCTGACCCTGAAACTAGTGTCAGTGATGTTTTGTTTCAGGGTGGGGCTGAGGAAGTGCAGGGGGCATGTCTGATTCTCTGTGTGAGGATCCCAGGATGCACTGGGGCACTCACAGCCGTTAGACAGTATAGAGAGGGAGCCGTAGGGAATTAATAAAGGAGGTATATGGGAAAATAGCTTATATTAGAAGGATATATTAGATCGGGAGTTAAGACTTTTTACCATCTTGGCTGCTCTTGATTGGACTTACTCTAATATATCGATGTCTTTCTTGAATTGGGGTACCGAGAACTGTACACAGTATTTCATGAGTTCTGTGCTCAATATTTATCATCCTCCATCTTTGTTCTCATAGACATTGTACGATCGTCCAGCAACGCAGAAGAATACCTTGATGATGAAGACTCTGATTAGTTGTTCACTCAATGGTTCCTCTAGAAATCCCGCATTCCAGTGCACGTCCTCATCTGAAGAGTACCCAAGCTATGCAAAGAGTCAGCGGGAGAGAGTTATCAAAATTGTCTAATAGAAAGCTGCCTTTGTTCTACAAAACAACCAATAGGAACTCAGTGATAATTGTGGTTGATTGCTAATGGCAACAAGGCGAAGGTCGTTTATTAGGTGGTTATGATAAATGAGGCCCAATGTTTCTGTAACATTATGCAAAATGCCCTTAAAATACTATATCCTGGAAGAAAATGAAATCTTACTGTGTTTTGTTACCTGCATCCACCTCATAGGAGATAATTTGGGTTCCTATGCCTACACTTAACTTTGTTTTTTACTACTTTTATGTTTCTTTGTTTTGTTTAGTGTTTGACAATATCTAACTTTGATCAATGCCTTAATTTTCATCAGCTCTTCACCTAAATCTTCATGATCAAAATATTTTAAGTGACTGAAAAGAAACGTTTAACATTAATGAAATTTTTCTAATTATTTGACAATCAGACCTTGGTTGTATTTAACTTTTTGCATATAATAAACAGTCTTTAAAGTATTTTTATGGACCTTGTATTCTTACGATGCATCATCCTTCATACACATACACATGGATAGCGGATTACTCTGAAGTGATGATCCATCTTCTAACTCCAGGTCTTTCTAATATCCAATGTATACTGATTGATTTCACAATATAACTGTATAGTGGCCAAATGTTTGATGCAGAGCTCTAAATTCCTTACATAATTGTAGAGTTAAAGGGAAATTGTCAGGATCAAACATCCTAAACTGTCTACATGGGCATCTAGGTCATAGGAAGATGAATAAAATGATACCTTGATATCTGTGATCCGATGTCTTACTTCAGAGATATTAACATACTACTTTATATCATTACCTAATATTTTAGAGTTATTGGCCGGGCTTAGATCTCCTTTAAAGTGAACCTGTCGCCTAGATAAACCGCCTGGGTGGTTTATCTAGGCGACAGGTTCACTTTAATCCCTTCACCCCCGGGAGATTTTCCGTTATTCCCTCCCCTTCTTTCAAGAGCCATAACCTTTTTTTATTTTTCCGTCAATATAGACATATAAGGGCCCGAAGCGTTCTTATTTTTCTGAATCTCATGTTTTGCGTCTTGAGCTGGCATTTCTAATGACCCCATTTTTGGGTAGATGCGCTGTTTTGATCGCCTTTTATTGCAGTGTTGCTGTGACCAAAAAACATTAATTTTTGCTTTCAGATTTTCTTTTTTTTGGTTACGCGCAGTTTACTGATCCGATTAATTGATTTTATATTTTGATAGATTGGGCATTTCTGAATGCAGTGATACCAAATATGTGTGTTTTTTCATTTCTTAATAGTTTTATTTTGAATGGGGCAAAAGGGCATTGATTTGACCTTTTTTTTTTTTTTCCTCTTTATATTTTTAAAACTTTTTTTATTTTCTCTTTATTTACACTGGCCCCCACAGGACCTCAGTGCTGCACACTTTTTTATTGCTTGTCCATTGTAGACTGTGAGCCCTCGTTTACAGGTCCCTGCCCTCCTGTACCTGTACGTCCTGATCGCCTAGATTTAGTGTACTTGTTCTTGTCTCCCTGAGGCGCCGTCACACGCTGAGATATCTATAGCGATATTGTAAGCGATCACGTGCACGCGCAATCGCTTACAATATCGCTCACATCGCTGGTGAGATGTCACACAGACAGACTCACCAGCGATGTGGAGCCGCGATCTCGCTGGTAACTATGGTACACATCGGTAACTAGGCGCCGCGCGTCGCTTAGTTACCCGACGTTTACCATAGTTACCATCTCCCAGCATAGACTGCGCTGGAAATCGCTCATCGTGGTGTTATACACCACGATGAGACAGATCGTCAAATCGCTCATCGCTAGATCTGAGCTCCGGAGCTCAGATCAGCGATGTCACGATCAAGCGATTTCACATCGTAAATCGCTTGATTACATGCAACGATTTCTTGCCCGATATCGCTTAAGCGATCAAAAAGGAGATCGCTTAAACGATATCGGGCAAGAAATCGTTGCGTGTGACGGCCGCCTTATCCTCATATAAAGCGCCATGGAACCTAATGACGCTATATAAATAAATAATAATAATGTACTGATGAGCTGCAGCACTTCAGTACATATAACATGGTAACATAGTTGTTAAGGTTGAAGTAAGACTTTTAATACTTTTAATAGATTTACTAATACGGGCCAAATATCGCAGAATTATGATCAAATAGTTAAGACATTTCTCTCCTTTTATACGGATTTATGCCATCTCGGGCCTCATGAACCGGAGAAGGCGAAACTTCAGAGAACATGTGATATTGATTCTTTCCTTTAATCCCTATCCCTACCTCAACTGTCTGACGACCTGCAGGCAATTCTAACCAAACCTTTCGACCTTGACAAACTCCAGTCCATCCTGACAGAGAGCCCTAAAGGAAAGTCACCTGGGCCAGATGGTTTTTTGACCCTTCATTACAAAACTTTTTTTACTGAATTAGGCCCATATCTGCTTAAGATGTGCAATGCAGTATTGAATGGTAGCTGTTTTCCTCCCCAATCTCTTGAGGCACATATTACCCTCTTGCATAAAGAAGGCTGAGACCCCATACTTTGTGGGAGCTATAGGCCTATATCGCTGCTAAACGTCGATCTAAAGATTTATGCAAGCTCAATAGCAAGGCATCTGGCAGGGGTATTGCCTCATCTTGTCTCCTTGGAGCAGACGGGCTTTGTGCTGGGCAGAGAGGGGAGAGATAACAGAAGTAGAATCCTGCATCTACTGCAGCATGCGAGGATTAATAAATCACCAATGGTCCTCTTAAAGTGACCCTGAACCCAGAAGCCAACCCCACATCCCCTTCATACCTATGCATGCAGCTTGTGAAGCTGCTGCCATCCATCCATGAATCTTGCAAAACCGCTGGGGCACTCTTCATAAATCATAGTTTTTCATATCTCATTTCTGGGCGTTTCTGTGTAATTTTAAAGCCGCAGCAGGCTGGCCTGTGTGCCGCTCTCCCCCCCCTGTCTGCAATTCTGCACGCCCATGGCTGCGTGCTAAACAACAGAGAGGCGGCTCGCCTCATAGTATGGGCGGTGAAACTGGTATGACGTAATACGCGTCATATCGGCTTCACCGCCCATACTATGAGGCGAGCCGCCTCTCTGTTGTTTAGCACGCAGCCATGGGCGTGCAGAATTGCAGACAGGGAGGGGGAGAGCGGCACACAGGCCAGCCTGCTCCGGCTTTAAAATTACACAGAAACGCCCAGAAATGAGATATGAAAACTATGATTTATGAAGAGTGCCCCAGCGGTTTTGCAAGATTCATGGATGGATGGCAGCAGCTTCACAAGCTGCATGCATAGGTATGAAGGGGATGTGGGGTTGGCTTCTGGGTTCAGGTCACTTTAAGTACTGATGCTGAGAAGGCCTTTGACATGGTGGACTGGACATTCTTACGTCATACTCTAATCGCCTTTCGATTTCCAGTGTCCCTAGTTGATGCGATCTTTAAGATGTATCTCTCTCCCTCTGCAAAGTTGCGTATTAATATTCTTTTAAATCCCTTTTTTATTCATAATGGAACACAACAGGAATGCCCCCTGTCACCTCTTCTCTTTATACTTGTTATGGAGCCTCTCCTTCGTAGTATTCAACTAGATTCAGTGGTTAAAGGGGTTCAGATACGGAAGGTTCATCATAAATCTGTGGCTTTTGCAGACGTCCTGCTGGTGATTCTCTCGGATCCGAATAAGGGCATGCCTGCCCTCATGCAAATTCTGGCGCAATATAAACACCTCTCTAATTATAAGATTAACACATCAAAATCAGAGGCTCTTAGCATAAATATTCCCAAATTCGTGATAGCTAACCTTAAACATAAATATCCATTTAAATGGCCACTTAAATATATTACATACTTAGGGATTAAAATAGGAAGATCGACTCAAGACCTTCTTGACCTTAATGTACTTACCACACTAGATAAAGCCACTGGAACTGTATTATCCTGGAGGGTCCCTTTCCTTTCTTGGATTGTAAGGGAAAATTTATTGAAAACTATAGTCCTTCCCAAATTTCTTTATTTATTCCAAATACTACCTATGCACATCCCTGACCATATTCTCTCTAAAATCCATTCATTTTTCTTTTAACTTTATTTGTAACAACAGGAATCCCCGGATCAGTTCCTCAACACAAATATTACTGCGATCTAATGGAGGTATGGGTGGCCCATACATTTTTAAATATTATAAAGCTGCCATGCTCACTAAGGTACTAGATTGGATCAGAGGTCCTGCAAATAAATTACAGATGCCTATTGAGGACCACTTAATGCAAGCGTCATTGAGGTCCCGAGGTTTATTGCTAGATTTCCATGCCGAATCTCACCTTCCATCAAATAACATAACTAGAGCAGTCCTGCGCATATGGCAGAAGGAACACTATCGAAAGATTCCCCCGCTGTCGCCTATTACCGTATTACAGTTCAGGACATCGTTGGATCCTTCCACCTGAAAATGCAGAGGATTACTGGATCCAATTAGAACCCCTCCCTGCAACACTCCATACAGTTAGACCAAGTATTTCTTAACAGTGCACTGCTATCCTTTACAGAAATGCAGAAATTTGAACCCCTGTCTACTATCTCCGTTTTACAATACTATAGACCAGTGTTTCCCAACTCCAGTCCTCAAGGCACACCAACAGGTCATGTTTTCAGGATTTCCTTAGGATTGCACAGGTGTTGGAATTATCCCCTGTGCAAGTGATTAAACTATCATCTGTCTAATGATAAGGAAATCCTGAAAACATGACCTGTTGGTGTGCCTTGAGGACTGGAGTTGGGAAACACTGCTATAGACTAAAAGAATACATTCATAAACATATAAAGCATCTTGACTTACTATACTCCTTTTGAACAACTCTGTGCACAAACTCAACACCCCAGGAAGGTTCTATCAAAATTATGCAAGTACTTAGTCTGTGAAAACACTGACATCAAGAGGGCTTACTTGGGTCTATGGGAACGAGATTTGAATATCCGCTTTACAGATGAACAAGCCACGCAGATAGTTGTGGCCATAAGTATTGACACCCCTGCAATTCTGTCAGATAATACTCAGTTTCTTCCTGAAAATGACTGCAATCACAAATTCTTTGGTATTATTATCTTCATTTAATTTGAATTTCAATGAAAAAACACAAAAAGAATGAAGCAAAAAGCAAAACATTGATCATTTCACACACAGCTCCAAAAATGGCCAGACAAAAGTATTGGCACCCTCAGCCTAATACTTGGTTGCACAACCTTTAGCCAAAATAACTGCGATCAACCGCTTCGGGTAACCATCAATGAGTTTCTTACAATGCTCTGCTGGAATTTTAGACCATTCTTTGGCAAACTGCTACAGGTCCCTGATATTTGAGGGTGCTTCTCCAAACTGCCATTTTTAGATCTATCCACAGGTTTCTATGGGATTCAGGTCTGGACTCATTGCTGGCCACCTTAGAAGTCTCCAGTGCTTTCTCTCAAACCATTTTCTAGTGCTTTTTGAAGTGTGTTTTGGGTCATTGTCCTGCTGGAAGACCCATGACCTCTGATGGAGACCCAGCTTGCTCACACTGGGCCCTACATTATGCTGCAAAATTTGTTGGTAGTCTTCAGACTTCATAATGCCATGCACATGGTCAAGCAGTCCATGCCAGAGGCAGCAAAGCAACCCCAAAACATCAGGGAACCTCCGCCATGTTTGACTGTAGGGACCATTTCTTTTCTTTGAATGCCTCTTTTTTTTTCTCCTGTAAACTCTATGTTGATGCCTTTGCCCAAAAAGCTCTACTTTTGTCTCATCTGACCAGAAAACATCTTCCAAAACGTTTTAGGCTTTCTCAGGTAAGTTTTGGCAAACTCCAGCCGGGCTTTTTTTGTCTCTGGGTAAGAAGTGGGGTCTTCCTAGGTATCCTACCATTACAGCCCCTTTTCATTCAGACGCCGACTGATAGTACGGGTTGACACTGTCGTACCCTCGGACTACAGGGCAGCTTAAACTTATTTGGATGTTAGTTGAGGTTCTTTATCCACCATCCGCACAATCTTGCGTTGAAATCTCTCGTCAATTTTTCATTTCCGTCCACATCTAGTGAGGTTAGCCACAGTACCATGGGCTTTAAACTTCTTGATGACACTGCGCACGGTAGACACAGGAACATTCAGGTCTTTGGAGATGGACTTGTAGCCTTGAGATTGCTCATGCTTCCTCACAATTTGGTTTCTCAAGTCCTCAGACGTTCTTTGGTTTTTCTTTTTCTCCATGCTCAATGTGGTACACACAAGGACACAGGACAGAGGTTGAGTCAACTTTAATCCATGTCAACTGGCTGCAAGTGAGACTTAGTTATTGCCAACACCTGTTAGGTGCCACAGGTAAGTTACAGGTGCTGTTAATTACACAAATTAGAGAAGCTCACATGATTTTTCTAACAGTGCCAATACTTTTGTCCACCCCCTTTTTTATGTTTGGTGTGGAATTAGATCCAATTTGGCTTTAAACAATTCTTTTTGTGTTTTTTCATTGACAAATTAAATGAAGATAATAATACTAAAGAATTTGTGATTGCAATCATTTTCAGGAAGAAACTGAGTATTATCTGACAGAATTGCAGGGGTGTCAATACTTTTGGCCACAACTGTAGTTGTTAATCAATAATAAAAATAATCCTCTAAAATACAACTTTCCTAATAATTCTACACACAGTGTATATAACCTGTAATATACTATTCAAGAAAGGCATCCAGGCCATTCTTAAATGTTAGTAGTGACTCACTCATTACAACAGCATGTGGCAGAGAGTTTCCAAGTCTCACTGCTCTTACAGTAAAGAATCTCGTCTGTGATTATCATTAAACCTTCTTTCCTCAGACCAAGAGGATGCCCCCATTGTCCCCGTCTCAGGCCTAAGAGTAAAAAGATCATTAAAAAGGCTCTTACTGTCCCCTCATATATTTATACATTATTATAAGATCACCCCTAAGCCTTCGATTTTTCCAAGCTAAATAACCTCAAGTTTAATAACCTGTCTTGGTATTGCAGACCCCTCAGTCCTCTAATGACTTTGTCGCTCTTCTCTGGACCCGCTGTAGTTCAGCTATGTCTTTCTTATACACCGGAGACCAGAATTGTACACAGTATTCTAAGTGCGGTCGCACTAGTGACTTGTATAGAGGTAAAATTATGTTCTCTTCATGAGCATCTATGCCTCTTTTAATGCATCCCATTATTTTATTTGCCTTTGCAGCAGCTGCCTGACACTGGGCACTAAATGTGAGTTTGTCATCTACCCATACACTCAGGTCTTTTTCAGTGACCGTTTTGCCCAGTGTTTTACAATTAAGTACATAATTATACATTTTATTTCCTCTACCCAAGTGCATGACCTTACATTTATCCCATTAAAGTTAATTTGCCATTTATCAGCCCAAGCTTCTAGCTTACATAAATAAGCTACTTCTGCAATATAAAATTGTCCTCTGTATTGACTACCCAGCAGAGTTTAGTGTCATCTGCAAATATTAAGATTCTACTCTGTATGCCTCCTACAAGGTCATTAATAAATATGTTAAAAAGAAGCGGGCTCAAGTAATGACCCCTGTGATACCCCACTGTTAACTGTGACCCATTCTGAGTGTGTTCCATTAATAACACCCTTTGTTTCCTAGCACTGAGCCAGTTCTTAACCCACTTACACATATTTTCCCCTATCCCCATTTCTCTCATTTTATGTATCAACCTTTTGTGTGGCACCTATCAAAAGCTTTTGAAAAGTCCATATACACCACATCCACTGCAATTTTTTGGTCCAGTCCAGAACTTACCTCTTCATACAAGCTTATCAGATTAGTTTGACAGGAATGGTCCCCATAAACCCATGTTGATATTGGGTCATAAGGTTATTTTTCTTCAGATACTCCAGTATAGCATCTCTTAGAACAGTGTTTCCCAACTCCAGTCCTCAAGGCACACCAACAGGTCATGTTTTCAGGATTTCCTTAGGATTGCATAGGTGATAATTTAATCACTTGCACAGGGGATAATTCCATCATCTGTCTAATGATAAGGAAATCCTGAAAACATGACCTAGTTGGTGTGCCTTGAGGACTGGAGTTGGGAAACACTGTCTTAGAAAACCCTCTAGGATTTTACCCATAGTAGAGGTTAAACTTACTGGCCTATAATTTCCAAGTTCAGTTTTTGTCCCCTTTTTGAACATTGGCACCACATTTGCTATACGCCAGTCCTGTGGTACAGACCCTGTTATTATGGAATCTTTAAAGATTCGAAATAATGGTCTATCTATTACAGTACTTAATTCCTGCAGTACTCTGAGGTGTATCCTATTTGGGCCCGGGGATTTGTCAACTTTAGTGATTTTTAGGCACTGCCATACTTCCTGTGGGTTAAGTAGGTGACATTTAGTGGAGAATTTTTGTTATTACTGATCATGTGGTCTATCATGGGATTGTCCTGTGTAAATATTGTTGAAAAAAAGTCATTTAGCATATTGGCTTTTTCCTCATCCTCATCCACCATTTCACCCAGACTATTTTTAAGGGGGCCAACACAATCATTTTTTATTTTCTTACTATTGATATAGTTAAAGAATATTTTAGGATTTTTTTTTTTTTTTACTTTCTCTGGCAATGAGTCTCTTTGTCTCAATCTTTTCTGCCTTGATTTGCTTTGTACAGATGTTATTAAATTTCTGTTTTTATTTAATGCCTCATCACTACCTACTTGCTATAATTCGCTAAATGCTTTCTTTGTGTCACTTATTACACCCTTACAGCTCTAGTTAGCCATAATGGTTTCTTATTTCTAGCATGTTTATTCCATTGGGGTATATATTGTGCACAGGTCCTATTCAGGATGCTAATAAACGTCTCCCATTTGCTTTGTGTACTTTTATGTCTCAGGACATCTCCCAGTTTATTGCACTAAGATCATATCTCAAATGTTGGAATTCTGCATTCCTGAAGTTTAGTGGCCTTGTAGCCCCTCTTCTACAAATCTTATTAAAGGATACATGAAAACGTATTATTTTATGACCACTATTACCCAAGTGACCTCCACCCCGTATATTTGATATGCGGTCCGGCCTGTTTGTTAATATTAGGTCCAGCAGTGCCCCCCTTTTTGTTGGGTCCTGAACCAGCTGTGAAAGGTAATTCTGTCAGTGTTGTCAAAACCTATTTCCTTTGCTCGATCTGCAGGTTTCTGTTCCCCAGTGTATTTCAGGGTAGTTGAAGTCCCCCATAATAGACTTCTCCCTGAGTCACTGCTTCATCTATTTGCTTTATATCACAAATGATCATTGTGGATGCCAACCATCCACAGGAAGTGATCCCAGAGAGCTTCTGGGGTCATTGCAGGACCCCAGGCTGTGTAGGTGACAGATCGAGATCCTGTGATTGCTTACGGATCTGATCGCGAGGAACCTCGTGATCCCCGCCACGTGGCTTTGGGTTAACAACGTCTATCAGATCGCGAAGCTGATCGACGCTGTTACATACACCTCTCAGCTGAGATGTGTGAGGGATGATGTGCACTCAGCGCGGGAGCTCACATCAGAGGGAGGAAGCTGGCACAGTACATCATGTGTCAGAAAGAGATTAAAATCTATCTTCACAGCTTATTTAAAATGAATAGATGCATTACTATCAGTGAGGTATGGGTTCCCCTAGTGCTACAGTTTTCACTGAGAGTAGTGTGCAAATTTCCTGATGGATAATCATTGGATCAGAACATCCACTATGATAGGTGCTTCTTGCGGTGTCCCCTTGTGTTGTTATGCCCCTGAGAGCGTATATGGCACTGTTGGAAGAAATAGCACTTAGTGACAAGTTTACAGTATACTTAGCTTTGGATGCTTTAGGAGAATCGGGGCTCCTGCCTCTCTGTGGAGCTGCTGCCTGCACGTCCTGCATTGTGACTGGAGTGATGTGTGTGTGTGAGAGCGGTCTTTTACCGCCTGCTCTGGTCACATGACCAGAAATGATGTTTTTTCGCTGCGCATGTGCATAACACGGTGTTTTACCCCGCGATTGTAACCAGGCCAATAGTCTCATCAATGAACAACAGTTAGAACTCCTTCCAATCTGTAATAATTACACAATGGAACAGAAGCAAGCAATTGAGAGCTTTAAAACCAACTCGCACATCATTCTTAAACCCGCAGACAAGGGGGGCGCAATAGATGTACTAAACAAACACCAATACATGGGGGAAATCCAGCGACAGCTGAACGATAGGAAGATGTATCTAAAAGTGCCTAGTGACCCCACCTACAGAATTAGGAGACTGATTACAGAGGCCTTACAGACATACATTGACAATAAGACCATCGATCTTAATACAAAATCTTTCCTAACCAATCATCACCCTGTCACACCGGTCTTTTATGTCTTACCTAAGATGCACAAAAGTCTGGAAAATCCCCCCGGAAGGCCTATCATCGCGTCTACAGACTCGATACTAAACCCACTATCTATCTACCTAGAAAAAATTCTAACACCATTTACCAAATTAACTAAATCATTCGTCCTAGACACAGGTGATTTTTTACAGAAAATCAGATCCATAGATCACCAGACTGTATACTCACCACACTTGATGTGAACAGCCTATATACTTAAATTGAACACACTAAACGTATTGACGCTGTAAGACTAACTTTGGAAAAATCAGAATACGCCACACAACAAGAAAAACTTTTGCCTAGACCTACTGAACATGGTACTTAGAGAAAAAAATTTTCTATATGGGGATGAATTTTACATCCTGCAGTGCGGTACCGCGATGGGCGCGAACGTTGCATCGGCCTACGCAAATCTCTATATGGACCAATTTGAACACACAGAGGTATATGCAGACAGACTATACCAGCAACATGCCTTATGCTGGTTTAGATATAATGACGATATATTCTGCTTATGGGATGGCCCAATGGACAGTTTAGTATCCTTCTACAATAAGATCAACACAGCCAGGGACGAGCTTAAATTCACAATGTCAACCAGCGAGACGGATATAACTTTTCTTGTTACTAGGGTGATCAGAAATACTGACAGACAACTACACACAGACTTCTACTCAAAACCCACAGACAGCTGCCATCCCAAGGCAACCAGGACTAGCCTCCCGAGATCACAGTTTAAACGTATAACAAGGATAGTATCCAACTAAGACACCAGGACCCAGAGGTGTAACTAGGTTTTCTGGCACCCGGGGCAAGGATTTATTTTGGCGCCCCACCCCCCCCCCCGCCGCCAATATATATATATATATATTTATACCTTATATACACAGTGTCTATCATACACACAGTATATACACTTCATAGTGTGTGCATGCCTGGTGTATACATCTATACACCTCATAATGTGTGCCTGCATGATGATGTATACATATGTATACGGTATATATATTTATACATCATCAGGCAGGCACTCACACTATGAAGTGTATATATGTATACATCAGGCCCTGATGTATACATATATACACCTCATAGTGTGTGCCTGCTTGGTGATGTATACATATATACACCTCATAGTGTGCCTGCCTGATGTATACATATATATACATATATATATACCTCAGGTATATATATGTACACATCAGGCAGGCACACTATGAGGTGTATATATGTATACATCACCAAGCAGGCACACACTATGAGGTATAATACCTCATAGTTCCTGATGTTTACATATTCATTTATACACCTCATACTCCCAGCCCAGGACAGCCCCCCCCCCCCCCTGTTTAGGTTACTTTTTTACTTGTAAAGTCGTAGCCTATTCAGGACGGACCGGACTCAGAGGAGGCAGCCCGCAGGCAGGCAAGCTGCAGCAGCTCAAAGCTCCTCTTCATCTTCTCTCTTCTCTGTCCCACTGTGCGGTGCGCCGGGTGACGTCTGCCGCAGCGCGACATGACCCGGGGGGTGGGAACTGCTGCCCTGCTGCCAGGGGGCGGATCAGCAGCAAGGGTTTAGCACACACAGCGCCGCGGCCGCCCGTGCACTGCACAATTTGCAGGGCGGCGCGGAGGAGATTAGCTCCGTCGCTGCAGTACCACCGCTGCCAGACTCCTGGTCACCTGATGATGGCGCCGGCGCCCCCGCACTGACTTGCGCCCGGTGCAAAAAGTCCGGCTGCCCCCCCTAGATACGCCCCTGCCAGGACCCTAAGATTGTCGGAGATGTGAAAAAATTTAGAGAAAGACACTACCCAGAACAACTTTTGACGGATGACAGGATTACAGGTATTATCTTCCTTTTCTCAACATATATATCACCTTAAGAACTTTTAGACTACACGTCTCTCCTCCACTATGTCACGTATCTAGTCCTTAAAGCTCCATCACAATACCATAAAAACCTATGGAATCACTCGCATCTGATATATTACCTCTAACAATGATGATTGGTCACTGTATAAACAGATGTTGTCTAAGCACAACACAGTTCTTATGTAAATATGTACATATCTGTATTTATATTTACACCACTGTCTTTGTATTTTTTCACAGCAATGCTTTGATAAAGGTCACGGAATAGTGCCCGAAACATCAGCTATATAATCGCAAACTGTCTTGTTGCACCTTAAAATAAAAAACACCTTCACCTTGAAACGCTCATGGCCCCTTTACACGCAGCTACAGGTAACAGGTTTTCCACAGGTAACTTACTGGCTGCAGTGAAATCATGGAGACATGGTTCTATCTTGTTGCTGTGTACAAATGGAACCATGTCTCCATGATTTCACTGCAGCCAGTAAGTTACCTGTGGAAAACCTGTTACCTGTAGCTGCGTGTAAAGGGGCCATCAGAGTGTGCAGCGTTCTTTGGACTTATACAATGGTCTGCACCATTTGCGCCACACCAATCAGTGAGATCAAAGGTTAGTGTCGCCAAAGTAGAGTCTCTGAGCTCAGCTATCGGGTGCAGCGTTGTCAACAGGACATTAGTGCTGCAGATAATAAGACACTGGGAACAGCTCTGTAGACTCAGTGCTGGACCTTGGGAGGGTCAGTAAAGAACATTTTGTTTATTTTTTTAATCGATTTGCAGCCAAGTTCACCCCAGTATCTCAAACAATCTTCCACTATTATCCCTTGCTGATCCCATAATATTGATAATCAGGGCATAGTCAGATGGCCATATAACTCAGAGTAGGATCGCTTTGCAATACTTGGACTTCCCGGCAGCTCTCCTGACCCGAGTGTGACAGCTGCATACAAATACATGAATTTGTCGGTAAGGAGATCAGTAGTCAGTCTGTGAACTGCAATGCGATCCTTGCACAAGTCATCCGGTCATCTGATTGCACCCTTAGGCTGGTTTCACACTGCAGTTTTTTCCCTGATCAGGTTCCATCTGGTTTGTGTGCAAAAATTAGGTGAGGAACTTGCAGGGGAAAACTATAATTGAAAGATTGACACCTGTTCTGAGTTTTGGAGACACTCCTGGTTTTGGCACACAAACTGGATGGAAGCTGATCAGGGAAAAACTGCAGTGTGAAGCCAGCCTTAACGGCCCGTTACACACAACGATATTGTGAACAATATCGTTGCAACGTCACCATTTTGGTGATGTTGCAACGATGTCAAAATGACATCGTTGTGTGTGACACGTATCAACGATAAGTCGTTGATCGTAGAGTTATGGACAGGACCATGAATCTATTGTTGGTCTCCCGCTGAGTGGCCAGCATCGGTGCATGTGACAGTGGGAGACCAACGATGAACGAGCTTCCAGCGCTGCACAGCAAGCGCTGGTAGGCTGGTAACCATGGTAAACAGCGGGTATCTAGGCAGCGCACAGCACCTAGTTACCCGATGTATACCCTGGTTACCAGCCTTCTTTGCTTACAGGCTGGTATACAAGGCACCCAGCGGGTAACTAGAGAGCCTGGCAGCGGGAGCTAGACATCATGGAAAAAATATTTTATTCTTTTCCACGATGTCGCTGGTCCATTGGTCGCTGGTAAGTCTGCCTGTGTGACAGCTCACCAGCGATCAGTTCACGATGTGGCAACGATCCACATAGTTGGTCGGATCGCTGCCACATCGCAGAGTTTAACGGGCCCTTTACTCCCAGAGTGTGGTTATACAACTCAAACCATTTAGTATACAGAAAATAAAATGTATTTCTTTATTGGTACGTAACAAGCAAAAATTACAGAATAAACTTCACTTAGGAATTCTATCACTAGATGGCGCCCTATGCTAAATTTTGCACATTGCTTAAGAATGGAACAATAAGACGCCCAATGAGAATTATTTTGTCTTACTGGATGTCTGATTATGAAATACTCTTTATTACGGGAAAGTTACTCATTACTTATATAATTTTTTTTGCTGTTATTTTTTTCGTCAGTCCAAGAAGTCTGTAATCTTCAGTTTTCTATAAATTTTGTGAAGCACCAGATTATGTTCTAGTTCTCTGCACTGCAAAATAAGAACTTGGCTTTAAAATAGAATTTCACTATTTGGGATAATATCTATGATAACTTGCTATTTAACTCCAGCCCTTGCAGCTCTATAAGACAGGATGTTGATACAGTGCTGAGAGACAGCTCATCTCCATTTAAGACCACTGATCCCTTCTATTAACCCCTTAAGGACCAATGATGGCTATACCCGTGATGGCATTGAACTGCCACTGCATCTAAACATTCTATTCGGTTAAAGAAAAGCAGAAAATATCATCCTAAATTTACTACTAACTTAAAGTCCAATATGTCATGAAAAATCAGTCTTGGAATCACTAGGATATGTTGAATGAAGCATTTCAGAATTATAAACTCATAAATTGACACTGGTCAGAATTGCAAAAATGAGGCTTGGTCCTTAAGGGGTTAAACCCATTACTTTTTGTGGTCTGATGTAGGGATGAGTGAACCGGAGCTTGCAGTTTGGAGTTTGTACCGAATAGACTTTTAAAATATTTTCAGTCTTCGGGTTTGGAGTTTGGGTGCTTGATGTACACAAACCGCTGGAGCGAGCATCGCTATACTCGGGTACACTTGGTGCTCGACCCAGTGCGAGTTGCTTGCAGTATTTGAACGTCTCACACTGGGGGTAACGTCAGCATTATCAAAAGTAGTGTGGGAAAAAAATGAAGATGACAAAGCCCCGCTCTCCCTTTCCCCGCAAGTGGCTGCTGCATGTGGGTGGAGAACCAAACTGCCCAATCAGTGACTTCCAATGAGGTACGGGTCAAGTTTGGGTCTAGAACAAAACTTTAAAAAGAATCCAGCTGAACTCCCAGAACCTGAACTTCTACGGGTCCAATCATCTGTAGACTGAAGTGACTGTGAATTCAGAAACAAATAGCACATAAGGAAAAAATAAAGAAAAAAAATCTCAGAAAAAAGGTAACCTTCCTTACCAATGCCAGATCACAATAATAAAAGCACTAGTGGCTGCAACAGACCCCCAATAGACGTGGGGGCAACACAGGTGCAACATACTGATGAGACAACCATTCATGGAGGGGGAGGTTTCCTAGTATTATAAATGCACACAGATTTATAGGGCGGCTGTCACACATATGTGGTTGTGTATCCTGTGGGGTGCACTTATATAATACCGGGCAACCCTCCTGATCTAATAGTATGGGCGTTATCCATAGGCTGTATACAGACCCTGTGCATCACACGTACCTGTGTGACTGGCGCCCTATACAAGCCTCATCTGTGTGTATTTACACTGCTAAATCTCCCCTTTTATGAATAGTGGGTGCGTAAGTGGTTGTTTCATCAGTATTTTATCATCAGGGTCTGCTGCATCCTATAGTGCTTTTATATTGTGATCTGTAATTGATAGGGAGGGTTGTCTTTTTTTCTGTGATTTAGTGCCTGTTCCAGAATTTTGATTTTTTGACCAGTCATACATGTGGTTACAGAAAGGCAAACTATATGGATTTTTAATAAAATATATATATTTTTTAGTCCAAAATGGTTCCAACAACATGATTCACTTCTTAAAGGGAGTATATAAATACCAGAAACAAAAGTAAGCCTAGTAGTAATCATGTACCTGCTAAGCCTGACCGATTAGCCCAGCAGGAATCTTAACTACAGATAAGCAGACCCACGGAATTTTAGGCTTTGGGGGTTCTGCCAGACTTTAGATAAAGTTCTGTTCTGGACTCAAACTTGTCCCGAACCATATTGGAAGTCATTGATTGGGCAGTTCTGCTCTTCACCATTAAACCCTCTGATAAGGGGGGGTAATGTGGTTATAATGGATACCGGGGCTTATAAGGAGATCTGTCTCAGGATACTAGAGGATGCTGAGGATTATGGTAAACTACAAGAAAGCCCAACAAAGACGTGCCTGATGGAGTTGAAAGTCTTTTTAGATACGGGATTTGGTGACAGTCTCATAGATAAGAATGAGTATGAGTTCTTATTACCATCTACCACAGTAATGGCTACTTTTTACTGTGGCGCCCTGTTCACGCAGGTAACCACAGACTTCTCTAATGCACAGCTGGGTTTCCAAAGCAGTTACCTACTACATACAACACCTTCCACTCCGGCACAGTAGGGGGAGCACCACTTGCTGCCCTTAGGCAAGATCTCTTATAAATACTGCTGCAGGGGAAGGAGTTAGAGTGTGCAGATGCTAGGAGAGCCGCAAGGACATCCTGGTGGTCGGTGCTGTGATTAGGCCCGAGCCAGTGACCCGGAGTGGCCCTTCAGCATCCCGCCAGCCTAAGTGGGACTGAAGGCTAGGAGCAGAGAACAGCAAAAAGGGAGCGAGGAGCTTGAGAGAGTTCGTCCCAAAAGAAACACCGAATATTGGGGATCCGCACCTGTGGGACACTATAAGGCCACAGAAAACCCTGTTGCACCATGGAAGCTTCAGCTACCCGGTATTCCCTATGGGTCAAGAGAGGGAGCCAGACACAGCAGAGCAAAGCCGCAGTGATCAGGAGAAGGTATCCCGGAGACTGCACAGGAGGAGGGAAAGACACTACAGTCAGGAAGAGAGAGGAGGCAAGTCAGGCTGCAAGTAGGCTGTGCTTCAGACAGATATTTTTCAAGTGAAATCGCACACCAAATTCCTTTTTTGGCAAAAAATAGATCACTTTATTAATTAAAACAGATATTCATCAGAAATATTACCAATACCGTTACATAAACATGTTAGAGGGCACGCAGTCCCTTTATGCACTTTTTACAGGGTTGGCATTAGATTACACAGGGAACCAAACATTATTTACATGTCAGTATATATAGCACCATCACTTTTGTATCCCTTTAAGAACCTCCTAAACATTCCCGGGGTTTAAAATACCCTCTGTGTTTTTAGCAGTCCAGCTGCTATTAACCACAAAATTAGGTTCCAAGTATATCTTAAACAGTGCATGGTACAAAACGTGTCTTGTGCTGGATCACACTAGTCCCCTGCTGCCACTGTATCCCTGTCAGATGTCCACCGCCTATGTACGTTTCAAAGATGTAAAACGCAACCTCTTCCTCAGGGCGAGCAATCCCGAAGCTGATTTCAACACCCTGAAAGAAATAGCCATCAAAGGGTTAAAGCCGGTAGAGACTCATTAAGCTGCAATTAAACGGTGGTGCAGTGGTGAGGTGCAGGCTACTCCAAAACCATTACCCGGGTCTACAGTCACGCACAATGTACAATCTGCTCAGCCTGACAAATATGATTCCCTGCGAGCTGAGATGCATGCTGAGATGCGCCAGATGAATAAAAACATCTCCAAACTAATGGACACTATGCAGTTACAGCAAAGCAACCAACAGCCAGCACCAAGACCCCAATCCAAGCCTCAGCCTCTGATTCAACTTGCCGACAGCCCGGAGGATGTACCCTGGATGCAAGGGAAGCAAGGTGCAGCCTACAGAGGAAGAGCCACCAACCGCTACAGCTCCACTGGGGAGCCCATCTGCCGCCGCTGTAACCACATTGGTCACATCACCAGGAGCTGTCCTTTAAATGGGCAGTCCCTGGGGCCGGGGCCAAACCTCAGGACTAGATCAACCTGGCCCAGTCACCTGGTACAAGACCTTCATCAGACAAGGCAGTTTCTGTCCATTGTGCTGGATGGCATCCTGACACCTGCTCTACTGGACACCGGGACACAGGTGACCACCATCCCCTATATCCTTTATAAGAAATATTGGGCTGATGCAGAACTGAAACAGCCTGAGATAGACCTTATCCTTCATGCATCTAATGGTGAACCAATCACTGTGATGGGGATTAGAGAAGTGCCCATAAAGGTGGGGAGGGTGGAATTACAGAACCAAGGGGTCCTTGTAGTGGCAGAAGCCAGTAATGCAAATGATCCTTATATCATACTGGGTACAAATGTTGTTAGCAATTGCTTGGAAGAAGTTTTGTCTTTGCTTCAACAGATCGCAGACACTGCCAGACCCGGTCAGAGGAAGGTTCTCCAGTGTGAGATCAGAGCCATCCTACACCAACAACAGGTAACAATTACAGGTGGTGAAATTGGTACTGCACGGGTGACATACCCGATACCCATTGTGATACCCCCAATGAGTGAAATGATGATTTGGTGTCGAGCAGCTATAGGTCTGAGAGAGCAGGACTATCAAGCTTAGTGGAGCCCGTCAGCATCAAGCACAGGCCTACACTGTTGACAGCCAGGGGGGTGGTTGATGTACACAAAGGGAGAGTACCTGTTCGCATCTTAAATTGTGGCAGTGAAGAGGTTAAATTGCCCAGGTATACCACTGTTGCCAAATTGTACACAGTCAGTAACAACGAGATCCAAACAGTGGGACCCGTACCCCAAGAAAAAGGGGCAAAACCTGATCAAACAACCGGCCACTGGAGGACTGGTGCCAGCAGCTCCATGTCGGAACTGACACCACTCCTGTGTATGAAAAGCAGGGTGTGTACCGGGTAGTTCAAGAATTCGAACAAGTCTTTAGTAAGCATCCACTTGATTTTGGTAGGATAAAAGGGGTACAAATTCACATCCCCACAGGTACATATCCACCAATCAAGGAGCGGTATAGGCTTATTCCATCTGCACATTATCAAAAAGTCAAAGAAATGTTACAGGACATGAAGGAAACAGGGGTTATACGAGATAGCTGTAGTCCCTGGGCAGCTCCATTAGTCCTAGTCAGGAAAAAGGATGGCAGTATGAGGATGTGTGTAGACTATAGGCAAATAAACCGCATAACACACAAAGATGCTTACCCATTACCTCGTATAGAGGAATCCTTAGCTGCGTTGAAGTCTGCCAACTACTTCTCCACCTTGGATCTCACTAGTGGGTATTGTCAGGTGTCTGTAGCCGAGGAAGACCGTGAGAAGACGGCATTCGCAACACCTATGGGCCTATGTGAGTTCAACAGCATGCCCTTCGGACTATGTAATGCACCCGGAACCTTCCAGTGCCTAATGAAGAGTTGTCTGGGGCATAAGAACTTTGAGACGGTACTGCTCTACCTGGATGACGTGATCATGTACTCCAAGACCTACGGAGAACACCTCACGCATCTAGCCGAGGTGTTTGAAGCTCTGGCCAAGTACGGGATGAAGCTGAAACCATCAAAATGCCATCTGTTAAAGCCGAGAGTACAGTACCCGGGACACATAGTCAGTGCCGAAGGTGTGGCCCCTGATCCAGACAATATTTAAATACAGAGGAGCACCACAATCAACTGGTCAAGTAACAATAGTGCTCACCATGCCACGGTACTCAGAAGGAACGTATAAGGAAAAGACGTGGCATATAAAGAAAGGGAGCACACAGTATATATGAAAAAATATATATATACAGGTAATTTATTTAACACATATGCAGACAATTACATTTAAAACCATTTAAAACAAAGGTCTAGGGTTCCTGACCGGGATGATAAGCCAATATGCTTATAATTGATCAACACCCCACCCAAATGGGTATTCTATATTAAAGGGTTCCTGTCACCTCCAAAACGCCTCATAAGCTATCAAAACATGTCCCTGCAGCATATTATCACTAATCTCACACTCCTTTTGTCTCCTAAAAGCATCCTGTGAAAGTGCAGAAAAACGTTTTAATACTCACTCATTAGTGATTATAATTACCAGGGGCCATATTCTTTAGTCACCAGGGGGTGTTGTTTTGCAGCCTCGAGGATCCACCCTCTCTCTGTCTGTGCTGCTGTGAAACTGAAACTGAAGGCAGGACTAATGATTTGCATTCTGTGAGTGATAGAGAGGGGGGAGGGCATCACAGCAGACACACAGAGACAGGGTGGACCCCTGGAGCTGCACCCGCCTTGGTGACTAAAGAATATAGTCATTGCTAATTATAATCACTAATGAGTAAGTATTAAAACGTTTTTATGCACTTTCACAGGATGCTTTTAGGAGACAAAAGGAGTGTGAGATTAGTGATAGGATGATGCAGGGACATGTCTTGCTAGCTTAGGAGGCGTTTTGGAGGTGACAGGATCCCTTTAACCAGTTGTCATTGTATTGTGACTCACCGTTGCCGGATGCTCACGATGCAGCACTTGTCACTGTTCCGCGCCTGAGGCTGTGGGGCCCAGTGGTCAGATCAAAGGGGATATTAGGATAGGGATGATTCTTGATTTGTCGTGATGCCACCTGTGGGTATCCGGTGAATGCACCGGCGCTGCTTGGGCCTCCGGGGGATGTGCGGCAGCTTGCTGGGATGCTCCCCACAGGATGAGCAGGAGTCCCCGGGGCCAGAAGCTGCACTTGATGGAATACGGCAGCTCAGTAGTTACTGCGGGTTAGTCCAGGAATAATGCACGGACACATAAAGTCTTTTGGTACCTTTACTGATGGCAACAGGTACGCTCGACTGGGTGATGAGGTTGACACTCCTGGAGTTTCCACAGTAAGCAGTGGTGTAGGCTTCCTTACATACAGTGTTCTAGTGAGGTCTGGTGGATATGGAATCCTGCCGGACTGGGTTGTACGTTCTGGTGGAACGCAGTTCACCTGAGTTTGCTGCACTGAGGGCACTATAAAAGGGGTTAAGTGGATCCATCCCTCTTCCCTGGGCTCTTATCTGGTGGTGCTTCAGGTGTTGCAGGGAGCTAGACTTCCTGGTTGGGGTGCTGGTTTCTCTGCAGCCTGCGATGTGGCTTCTGCAGCTCGGCCCCAGTGACCGGATTGTTAGGGAGAGTTAAGATAACTCTTTCTGTCCCTCTGAGGTATTTTCCTCCTGTCCTATAACCCCATTTGCAAGGGTCTCTCACTTTTCCAGGTGTGCTGGTATGGGCCTAGTGTGGCTCCAGTACCAGGTCAGCTCTCCTAGCTGTTCACAGTTCTAAAGCGACTGCACACACCACTGTTTCTCCCTCCGGGACCCGTATTTATAGGGGGAACTGGCTTAAGGTAACCAGTGGAGCTCCCCCTAGAGGCCTGGGGTGAAAAGGGGTGTAAAAAGGTGTTTTTAGTTAGTGAGTTCTGCTTGCTGTGTACATTCCATTTGTGTACCAAGAGTTCTGTGGTGCCCCAACCAGGGTGCCAGGGTGCCACATATTGCACATACAAGAAAATAAATATTGGGGTGCAGTAGTCATAAAGGTTACACACAGGTTGTAATCTCTACCAGAAATATCAAATATTTAACAGGAAAACACAGAGTAATACATATAGTATATCCTACAAAGATTGTGAGATATCTAGGATAGTATAGTAACCAAAGTGCATATCATGAAGAGTAACACCATTCATAAATGTCAAATAAATTAATAATGTAATCTGAAAGTGGTAGCCTGGGTAAACTCAATGGTAGATAATACAGTTATAGATGTTAATACAGGGGGTTTAACAAAAACCCACACGCAAATGGCAGTATATACCAAAGGTACCCAAAAATATTAGCAGAAACAGCCAGTGAGCATGAATTACTTGTTGTCAAACAAAAAGATATGTCTAGAATGGTATACAAATTATGCAGCAATATACATGTATGACTGTTATCCCACAATAAATATAGAGATAGTGACCCTGAAATAACAAAAAAGTACTGATATATAGAACAATAAGAGGGGTCAGTAAACTTGTGTGTAATGTATGGCACATAGAAATCTGCCTCAATTTGGTATGAGTAGTTAAGATAGAGCCCCTGTAGCACTAACAGTTTCCAATAATAGATCACTGGTTATAGCATTACTAGCTGGCGGCCCGATTCTAAAGAATCGGGTGGTCTAGAATCCATATACAGTTTATTTAGTAAGAATTAACAATAATGCAATTAAGACATGATATCTATCCATCAACTATATATGTTTGTATGGTGAATGTAATTTTTGAAAATGTCATTGTTCTGTGGTAAGGCTCTTAGTACACCTACTGGCTAATAATTGTGTATCAATTCAGTAGCTTCATTTCAGATATCAATATTCATAGTCTACGTATCCGCCAGTTTGTGTTTGCCCACCAACCACGTCAAGGTGGCCTTACATCTGATGGGGCCCTACTCTACCTTATTACTATTTCTTAACGCTTTGACACTTTTGACATCAGCTTTTTTCTGCTATTTGCAAAAGATGGGGATGAAAAAAGTACAATGTCTGCACTTGCCAGCTAAGGGCCTACCTGCGGCACACTTGCAGCAAGTCCCATGCAATGTATATGGAACTTGCGGTTAACTTGCTGTAAATGCGGCAAACATGGCTTCCGCATCTGCACCAAATGCAGTCGCTAAAAAAACGCAGGTAACTGCGGTTTTTGCGGCCAAAACTGGCGTAACCATGTGTGCTGCACCTGCTGCAAGTGAACCACAAATTCCATATACATTGCAGCAACTTATGGCAAGTGTGCCGAAGGTCAGCCTTAGGCAGCAAGTGCAGAAATTGTGTTTTTTCAACCAAAACTTCAACAAATAGCAGAAAAATGCTGATGTGAAAGCTAAATCTCTATTTTTCTATCTATCTATTTACCTATCTATTTATGTGTACAGAACACACCTTGAGATGGAGATGTGTGTGAACAGCCATCCCGCCCATCTCTTAGCTGTTCACAAAAACCCCTCCCTGTATAAAAAGAGAAGCAAATTTCTCAGCAGCTCTACTGCTGGAGCTTAAGATATGGGTTGATATCACCAAATAAAGAAATTTGGATGATACACATCTACCATTGTCTACATAATGTGTGTTTAAGTTGGTTGCTATATCTATACTATAAACTATGTAAATTAATAAATTAATAGTATATAACGACTACGTATGTTATATACCTATTTTCTATATAAGTACTTGAAATCTATATATCTATAGCTAAACTAATTTTTTTGTGTTTTTTTGTTGTTTCTTTTGCTATATATGTATGGCTAAACTAATTTTTTTTTTTTTTTTTTTTAACTGATCATCTATATAACTGAACTAACTTTAAAATAAAATATTTTTATAAACAATATTTTGTGTAAATACTTTTGTACTTTCAGGGATTAATTTTCCTTGAACAGGTGTATCTACCACTTTGACCCTAACATTGGAGCGTTGTCTCACTCTTGAAAATGCTACATATAATTTACCATGGCCAAATACTGGTTCTGGTAGAAAAATACCAACTTTATTAAGTGTTTGCCCTTGAGATTTGTTGATGGTCATGGCAAATGGTGGCTTGACAGGAAACTGTCGGCGTCTTAATTTAAAAGGCAATCCAGTCTCTGATGGACACAAATCAATTTGTGGAATGAAGACAACATTTCCTGTTGCAGACCCAGTAATTACTTTCGCCTGAATCATGTTGGGAAGTAAAGCAGTGACAATCAACGAGTACCGTTGCAGAGACCTTTTTTGCTGTTGAGATTGCGTAAGAGCATGACAATTGTGCCAATTTTAAGTTTCAGCTGATGTGAAGGCATTCCAGTTGGTGTAAGTGAATTTAAAAATTCCAGTGGGTATTGGTCAGGGTCATCAGAATCATCAGCATCAATTGAATCGTCACTGTATATTCTGTGTAGTCACCACTCAGGCTATCCATGACCTTAGAGTTCACATGATCAACGTCGTCATTTTTTGGACAAAGAATGGCATGTGATGCAGCAATATTGATGCTTTCGTTGTTATTCACATCAATGCAAATGTTGTCTCCAAAGATATCACTTATTAAAGAGCCAGTGCAGATCATGTCTGGAGGAATTTCGATGACGTCATCTCCAAGGTTAAAATTATTTGAGAGTTCACCATTTCCCAGTTGAAGTAACCAACTGCTGTAATCAGGATCAATGGAGCGCATGTTGTTGATGAGCGGCAATCGAGTAAAATGTTGCCAGTGTTGTGAATATTTAATGCAGCTCTCTACAATATCTGTTCTTGTTCCATGAGCGATGACAGGAAGACATTGTCTAAAGTCTCCTCCAAGAACAATAACTTTACCTCCAAATGGTGTTTTATTTTTCTTAGAGACATCTGTTGTCATGACATCCCGTAAAAGTAGATCGATCACATGCAATGCAATTTTAGATAGCATTGTAGACTCATCAATAATAAAAAGTTTTGTAGTCTTCAAATGTTTGGCTGCATCTGTATTATTTTTAATTCTGGAAACAGATGTTTCATTGACTGGTATTGGAATGCCATAAAGAGAATGGATTGTTCATCCTCCTTGTAGCAAGTTAGCTGCAATTCCTGTACTGGCAGCAGGTGACACAATGTCTCCTTGTCCCCTTAGTTGATGTAGGAGTAGATCATATAGGTATGTTTTTCCACTGCCACCCGGACCGTCGATGAAAAAGCACTTTGGTGTTAAAGTAGTGTCTTCTAAAGCTTGAATTATAGCATTATAGGCCAAAAGTTGTTCCTCATTTAGAGTAGCTTTCATCTCTGCAGCTGTTGTTAACTCATAATCCTTGTCATAGTGTGGGAGCAGTTGTGGTTTCTTTACTGGGTGTGGTAAATTAAAATCACTATAAGTTTTGGCATGACCTTCCAGACCAATGAGAATAGCGCCTCACTTCCCATTGAGATATAATGGAGGACTTTCAGTTTCAAATTTACCGCTGTAAGTGAGGCGCTATTCTCATTGGTCGGCGCCAGCACACAGCGACCAATGAGAATAGCGCCTCACTTCCCATTGAGATATAATGGAGGACTTTGAGTTTCAAATTTAGCGCTGTAAGTGAGGCGCTATTCTCATTGGTCGGCGCCAGCACACAGCGACCAATGAGAATAGCGCCTCACTTCCCATTGAGATATAATGGAGGACTTTGAGTTTCAAATTTACCGCTGTAAGTGAGGCGCTATTCTCACTGGTCGGCGCCAGCACACAGCGACCAATGAGAATAGCGCCTCACTTCCCATTGACATATAATGGAGGACTTTGAGTTTCAAATTTAGCGCTGTAAATGAGGCGCTATTCTCATTGGTCGGCGCCAGCACACAGCGACCAATGAGAATAGCGCCTCACTTCCCATTGAGATATAATGGAGGACTTTGAGTTTCAAATTTACCGCTGTAAGTGAGGCGCTATTCTCATTGGTCGGCGCCAGCACACAGCGACCAATGAGAATAGCGCCTCACTTCCCATTGAGATATAATGGAGGACTTTGAGTTTCAAATTTACCGCTGTAAGTGAGGCGCTATTCTCATTGGTCGGCGCCAGCACACAGCGACCAATGAGAATAGCGCCTCACTTCCCATTGAGATATAATGGAGGACTTTGAGTTTCAAATCTACCGCTGTAAGTGAGGCGCTATTCTCATTGGTCGGCACCAGCACACAGCGACCAATGAGAATAGCGCCTCACTTCCCATTGAGATATAATGGAGGACTTTGAGTTTCAAATTTACCGCTTTAAGTGAGGTGCTATTCTCATTGGTCGGCGCCAGCACACAGCGACCAATGAGAATAGCGCCTCACTTCCCATTGAGATATAATGGAGGACTTTGAGTTTCAAATTTACCGCTGTGAGGCGCTATTCTCATTGGTCGGCGCCAGCACACAGCGACCAATGAGAATATCGCCTCACTTCCCATTGAGATATAATGGAGGACTTTGAGTTTCAAATTTACCGCTGTGAGGTGCTATTCTCATTGGTCGGTGCCAGCACACAGCGACCAATGAGAATAGCGCCTCACTTCCATTGAGATATAATGGAGGACTTTGAGTTTCAAATTTAGCGCTGTAAGTGAGGCGCTATTCTCATTGGTCGGCGCCAGCACACAGCGACCAATGAGAATAGCGCCACACTTCCCATTGAGATATAATGGAGGACTTTGAGTTTTAAATTTAGCGCTGTAAGTGAGGCGCTATTCTCATTGGTCGGCGCCAGCACACAGCGACCAATGAGAATAGCGCCTCACTTCCCATTGAGATATAATGGAGGACTTTGAGTTTCAAATTTACCGCTGTGAGGCGCTATTCTCATTGGTCGGCGCCAGCACACAGCGACCAATGAGAATATCGCCTCACTTCCCATTGAGATATAATGGAGGACTTTGAGTTTCAAATTTACCGCTGTGAGGTGCTATTCTCATTGGTCGGTGCCAGCACACAGCGACCAATGAGAATAGCGCCTCACTTCCCATTGAGATATAATGGAGGACTTTGAGTTTTAAATTTAGCGCTGTAAGTGAGGCGCTATTCTCATTGGTCGGCGCCAGCACACAGCGACCAATGAGAATAGCGCCTCACTTCCCATTGAGATATAATGGAGGACTTTGAGTTTCAAATTTAGTGCTGTGAGGCGCTATTCTCATTGGTCGGCGCCAGCACACAGCGACCAATGAGAATAGCGCCCTCACTTCCCATTGAGATATAATGGAGGACTTTGAGTTTCAAATTTAGCGCTGTAAGTGAGGCGCTATTCTCATTGGTCGGCGCCAGCACACAGCGACCAATGAGAATAGCGCCACACTTCCCATTGAGATATAATGGAGGACTTTGAGTTTTAAATTTAGCGCTGTAAGTGAGGCGCTATTCTCATTGGTCGGCGCCAGCACACAGCGACCAATGAGAATAGCGCCTCACTTCCCATTGAGATATAATGGAGGACTTTGAGTTTCAAATTTAGTGCTGTGAGGCGCTATTCTCATTGGTCGGCGCCAGCACACAGCGACCAATGAGAATAGCGCCTCACTTCCCATTGAGATATAATGGAGGACTTTGAGTTTCAAATTTACTCAAAGTCAAACTAAAAGTCCTCCATGTATCTCAATGGCCGGTGAGGCGCTTCTCTCATTGTACTCATGACAGTAGCAACATTAACCCCTTACATTCCGTTTTATCTGTAATTTCTATAACACAGTGTGTAGTTGTACTGCCACTGCGAAGTTAACCCCTTATATACCATTTCTGCCTTAACTCCATACTTTGTAGTCTCTATTACTACTGCCAGTAGGAACATTAACCCCTTATATTCCATTATTGTTGTTATTTCTATTACACAGTGTATAGTTGTAATGACACTGCGAAATTAACCCATTATATACCAGTTCAGCATTAACTGCATATTTGGTAGTGTTTATAACTACTGCCACTGGTACATTAACCCTTGAACACCATTTTGGATATAATTTACAGCGCTGAGTCTGTTGTGGGAGTGCCTGTGGGACATTAACTCCTTCAATAACATTTTTGACATCATTATAAGTTCCTACTCTGTTATAGTCCTGTTAGTCGAACATTAACTCTTTCTACACCTAACTATATTGCTACCCTCACAGTTCTGCCTACATCGCCTACTTAGTCATATATCTGGTGTTTAAGTCTATTATTTAAAACTCTTAAAAAAATTATATACAGATTCTAGACTCCCGATTCTTTAGAATCGGGCTCACAGCTAGTATTTAATAAATATTTGACACTCTGAATGGAACCACAAACTTCGACATTAATATGGCACTTGTATTTCAATAGTAGGAAAGGATTATATGGAACTACCCACGAATTGTCAATCATCTTCGAATGGTGTTGAAACGATGGGCCCCAAATTTCTGCGATAAGTAGGATAGGCATCCTTTGCAATGACAGTAGATGGTTGAAAATCTTTTGGGAAACCTTTGGTACACTTCCCAAGATCCATACAGGGAGAATTGGGGTTGTGTTCTCCACAGGGACCATGAATCATGTGAACAATGTTATGGAGCTGAGGGTAGTAGGTAGCATCAGGAATTTCAGCCCAGACTGTATTGTCTACTTCTACCTCAGTCCTTAATTTGGAGTTGCTATTTAGAATGATTAAAATGTGAGCGTGTGGGAGATCACGTTTTTGAAATTCAATTATATGAACCATAGCTTAAAGTTTTCCAAATAATCCGTTGTTAATGTCTTGTAAGAGAGCTTCCAGTTTAATTTTGAAGACACAGGCCACCAAATCAGGTCTGTGTTCAACACGCTGCCATGGTTCTAAATTGTTAGTAATCTCACTCCATTTCGGATTACAGGTCATGGTGATGAAAAGATCTGGGCGACCATATTTAGTAACAATAGCCATGGCATCTTGGTAGCGTTGTTGCATGTTTCTGGGACTGCCTTCAAAGGAAGATGGTAAAATGACAGTTTTTCCAATGGGGATGCCCTTTTCTATGGATTTTTTCAGTAGATGTTCTTGGAGTACACAGCAATCCTCCACTTTTAAATCCTTTTGGTGTTTACGGATATAATTTAGACGATTAGCTTCGATTTTCACATAAGCATCTACTAAGTACTGCTGTGTTAGCTTGCCACCATTCAGGAGTGGATTAAAGTTATTACGGACAGACAGCACATAGCAGTAATATTGCAGTTGTGTAATCCTGCGTGGACTTTGGCCTTGTTGTTTGAGTCGATCATGCCAGCCTTGGTCTCCGTAAGGGAAAAATAAAGGATACAGTAAAGCATCCAAATTGCTGTGGAGAATGCTGATTTGTTGTGTTTTTGGGGTCAAAGGGTTTTTTGGGTCAGGTTTTAAATGAATTAATATGTCTCGATTAAATGGTGGCTCTCCATTGTCATTTTCAAGTACGACGGCCACTTCATGGACCGTGGGATTATTATAGCGTAAGGGTCTTGATTCCGATCTTGTTTAAGGGCCATGGTTATATTTGGCATGATAGTGCCATTTTCTACAGCTTTAAGATGTTCCTCGTGTTCCACATCACGTAACATTTTGTAGGCAGCTACAAATGGATTGACATTTTCTAATTGAAGAGCAATCATACTCAAGTGCTGCCAACCACAGGAAGTGATCATTTGTGCTGTGTCCTGATGTACGGCAGCTCATCGGGACATTGCACAAGCAATTGGAGACTGCAGCACTGTGGTGCCCTATGGGACACTGTAAAATAAAGTAAAAATAATAAAATTAAGTTTTTAAAAATATGGAGAAAAAAACAAAAAAGTTAAAATCACACCCCTTTTGCCCCAAGCAGTGGCGTAGCCACTGTTTGTGGCGCCCGGGGCAGTCGACAAATTTGCAGCGGCTGCCGCCCCTTTGGTCGTTGATAATCCGGAAGTATCCAAAGAGCCCACACTACATTCAAAGATCGAATTTTTAGTCTGCTACTAACTCTGCTGTTATTGTGTGGGCTCTATTGCCCACGGTGAATTCCTGCACAGAGCCCTATAGTATAATGCACTCCCCTTAGTCCTCCATATAATATAATACACCCCCCATAGTCCTCCATAAAGTATAATGTACCCCCAGAGCCCTCCATATATTATAATGTAACTTATAGCCTCCATATATTATAATACACCCCATAGTCCTCCATATATTATAATGCACCACTATAGTCCTCCATATAGTACAATGCATCCCCATAATCCTCCATATATTACAATGTACCCCATAATCCTCCATATATAATGATGCACCCCCTTAGTCCTCCATATACTATACAGCATCCCCCATATACAATAGTTAGCACCCCCAATATACAATCATTACCCCCACATACTATATACAGCCCCAATACATCAGTCTCCATATAGTATATACAGCACCCCATAAAATAAACAGCTCTCCCATATGCTATATACAGCACTCACATACTATTACCAAAAAAAATCGACAGCACTCCTTGTTGCAAACCATGCTTTTTTTATTGGCCCATCAAGACTGAACGTTTCGGTTCCTCAAGAACCTTCTTCCAGGAAGACTGCTGGAAGAAGTTCTTGAGGAACCGAAACGTTCAGTCTTGATGGGCCAATAAAGAAAAGCATGGTTTGCAACAAGGAGTGCTTGCTGATTTTTTTGGTAACTGTATGCAGCTGAATACTGCTGGACCTCTGCACCCGAAGTGAACTGTTCCTAGTGCTGCTTTCAATTTTTTCGTATTATGCACTCACATACTATATACAGCACTCATACATACTATACACAGCAACCACACATACTAATATACAGCAACCCCATATACTATATACAGAACCCCCCATATACATGACAGCACCCCCTTATACTATATACAGCACCCCCAACCATACTTGACAGCACACATATATACTATATACAGCCCCCATATACATGACAGCACCCCCTATTAATTATATACAGCACACCCATACACTATAACAGCACACCCATATGCAATGCACATCACCCCCTTATACTATATACAGCCATCGTATACTATATACAGCACCCTTCATATACTATATACAGCACCCCCCATATACATGACAGCATCACCCATATACTATATACAGCACTGATATATAGTATATCTGCACCCTGGTCCGACACTCTGCACCCTGGTCCGACACTCTGCACCCTGGTCCGGACACTCTGCACCTTTGGTCCGACACTCTGCACTTTGGTCCGACACTCTGCACCCTGGTCCGACACTCTGCACCCTGGTCCGACACTCTGCACCTTGGTCCGACACTCTGCACTTTGGTAACGACACGCTGCACCCTGGTACAGACACTCTGCACCCTGGTACGACACCTGTACCCTGGTCGACACTCTGCACTTGGTCGACACTCTGCACCCTGGTCGGACACTCTGCACTTTGGTCGGACACTCTACACCCTGGTCGGACACTCTGCACCCTTGGTCAGACACTCTGCACTTTGGTGGACATTCTGCACCCTGGTCAGACATTCTGCACCCTGGTAAGGACACTCTGCACCCTGGTCCGACACTCTGCACCCAGGTCCGACACTCTGCACTTTGATCCGACACTCTGCAACCCTGGTCCGACACTCTGGCACCTGGTCGGAACACTGCACCTTGGTCTGGACAACTCTGCAACTTGCACCCTGGTCGGACACTCTGCACCTGGTCCGACACTCTGCACTTTGGTCGACACTCTGCAATTTGGTCCGACACTCTGCACCTGGTCAGACACTCTGCACTTGGTCGGACACTCTGCACTGGTCGGACATCTCTGCACTTTGGTCGGACACTCTGCACCTTTGGTCGAACACTCTGCACCTGGTCAGACACTCTGCACCCTGGTCGACACTCATTAGCAAACCCTGGTCGAAACATCTGACCTTGGTCGGACACTCTGCACCCTGGTCGGACACTCTGCACCCTGGCCAACTTTGCACCTGGTCCGACACTCTGCACCCTGGTGCGACACTCTGCACCCTGGCCGACACTCTGCACCCTGGCCGGACACTCTGCACCCTGGTCCGACACTCTGCACCCTGGTCCGAAACTCTGCACCCTGGTCCGACACATCTGCACCCTGGTCGACACTCGGCACCTTGGTCTGACACTCTGCACCTTGGTCGACACTCTGCACTTTGGTACGACACTCTGCACCCTGGTACGACCTCTGCACTCTGTACGACACGCTGCACCCTGGTCGAACCTGCACCCTGGTCGAACACTCTGCACCCTGGTCCTACACTCTGCACCCTGGTCGACACTCGACGACGGACTCTGACACCCTGGTCAGACACTCTGCACTTTGGTCGGACACTCTGCACTTTGGTCGGGACATTCTGCACCCTGGTCGACACTCTGCCACCTGGTCCGACACTCTGAACCCTGGCCGACACTCTGCACTTTGATCCGACACTCTGCACCCTGGTCCGACACTCTGCACCCTGGTCCGACACTCTGCACCCTGGTCGACACTCTGCACCCTGGTCTGACACTCTGCACCTGGTCTGACACTCTGCACCCTGGTCTGACACTCTGCACCCTGGTCTGACACTCTGCAACCCTGGTCTGATACTGCACCTGTCTGACACTCTGCACTGGTCTGACACTCTGCACCCTGGACGGACACTCTGCACTTTGGTCGGACACTCTGCACCCTGGTCCGACATTCTGCACCCTGGACGACACTCTGCATCCTGGTCGGACACTCTGCACCCTGGTCGGACACTCTGCACTTTGGTCGGACACTCTGAACCCTGGTCTGAACTCTGCACCCTGGTACCGACACTTGCCCCTGGTCACACTTGCACCCTGGTCCGACACTTGCACCCTGGTCCGACACTCTGCAACCCTGGTCCGACACTATGCACGCCTGGTCGACACTATGCACCCTGGTCCGAACTCTGCACCCTGGTCGACACTTGCATCGTGCACTGTGCGTCGACACTCTGCACCCTGGTCGGACACTCTGCACCCTGGTCGGACACCTGCACTGTCGAACTTGCTTGGTCGACACTCTGAACTTTGGTCACGAACACTCTGCACTTGGTCTGACACCTGCACCCTGGTCACACTCTGCACCCTGGTCGGACACTCTGCCTTGGTCGGACACTCTACACCCTGTCGACACTCTGCACTTTGGTCGGACACTCTGCACTTTGGTTGGACACTCTGCCCCTGGTCGGACACTCTGCACTGGTCGGACACTCTGCACCCTGGTCAACATTCTGCACCTGGTAGGCACTCTGCACCTGGTCGACACTCTGCACCTGGTCTGACACTCTGCAACCTGGTCTGACACTCTGCATTGGTCGACACTTGACCTGTCGCACTTGCATTGGACACTCTGCACCTGGTCCGACAACTCCTGCACCCTGGTCGACACTCTGAAACCTGGTCAACATCTGCACCTGGTGGACACTCTGCACCTGGTCTGACACTCTGCACCCTGGTCGACACTCTGCACCTGGTCGACACTCTGCACCTGGTCCGACATCTGCACCCTGGTCGACACTCTGCACCCTGGTAGACACTCTGCACCTGGTCTGACACTCTGCACTTTGGTCGGACACTCTGAACCCTGGTCCGACACTCTGCACTTTGGTCGACACTCTGCACCCTGGTCCGACACTCTGCACCCTGGTCCGACACTCTGTAACCTGGTCCGACACTATGCACCCTGGTCCGACACTATGCACCCTGGTCCGACACTATGCACCCTGGTCCGACACTATGCACGCTGGTGCGACACTATGCACCCTGGTCGGAAACTCTGCACCCTGGTCGACACTCTGCACTGTGGTTGGACACTCTGCACTTTGGTCAGACACTCTGCACCCTGGTCGGACACACTGCACCCTGGTCGGACACACTGCACCCTGGTCGACACTCTGCACCCTGGTCGGACACTCTGCACTTTGGTCCGACACTCTGCACTTTGGTCCGACACTCTGCACTTTGGTCCGACACTCTGCACCCTGGTCTACACTCTGCACTTTGGTCGGACACTCTGCCCTTGGTCGGACACTCTACACCTGTCGACACTCTGCATGGTCGGACACTCTGCACTTGGTTGGACATTCTGCACCTGGTTGGACACTCTGCACCTGGTAAGGCATCTGCACCCTGGTCGACATTCTGCACCCTGGTCCGACACTCTGCATTTTGATCCGACACTCTGCACCCTGGTCGACACTCTGCACCCTGGTCGACACACTGCACTTTGGTCGGACACTCTGCACCCTGATCTGATATTCTGCACCCTGGTCAGACACTCTGCACCCTGATCTGACACTCTGCACCGTGGTCGGACACTCTGCACTTTGGTCGGACACTCTGCACTTTGGTCAGACACACTGCACTTTGGTCGGACACTCTGCACCCTGGTCGGACACTCTGCACCCCGTTCGGACACTCTGTACCCTGGTCGGACACTCTGCACCCTGGTCGGACACTCTGCACTTTAGTCGGACATTCTACACCCTGGTCGGACACACTGCTCCATGGTCGGACACTCTGCACCCTGGTCGGACACTCTGAACCCTTGTTGGACACTCTGCACTTTGGTCGGACACTCTGCACTTTGGTCGGACACTCTGCACCCTGGTCGGACACCTCTGCACCCTGGTTGGACACTCTGCACCCTGGTCGGACACTCTGCACCCTGGTCAGACACTCTGCACCCCGGTCGGACACTCTGCACCCCGGTCGGACACTCTGCACCCCGGTCGGACACTCTGCACCCTGGTCGGACACTCTGCACCCTGGTCCGACTCTCTGCACCCTGGTCGGACTCTCTGCACCCTGGTCGGACACACTGCTCCTTGGTCGGACACTCTGCACCCTGATCTGACACTCTGCACCCTGGTCGGACACTCTGCACCATGATCTGACACTCTGCACCGTGGTCGGACACTCTGCACTTTGGTCGGACACTCTGCACTTTGGTCGGACACTCTGCACTTTGGACGGAGACTCTGCACTTTGGTCGGAGACTCTGCACTTTGGTCGGACACTCTGCACTTTAGTCGGACATTGTACACCCTGGTCGGACACACTGCGCCATGGTCGGACACTCTGCACCCTGGTCGGACACTCTGAACCCTGGTCGGACACTCTGCACCCTGATCTGATATTCTGCACCCTGGTCAGACACCCTGCACCCTGATCTGACACTCTGCACCGTGGTCGGACACTCTGCACTTTGGTCGGACACTCTGCACTTTGGTCAGACACACTGCACTTTGGTCGGACACTCTGCACCCTGGTCGGACCCTCTGTACCCTGGTCGGACACTCTGCACTTTAGTCGGACATTCTACACCCTGGTCGGACACACTGCTCCATGGTCGGACACTCTGCACCCTGGTCGGACACTCTGAACCCTGGTTGGACACTCTGCACTTTGGTCGGACACTCTGCACTTTGGTCGGACACTCTGCACCCTGGTCGGACACTCTGCACCCTGGTTGGACACTCTGCACCCTGGTCGGACACTCTGCACCCTGGTCGGACACTCTGCACCCCGGTCGGACACTCTGCACCCCGGTCGGACACTCTGCACCCCGGTCGGACACTCTGCACCCCGGTCGGACACTCTGCACCCCGGTCGGACACTCTGCACCCTGGTCGGACACTCTGCACCCTGGTCCGACTCTCTGCAACCTGGTCGGACTCTCTGCACCCTGGTCGGACACACTGCTCCTTGGTCGGACACTCTGCACCCTGATCTGACACTCTGCACCCTGGTCGGACACTCTGCACCATGATCTGACACTCTGCACCGTGGTCGGACACTCTGCACTTTGGTCGGACACTCTGCACTTTGGTCGGACACTCTGCACTTTGGACGGAGACTCTGCACTTTGGTCGGAGACTCTGCACTTTGGTCGGACACTCTGCACTTTAGTCGGACATTGTACACCCTGGTCGGACACACTGCGCCATGGTCGGACACTCTGCACCCTGGTCGGACACTCTGAACCCTGGTCGGGCACTCTGCACTTTGGTCGGACACTCTTCTCTTTGTTCGGACAGTCTGCACCCTGGTCGGACACTCTACACCCTGCTCGGACACTCTGCACCCTGGTCCATCACTCTGCACCCTGGCCAACACAGTACACAAGACCTAATACAAACATTAATAAAACCAAAAAGAAACTGAAGGCACCTCATAAAGGAACACTTAAACTTTCTGAGAATCTAACCACTCTCTAATGGCTAGTGTTGCAGATGATGTCCATAACTTCCTAAATCTGTTTCTCCACATTCCGACATTAGCAAATTAGGTTACTGGACTTTTTATCCATTGATGAGATATTTTCCATTGTCTCACCCCATTAAGCCACTCTTAAAGGAGTTGAACACATGATGGCTCTGAAACGACAACACAATAAACATGACCTAATGCTTACATCAATAAAACCAAAAATAAAATGAATCCACCTCATGGAAATATGATCTTTCTGAAGATTTATCCACTCTCTTAGGTCAAATTGTGCCAATAGATGATGTCCAGAAATGCCTAAATCTGTCTCTCCTCTTTCCAGCATTTGTGAATTGTGCTACTGGCCTTTTAGCCATTGATGAGAAATTCTTCCATTCTCTCACCACATTTAGCCAGTTTAAAGAAGTTGAACATCTGATGGATTAGAAAAGCCAACACAGTACACAAGACCTAATACATACATTAATAAAAGCAAAAAGAAACTGAAGGCACCTCATAAAGAAACACTTGATCTTTCTGAGGATCGGACCACTTTCTAATGGTTAGTGTTGCAAATAGATGATGTCAATAACTTCTTAAATCTGTCTCTCCACATTCCACCAGTAGCGAATTAGGCTACTGGACATTTTAGCCATTGATGAGATATTCTTCCATTGTCTCACTCCATTAAACCAGTCTTAAAGAAGTTGAACACCTGATGGATCTGAAACTTCAACACACAAAGGAATAGACTTGCAAAGTCACTAATTGACAAGTTGGTAAATATTCTAAACCACCAGGACACAAAGAATAATTTAACAACATGTATGTTAGCCATCAGGGCATGGACACATGGTGATAAAAAATCCAGCCTCCTCCAACCCCTTTCAGCTGGCCATTCCGTCTCCAAAATTGGTGCATTTTTCACACCAGTATTATAAATTATATGGGATAAGAAACAATAAAGCACCCGATGGTTCAGAAAATCCAACACAGTTCAGTAAAACTAATAACTACCTCAGGAAAACCAAAAGGAAAATAAAGGCACCTTATAAGGGGAAATCTGTTCTTTCTGACGATCTGGCCACTCTCTAAGGGCTAGATGTGCATATGGATGATGTCCAGAAATTCCTAAATATGTCTGTCCACATTCAGGAATTTGTGAATTGGGCTACTGGCCTTTTTAGGCATTGGTGAGAAATTTTTCCACTGTCTCACCACATTAAGCCAGGTTTATAAAAGTTGTACACCTGATGGATCAGAAAATCCAACACAGTACACAAGACCTAATACATACATTAATAAAACAAAAAAGAAACTGAAGGCACCTCATAAA